>MNCI01036344.1:348907-399422 GCA_015680685.1 Gnetum montanum | reverse complement strand
TCATAGCCTGTGAAACTGCTCCACTAGCTTATATATATATATATGAATTGGCCAAGATGATTTTAAAGAAAATGATGTTAACCAAGCCTGATTACTGGACGAGGTAACAAGATAACTAAAAGCAGAGTCATTCATCTCTTCTTCATTTTTCTAACACTTACCCAATTTAGTTTTACCGTCTTAGTCAAGTTCACTTTGTGTTTGTTTCAAAAACGCCATGAACAAAGAAAGAGCAAACTTGATCGAGAAGGTAAAACTAAATTGGGTAAGTGGTAAAGAAATAGAGGAAAGATGAGTGATTTCATTTTTAATTATCTTGTTACCTCATCCAATAGTCGGGCTTGGTTAACATCATTTTCTTTAAAATCATCTTGGTCAATTGATATATATATATACATATATAAGCTAGTAGGTTAGGATGTTTTACGGTTCACAATAAATTGACAAGTTAGTGTGTTTCTTAGGAATGGTAGCCCATGAATGTGCCAACCAAGAGTATTTGTGTTAAATGAAACCAACAAAGCAACCAAGGAAACCTACAAAACAACTAAAATCATTGAATTCTTTAGAAAAAAATTCTTATCAACGCCGTGGTGACTCAACTAGGGTCTACAGAAATTTAGATTCGGTGATTAGTAATAGAATCTACGATACATCTCGCCCATTTGAAAACACTGAAAAACACGGGCAAAAGCCTTCACATTTCTTTCCATTAACTCTTTATAATACTTCCACTGAAGTTCCTTTAAACATGGAGCCCAAAAATATATGTTCAACGTAGACAACGGTAAGTACCATATTCCAAACCGATAACCAATCATTGAGCCTGAGATCAATGGCGGGTTTGAAAAAGACAGCAGCCATAGCTTTCACGTTTTGTACCGTTGACGCTTTACAATCCTTCCATTTATGTCCCTGTAAATATTGAGGCCAAAATATGTATTGAAAGTGGACAAAGGTAACTACTATCATTTCTTCCGCTAACCGTGGATAAAAGAACAAAGCTAAGCACTACGATTTCTCCGAGGTTTGTCTTTCCCAATGCGGGGCTGGGAAAGCTCCACGAACTTTGGATTTGCAAGAGATTGTCAAACCTTTTTATGACCTCGTTCAGTAAAATAAGCAGGGACCGTCTGCAGTCTGAATGTCCAGTATTTACTCACAAAGTCCCCTGAGGGATGACTTACTTGTAAAGGTAAACTACTTATAAAGTCTCTGAATGAAAAGCGTTAACTCACAAAGTCTCTTGAGGTGTGGGATATCATTTCCCAGAGTTCCCAAAGTCGTAGATCTCAACAACCACTGCTGTTGACACATCACATCTGTTCTTAACCACTGCCGTTGATGCATCAAATCTATTCTTACTTCATATATAGTATATACCAAAGAATTTTCGCCTGTTTTTGGACATGGGTCTAATAATTTGCATTCTGCTGCAAAACACTGGATAAGGCTCTAATTTTTGTGGGAAGAAATACAACAATTACAGAAAAATGATTACCGAGAAGAAAATAAAGGAAAAGTGATTACGATTGGTCACAAGACAGGGCTTTCCTAAGACAGTCTGGGTCAGAGAAATAGAATTTTAGTCTGCGGCAGTGTTTTGCTTTGGTATGTGGCTGGTTCTGACTTTGATTCTGCCTGAGTTGGGTTAGCAGGATTCAAGATTGCTTTCGCTGTTTGTGAACTCCTTTTCATCGTGAGCCAGCCATGTTTGGCCATATCTTCTGTTTATTTGTTTTTGGTGTACTCTCCTTTTTCTAGGAACCGCGAAAACAAATAAATTTTGTGTTGGTGCCACTATGTCTCTGATAGTCAAAAAATTGCTAAGCCTTGGCCAAACTGCAGGCCCAAGTCAGGCAATAGAGAACAGCGACTGGCCGTCCTGATCTTCCTATTACCATTTTCCATGCTTTAATGATCGAGTCAGACGAGTCGGCAAAGAAAGTTCGGGAAAAACCATACTGAAACGCACAGAAATTTATATGATGATTTGCTGGTTGCCGCTTTTTCTTTGCCTTCGCCCAAGCACTTTTATGTGCCCCGTGTTGCAGATTTGCGCCGCGTGGGATGGATAGGGACTTTTTGGCTTTGGATTAGTTGCTTGGGAGGTTAGAAAAATGGGAGAGAATCTTGGAAAAGTGCCCAAGCTTCAAGTGGGGTTGCAAAAGAGGGTTATTGGAACTTAAGTTTAGAACCTCGAACACTTAGGTCTACTTTAAAATATATAATAATGGTAATATAGGTATACTTAGGTCTACTTTAAAATATATAATAATGGTAATATAGGTATACGTTAAGATATATATAGTTAGAGTAGAACTTTATAACTTGGTATTGTTCACTAGAATGCTATATATAACTAAACTAACACTTCATTATTAATAATAACATAATGTACCTCTTTTATATTTTTTGAATTCACAAATTTGTTAATCTTTTCCTAAATAAAAATATATATTATGATAAAATTTGATCCACTATGTTTATTCCATGTGGTTAACTAGATTATGATATCATAATTATTTCATGTGGTTAACTAGATTATGATATCATAATTATTTAATATATGAAATTGAAAATGAAGTTTTTTCTAAGACCCTTTGGATTTATCATATTAGACCCAGTAGAATCGAACTCATAACAATTAAGTGTTAGCCTAGTGGTAAGAACCTTGGTTTGGAAGCTCCAAATCATGAATTGGATTTTGGTGGAGCAATGCTAAGTTATAAAGTTCTAATTAAACTATATTACAATTCTTTCTTTTAGGATTCCAACAACACCTTAATCTTTTTGGAACCTAGATTTTTTCCCATGCTATCCTCCTATTTTTAGCAATTTACTTGGCAACTTGCACAACTATGATGGTACCCAACATCGAACTTTAATGAAACTAAGCTATAAGTTATAACATAACATTTCAAATGCATGTAAGGGTGTATCGGAATGATTAAGGTATCTTTTCTTGGTAAGGTTGTGGCTACAATTCCTACCTTTATGTCTAAGTGGGAAAGCAATTCAATATGGTAAGTGAGTCACATAAGGAGGGTTTTGTTACCAATCCTTATGTCTGTTGCTAAAAACAAAAAAATATAAAGGTCCCAAGGACATCTATATAAACAAAATCCTTAAATAAACTAGTATATATATATATATATATCAATTGGCCGAGATGATTTTAAAGAAAATGATGTTAACCAAACTCGACTATTGGATGAGGTAACAAGATAACTAAAAATGGAATCACTCATCCGTTCTCTATTTCTCTACCACTTATCCAATTTAGTTTTACCTTCTTAGTCAAGTTTGCTTTTTCTTTATTTGTTCATAGCATTTTTGAAACAAAGACAGAGCAAACTTGACTAAGAGGGTAAAACTAAATTGGGTAAGTGGTAGAGAAATAGAGGAGGGATGAGTGATTCTGTTTTTAGTTATCTTGTTATCTCGTCTAGTAGTCAGGCTTGGTCAACATTATTTTCTTTAAAATCATCTCGGCCAATTGATATATATATATAAGCTAGTGCAGCGGTTTCACGGTCTATGAGTAGAATTTAACTATTTTTTATATTTCTTAAGTTATCATCACTATTTGCATTCTAAATAATATATATCGGTAAACATAAATTGGTTAAAATAAAATTTTATATATTTCGTATATGTTGATGAAGGAATACATTGCACAATTATTGTAACAAACATTACAGAGCTATATAATAGGATTGAGAAAATGGCAAAATACAATGATAAGTGTGAACTCAATATACCTAATCTTCTAATTGAGAAAAATGAACTTCCTATGTAATTCTACCTTGGAGATGTTTAGCATTTGAAATCTTTCTATATCTTTGCACACAAAAAGAAGGATGAATTATTAAAAATCAATGATCTTGACTCCAGATAATGCAACAAACGTTAGAACCATAACTTCTTTTGTGGAGCGATTTCGCAGGCTATGAGTAGAATTTAATTATTTTTTATATTTTTTAAGTTATCATCACTATTTGCATTTCAAATAATATATACTGGTAAACATAAATTGGTTAAAATAAAATTTTATATATTTCGTATATGTTGATGAAGGAATACATTGCACAATTATTGCAACAAACATTACAAAGCTGTATAACAGGATTGAGCAAAAGGCAAAATACAATGATAAGTGTGAACTCAATATGCTTAATCATTTAATTGAGCAAAACGAACTTCTTGTGTAATTCTACTTTGGAGATGTCTAGCATCTGAAATCTTAATATATCTTTGCACAGAGAAAGGAGGATGAATCTTCAAAGAATCAATGATCTTGACTTTAGATAATGCAACAAACGTTAGACTTGTAACTTCTCTTGAACCAATGTTAATAGTAGCCTTATCTAGTATCATTCCTTGAGATTTATAAATAGTCATGGCCCATGCGTACTATAATGGTAACTGACGAGATGCTCCTTGAACCACAAGTATATTTGGAACATGATGAGGATTACGATTATCAAAGGCACATTCGATGTAGGAGTCAAAATCAACAATAACGTATGATGGTAATGCAAGTGGCTATTTACCTTGAGGATACATAATACTTTGAATAGTGCCAAGTGCACCATTCACCAATCCTACTTTAGGCCAAAGGTTAACTATGAACATTACCCTTGTACCTTCACATATAAGTAAAGATTGCTCTATATCATCACTGTCATCATCTAAGATTCTAAATTTACAAGGATCTCTATCTACTATACACAATGCAACAGGTCTCTCCACTGTTTGCAACATCTTCTTATTATGTGATTGAACTTTATCCTTTGTATCATATAAGTGCATTGATCCTTCAAAACTGTCTAATCCACTCGAAGTGGATGGAAGATTCATTTGAGTAGCCAAGAAATTATAATCTTCATCATGGCTTTTTCCTTCTTTGATATGCATCATACTTCCCTAAATCTTTGTTGTTGAGGATCATTTCCAAACTGATGAAAAATTACATCTAAAATAACAAATGTATCAAATGACTGCCAAACCCTTATAATATCTGGATTCTTGGATGCATAAGGCACAACATCAAGCACAAGAGAAAGCTGACCCAAATCACCTATCAATATAACTGATCTTCCTCCAAAAACCTCATTGTGATGTTCTGGAAAAATTTCTCTAGTTGTCTATCAATGCTTTGTAATAATCTTCCTCCCACAAAACTCATTTCATCAATTATTATATATCTTACCTATGATAGTAGATGTTGTATACTTATCTTTGTAGAGGAAGAGAGTTCTATGTAGGCACCTATTGCAATGTTCAAACCAGAATGAATGGTTGTTGCATTAATATTAAATGTTGCAGCTCCTATGGATGCCATTACAAGTAAAGCATTATGTTTTTCATTGTAGTATTTCATGAAAGCATTACGAAGTGTGCCTATGAAAAATGACTTACCTATACCAACTGTTCCCTAGATACTTATTTTTACAGGCGAAATAGCTTCATCTATTGACTATGAAAACATTATGTGGACTACAATTTTATTATAGCATATCTTTTGCTTTGCACCTAGCTTATTAGAATCGTAGGCACTGTAGTCATGATCAATAACAATCATGGACCAATATGATTTATTGTTGGCAATAAAACTTGTTGCAGATTTTGCAACATCCTCTCCCAAATACTGTAACCTCTAGTTATGCATTTTATCAACATCCTATAGCCCAAGCATCTCCACTTCTATTCTTTGAAAATGGCCTATTGATAAGAGATGATGGTTGAGGATTTCAAAATCATATTCATCATGATATTGCACTTGGGGAGTTACATCTGCAAATTGTCTTTCTTCCTCCAAAGCTCATTGGAATTCTTCTTAAGTATTAATCTCTAATGCTACATATAGATGTTGAACAGACAATCACTTCATTTCAATTTTCTCATCATTAGAATCAAGATCTCGCTTCACATATCTAGACGAATAATGTAACAACAACATAGCCCAATAGTATTCAATCCATTTTTGTTATCCTTGCTTTGGTGGGATGAGAAACTTGGGATAATATCTGATAATAGCATATGGCTCTAGGTGATGCAAATTTCAAATTGGGTTGGACTTATTATTCATGTTGCTATTGTACTCTTTAAAAGACTATAGGAATGAGACACCCTCCATCGAAAGCAGACGTTTTTGATACATATTAATAAAAGTTGTATAGTTTTCAGCTTCATTAGTTTCATCTAAATTAATTTGAACTTTCTTGTACACCTCTTGAGAAACATTAAGTGTGCAGAAAACAGGACTACAATTTACCAAAGCAAGCTTATACAACATGTGACAAACCTCCATAACATCAATGTCTTTATCTACAACAGCATCCACCATGAGCCTTTTGTAGATTGATAAGGCATCTTCATGAGGATCCCTTGACTTGAAAATTTGCAATAACATGTCACAAAAATATTTTGATTTATTCTCTATTTTAGCTACATATTTCATGATATATTTAATGACGACATATCATGACATTACTGACTGAAAATCTACATTTTCCCTCCATGTCTAAAGCATCATTCTGTTATGAACATTAAGCCTTGAATCGTTTCTTTGAGGAACATAAGTAATCTCATTATTATTTTTTGGATCTAAAGAGTTGATTGTAAAGATAATGACCAAGGAACATTGTACCTAGAATTGAAAAATATGAAAGTTGAATATCTATATATTTTTTCCCATGATAAATTAAAGTTTACTTGCTAATCTAAATGAATGCAAGGGTAATGATACAAAATTTTGATTAGAAAGTGGCACTTGCAAATTGCTTTGCCATTATGTTTTCATAAGCACGTACTAGGTTTGCATACAGTATGTCTTTGAACAGCATTAACCAAATCAGCATAATTAGTTTCCAAATCCATACATTGTAGTTGTTCAATAGTCAACTCACATGGATGACACAACATATTTACATGTAAACCCTAAGTGAGAAGACAGATTGAAAGAAGTAATAATGGAGAAATTAATATCTTTGTATTCTAAGCAATATCAGCAAAAAAAAAAAAAACTTTATGTAAAGAATAGAAAAGATAAATGAGGACGTACATGATTTGAATGTCCATTAGCTGTAGATCTTGGATTCCATGCATTTGTAATTGAATCAAAAAATTCCTTTGCCCTACGGATGATGTGAGGATCATTATGATCGAGCTCATCTACCTTTGGAGCACCTTGTATCCATAGGACACCATGCACATGTGGAGATCCCCGATGCTGCCACTCATGTCGTGTCCAATAGTCAACAACATGGAACTCATTCATCAAAATTATTTTAAAAAAGGCAATGTGACAAAGATGCATGAACTCTACAACTATATGTAGATTTTTTATGATATTACTTTGGCTCTAATGTTTGAGTTCTAATGAATTCTTAGGTGGATCTCCTTCCATTAGATTAGGAAACTCAGGCCAATAGAGATTTGCTACACTCAAAGTAAAAAAAATAATATGTGTTCCCAATTGATTCACCATGCTAGTTAGCTTTGCTTTACATTTTCTACAATAAAATGTTGTACCATATCACATTAAATTATCAACAATGACATGTGATGGAGCATTATGCAATTATTCTCATAGTTCTTCAATAATTATAGGTGCATCAACAATATTTTTTTTAAAAAAGTACAATAGTAGATTCCATTGCCTATCTTCTTCTAATGACATTATAGATATAATACCTACAAATAAATCACACATCATTGCTTAAATGTTATAGAAAACATTATGAATAATGATAATAACAAACAAATGAATAATTAATATTTACTTGACTCACTTGTGGCATCCAAATCTACCATCTTTGTAGTGAATAAGATGTTTTGCATATTCATGCAATTTGACATCTTTAGCTATTTGCTCAAGAAAATCACATTTTCCTTTGGGAAAAATACTTGGAAATGCCATCGTAAACAACCCCATCATGTTAAACTCATTAATAGTAGAATCAGACATGGAAGGCCATTGAGAAATATCTAAATCCTGTAATGATGGATTATGCATCCTTGCTCTTATACAATCAATTTCCTTTCTTACAATTCCAAGACTTTGTGTAATTGACGATGGGTGACTGATAATATTTTCTTCATCTATCTAAAACAAAGGACCTTGAAACTACAATTTCATTTCTCCATCCTTTTCTGACAATGGAATATAAGGAATGCTATGAAAGATGTTAACATCACCGATATCAGCAACACTATCTAATGCATGCATATTGATCTCGACATCTTGATAGTACAGATCATTTTCCTCCTTAAAAATCTAGGCTTTATAAACCTGTCTCTTGTTGATAATGAAATTATACTTGGTGTCCATTTAATCTTCTCTTCTCAACATCAAGGAAGGGATATCTTTAATTCTAAGAGGAAGTCTTTTAGTAATTTGTGTGACATCTTGAGCAAGGCTAATTATGTGACCTTTATATTTGAACTATCCACCAACTATATGTGTAACTTATAAAGTGGGGCTGATTTTTGCAATTAACATTTCTTCAATCTTAATTAAACAACCTAAGATAGGTGGTTGGATACCAAGATCCATGTTATTTTCAATAGAAAATCATTTGATTTCACAACCAAAACTGTCAAGAATATTATGTTTCTTTTCATTAATGCACCTATTACATGTGGGTCCTCTAGTTCTAGTTGAATCCAATAATATGCCAAGAAACATTTCATTTCATACATTGCAAGAATGTGGATTTGCAAAACTTCTAACTATAATACTAAAATTCTATATTGCTTGAGCAATTACTGTACCTATCTTTTGCAATCTTGGGAAAGATTGAATAGGCTCTAAAGAAGGCATTTCCATTGTTGATGCACTAGTGACATCTGTGGCTTTATTTATTTGATGAAATGAATTTTCATCTTGTCGACATTACCTCATTCGATGCTCACTCTCGCTATAATGTGGTTGTTCTTGATATTCTTGCAATTATTATTCTTCTTCGTGTGTGATTTCTAGAATAGATGTTTCTTGATTAATAGGCAAAGATGCATTTCCAATATCCTACAAAAAATGTTTGAAAACTTAAACTAAAAATTGAATTAAAATATGTACCAACTTGATTATGGGCAGACACCAACTTGCATTTTTTCTTGATTATTTACATTAGTAGTATCAATAATGTGGATCATTGCATTGGATGAATTTCCAAGTGATGAGAGGGGATTTGAAGTTGACATAGCCTAAAAAAAATATATGCAATGTGAGTATGTAAAAAAAATGAGAAGATTTTCCTATGATAAATAGTTGTTTTGAAATATTAAAAAATGCATAATTATAGACTCCTGAATTTCATAAAATTAGTTGTCATTCTCATTCGCATCATTTTGCTTCTCATTTTAGAAATCATCTTCTCTCCTCTACATTCATCAATTCTAGATTTTTAGTTTTTATGATTTGTGGTCATCCTCTACCTCAGCCATGCCTATGTGCATGCCCACTACCATGACCTCCATGAATCACATTACTTATTGCAACAAATGGTTGTCATTGCTAATCTTGAAGAAAGTGTTCTTTGCCTTCTCTATTAGGACTAATAGCACAAAGATCCATGTTTCTGAAAATGCATGAATTCCAATATTCCACCTCTTAATCTTGTAACACAATGCCTAAATTCAATATCTTTAAATACTGCATCACACCATAACCATTGTCACCTTAACCATTATCGTGATTGTAATTGTCACCATAACTGTAACTGTCACCATTTATAATAATAATAAATATTCATCATTACTAATCATTTATAATAATAAATATTCATTATTACCCATGTTAGGACCCTACGTGTGAGGGAATACGAAGTGATGAATGGGGAGCTCAAAGGTCAAGGGCGTTAATCCAATAGAGATTTGGCTTCCCTGTAGTGACTCTTTGGCTCCCTTGCACGTGCATGTGAGGGAATACAAAGAGATGAATGGGGAGCCAAAGGGTCGAGGGATGTCAATCAAATAGAGATTTGGCTCCCTTGTAATGACTCTTTGGCTCTCCTGCACATGGTGCATGCATGTGAGGGAATACAAAGAGACAAATGGGAAGCTGAGGGGCCGAGGGACATCAATCGAATAAAGATTCAGCTCCCCTATAGTGACTCTTTGGCTCCTTAAATTTTCAAATTTGACTCCCCTATAGTGACTCTTTGGCTTCCCTGCATGTGGTATGTGAATTGGAAGGAAACAAAATACATTCCTCCACCAACCCCCCGCCATCACATGAGACATGTTGGCCTCTTAGCCAAAAATATATTCTCGACCTTTTCAGACTAGCCATTTATCTTCATCTCAATCATACTGGTTCACATGAGAATATGGGTATAAGAATTAAGTCATTTTTATTGAAAATTAATTAATAGTTTTGAAAGTGATTTATGTCATTTTTGTGGCCACCCGAACTAACACCCATTTTTCAAACCTTACAATATATTCCATGACTATTTAAAAACTTTATAATAAAGATAGCTACAAAAATAAATAGGTCAAAGAGTAGGTGGGGTGTTGTTTCTATTAGATTTAGAGTTTTAAATAGAACTATTAAATGTGAAATTTTTAATTGAAATATAAAATTTATTTGGAGCTTTAAGATACTCTTTTCTTTGAATTAATTTTTGTTTTAAATTTTATTATTATTTCCTCAAAATGAAAATATAAAGTTATTAAAATATGTATATAAAAATATTAATTTTTATATTACTAAAATCATTTTTGAATATTTTCAATTTAAAGTATGGTAAAAATTGTTTGCTTTAGCAATAAATTTTTTTAAAGAATTAATATAGTACTAATCTTTTGTGAATATCATTCACATCATAATTCTTATATAGAGTGTTCTTAATAGAAAGGAAGTTATTAAAAATATTTTTTTATCTTTTTAAAATATGTGAAGTGAAATTTTATTAGGTCTAAAAAAACTCTAGATCTATTGAATTACACATGCTATAAGTTTTGAAAACATCATTAAGAAAATTGCTAAGTGTTCTTGGAAATATCTAGAATAAATCATCCAAATTTGCAATTTTAATATCTAATGTAGGACATTTCAAGAAAATGTGGTATTCATCTTTAATGTTATTAGTGCTACACAAGTGCCATATTCATGCTTCATGAGGAATATTGAGCCATCTACTTATTTTAACTCTCATATGAGATCCCATTTATGTTGTGCTAATTATGCATTGTAAATGATGAGGAATTGCAACAAAATAAATAGTTTACCTTTAAATTAATGCCTTTTCTAATACTATTCAAATAAAAATGTTTTTCTCATTTTACATTTTTTATAGTTTTTGAAATAAAGAATGTACTCTTGAATATTCTATTTATTAAGCCATATAACTCCCTCATGTGTCTTTTATCATGGGTTTCCAACATCACTTTTTTGAAGTATTTATCCAACCAAGATGTAGAAAGATTATGAATTTAGGTTATAAATTGACAAATAGCTTAACTTCTAAGGGCATCATCTCTACTTCAAAAAACATAATATCATATATTTTTTGTCATTTTAATTTAGATTAATTAAGGAGAAAAAGCTTCTAGATTTTTTTTCAACATAAATACAATATTTATTTGATAAAGCAAAACCCTATACCACACACCCATAAAGAATAGTTGGCTGAACAATAGAATCATACAATTGTTTTTGAATATCCCAAACCAAAATAGATTCTTTCTTACATTTTCTTTTTAAAATAACTAAGGCTTTCATACTACTTGCAACTTTTTGAGTAATGCACTAATGCTATTTGTAATTGTAGAAGCATTGCAAG
Organism: Gnetum montanum; assembly: GCA_015680685.1. Lineage (NCBI taxonomy): Eukaryota > Viridiplantae > Streptophyta > Gnetopsida > Gnetales > Gnetaceae > Gnetum > Gnetum montanum. The sequence goes on along the minus strand of MNCI01036344.1, from coordinate 387,627 downwards.
CTAAAATTTTTGGAAGAGGAAGGTATGTCACATGTTCATATTCTATAGTAAAATTGTACATCTTATTATGTATACTACAAATCATGATTTTAGTTTTTTGGACATTAACTTTCTTTCTTGAGTCTTGTTAAAAGTCATCAAGTGTATTAAGCTTTTGCTCCAATCCTTCAATTGAATTTTAAATTAAGGCATCAATATAAAGTAAGAGACTAAAAGTACTACTTCCAATTGTAATTACAAATTGAGTTGGTATTTTATGTATCCACTCTTCAAGTTCATTAATAAAAAGCCTAGAAAAGTAGGAGAAAGAGAACATTCTTGTTTAGTTATTAAATAAATTTTTTTATTTATTATTTGTAAACTAAATGTATATCTCCTTTTAAATTTTTTGAATAGTAGATGATAGTATGTTGGAAACTTCAAAATTTTTCAAACACCTTCATAACTTGCTTTGAATAACTAAATCATAGGCCTTAGAAAAATCCACAAAGTACATAAAAATTTTCATTTATGTTCCTTTTACTCTATCAATAAGGTATTTTAAAGTGATGAGATGATATATAGTAGAATGATGCTACCTAAATTTTTCATTGGATATTGCACTATTTGTTTTTGTTAGTTTGTCTTCTATGCATAGTTTTTAGAATAGTGTCCAAAAGCTTGACAAAAATATTTTTGATTATAATTAGTCTATAATTATTTAGATCTTTTTTTTGTCTAAATATCTAAAAATCATAATTAAATTATTATTATATCATACTTTTTCTAACTCTACTTGCACAACAAAATATAACTTCTTCCAAGATAACATACCATATCAACGGTCTTCCCCATTTAAGCATTTTTTCATAGAAGTTATTTACCTCAACAACTTTTTTTATGCCAAATTTTTAATTCCTTGTAATGTGTTATTAAAAGAAATGAACAATGTATTAACATTGTTATGAAAATCTTGTACTCTATCATTGCTCTGAAATAAAACTTGGTAAAAATTGTAAACATCTTTGAGAGAGAAAACATAGTCTACTTTCAATTACTTTCCAATTACAAAGAAACTTTCCAAAAAATTTCACAATTCAAATTCTTTCCAAAAAATTAAAACCAAGTTTTCCTTCAATGTAGTTTCAAATCTCTAATTCTTTAATTCATATGTTTTAAATGAATAAGAAATGCAATTGCAACATGTAATAACTTAAAAATCACAATTGTAACCCTTGCCTGTGAGTCTCCAACTATCTAATTAAATGTATTAATGACATTGTAGCTACTTCATTAAATCCAATCTATTAAGAATTTAGGTATCACATGTATAAAAATTAATAGCCCTAGATTTGTAACCATGCAAGGTGTTAAAGTTTACTTTTGAAAAAAAAAAGCATGTTAAATATACCCACACATATATACACACCAAGCATAAGCCACACATAAAAATTTTTATACACATTAACTTTACAAATTTCCTAACAATTTTAAGGTAATTTCCACATAAATAACCCAAAGATACACAAAAGGCATCAAATTCCAAGCTTAGGAGACATCAATATCATTCTCTAAGGTGTAGCTAGTTGAATGCTTATGGGTTGAGCATATTGCTAATATAAAGTGGGCTCATTGCATGTCATGGTACATGTAGTAATCCAAGAGATGATCAAGGCATACAAACACACCCATGCATTAGTCTAAAAAAGTAAGGCATGTTATCATGTCCATGGGGTTGGCATATTGATATAACAAAAAAGGATTGGAAGAGCCATTGAGCCCTCAAAGCATCCCATAGGCAATAATGTGAGGACACTTGGGAGAAGGACTAGAGAAAATGTCTTGTGGAGGATCTAAGGGGCATTTGGAGTAGGCTTGTGAGAATTTTTATCTCTTACTTATACTACTAATAAATATATGTGTTTTTAAGGAATGTCATGTATAATTTATCTACCAATTTCAAATTGTCATTATAGCCTTTTGCCAAAGTGCAACCCTTTATTTTCGAAACACTTATGCCTCTTTCATGAATAAATAAAACAGGATGAGATATTTCAAAAATTTTAAAGATATGCAATTGTAATACAAATGAAGATGAGGTTTCCATTAATATTATTTTAGTGGGTAATTGAATATTTGATTAATTAATTAATTAAAAATTATAAAATGTCTAGAAAAATTAGTGTAAGCTAAGGGGATAGTACATAATATAGTTATGTTGCAAATCCATAGTTTAGTAGTGATCCTTAGCTACTATTATTGTAAGTTTTGGATGAATTTGAAATTTACAAGAACTAACAACAATCATGCACACATAAAATAGATAGTGTGAACAAGCTTTCATGGAAAAATGATATGAACCTACTACATAGAGGGTCATATGAATGTTTTTACTAAGCTTAACTAGATTATTAGCTTTTATTGAGGTTTTAGATTTTAGGTCACATTGAAGGGCTAGATCTATTTTCATATATATTATGACCAAAAATATAAAAACTCAATAAAATTTAATTATCTAGTGAGGCTCAATGTACATGTATATGTATGTGTCTATGTATATATGTAAAGTTTATATCCATATATATTGATTGAAAAAAAAATCTACTTGATTGCAACAATTTTGAATTATGATCATAAGGTCTTACAAGCAAATAATAATGATAGAGAAAGAGGTCAAAGTTTTTCTACACCATGTACAATCTTTCAAGGGACATACAAAAGCTTGCAAGGACATAAATTCAAATTTACCTTTAAGACCATCCTTATATTAAAGTTGTGATTTATCACATTTTTGCTCTCCTCATATTGCTAAGTTATTGGTCATACATTTGGAACCACCATTTTGGATGGGGACATTAAATTTGTTAGCAAAGATTCTTTTGTTGTTGGGCATGATGACTTAACACAAGGAAAAGTGATCCTATGCTATAATAGGTTTAAACAAAGTTAATTTCCTCATCTTACCTTTGGTGTTGAATAATGTTAAATAAAAGTAAAGTCACACTATAGCTTAAGTTAGCCTATAACCTAAACAAAGATAGTTCCCACGTAGAAATTGAGTTTCTCATTATTAAATTATTTAAGTTGGATATTTTAACTTGGGATAATGATAATTATCTAAATGATAGATGCACTTATTTTTACCTAGGTTAAGTACTTCTAATGATAGTACCTTGGGATGCTATAGTTGCACCTAATGTAATATAAATTGAGGATCAATTATCTAATGTAATTATTCTACTAAAGTAATACAATTTATTATTCTCTTATATCTCTCTCTTCTTTCTTCTTTATTTAGATCAATCTTGAGTCTTTTAATTGGTATTGGAGTGAGGTTCATCACTTAATGCAAATTCCAATACCATAGCTTTGACTAGTATCAATTCTTCTAGTATTTTCAACTTGAATATTTTAGTCTTTAATGATGAAGAATACCAATATTGGGTATTGGGTATTCCAATGAAGATAGTGTTGATCTTGCAAGCTCTATAGGACCTAGTCATGATAGGTTCTATATTAGGAGGATCCTAGTATGTCTACTAAAGAAAAGAATAAATTAAAATTAAATGTACAAGAGCTTAGGAAAAGGGACGCGAAAGCATTATCCTTCACTCATGTAGGAGTGAAAAACATAATCTTTTCCAAAATTATTAATTGTGTATATGTCATTGAAGCTTAGAAGGTGTTGGAAGTTGTGTAAAAGAGATCAACTAAGGTATGTAGTGTTAAGTTACGAATTTTGGAAAGAGAATTTGAATCTTTAATAATGAAAGATTCAAATGACATTAAGTTCTATATTGAAAAAGTATAAGAATTCATAAAAGGATTAAATTTTATTGGTGAAATAATTGATGAAGTAATGATTGTTAAAAAGGTTCTATGAAGTCTAGCTAGATGATTTGATTCCATCATCTTTGCCATTGAAGAAGCTAGGGACTTATTAAAGTTGTCAATGGTTGAAATCATTAGTAGCCTTAAAACCTATGAGCAGAGGATCATTGAAAATGAGCATAAATTAATTCAAATATTCTAGTAAGAACTAAAACTGAAGAATAATCCTTGAGTTTCAAAATCTTCAAGTTCTCAAAGGAGAAATCCAAGGAGTAGTCTTCATTTCAGAAAATTAAAAAAAAATATAAATGTGGTCAATTGATCAAGAAGTTAAAGGAAGATAAGCAATGCTTCTATTATAAGAAGTATGATTACATTTAATCTAGATTTTGAAAAAAGAAGAGAGATGCAAAAGATGCATCTTACTTTTGCAATTCTTATCCATGTGTAGATAAGATTATCTTCTTCATTGAGGAGGAAAGATCAAATTTGTCCTTGAAGATATCAATCAATGGTAATGAGATTTGGTACATGGATAGTGGCTATACTAATCACATGTCAGGGAAAAAAAGAATGCCATCCAACCTATGAAATTTTTGTGGGTGAAAGCACTCTTAGAAATGGAAAATGAGTGAAGATTGTATGTATTAATTTTCTTGTTTTCACAACTAACTCACAAAGAAGGTACAAGATAGATAAAAGTTATTAGAGGGAACCTTTAGGCATGGGTAACATGTCTTTCTAATCCTGTAACCAGTGCTTCTAGCCCATTTATTTGTCTAAAGTGTGTGCTTTGAATTCCCATCATGTTTTTTTCTCCTTTTCAAATTATTTTTATTTTGTTTTTGTTTTTTTGTTAATGGGAACCACACCATGTAAAGACTTTATTGAACTTCCTATTATTAGTCAATATGGAGTAGTAAGAAGTCCATGAAAACATCCAACCATCCAAGTAAGTAGAAGAGCAAAAAGAGTACCGAGTCCCCTTGAAGTCACACCCTTTTCAAACCTTTGAATCCTTTCCAATTCTAGAAACTACTAAGGCCATTGATTCATTAAGAGTTTCTTTAATGGAAGGGACATCAAACTCCTAGAACAAGGAAAACCATAGATTTGGTGGATGTCGTGGAGTCATTGCCTGTAATTATGAAAAAGAAACCATGACTGAGCCATTAGTACAAAAATTCAAAAAGAGAACCTAAACATTAGCAAACAAAACATTAAGAACAAACCACCATCAATAGTAGCCACAACACCACTGTGTCCTATTGGCACAACATACTTTTATTAGCAAAAGTTGAAAATCACACTTAAACAAAACAAAGTAGAATATATAAGAAAATGTAAAATATTCAAGAAAGATTTAAATTTACTAACAATGGTGTAAAACAAAAATGGTATAAAATAGGAAAAATATTTAAAATCAAAAATTTGTAAAATAAATAACTATAAAAAAATTTGTAAAACAAAAAATAGAAAAACTAAGTAGCCATATGGATGATTAGCATGGATGGCCATCTTCCCCACAACTAGGTAGAGAGGAGGGGATCTAAAAAATTGAGTGTGGTTATTTATCTATTGAGGTATTCATTACTTTGACTTGCTTGGGCTCATGGAAAAGCTTTATTTGTTGGAAGTTGACCAACTACTTTTTATTTGGGCTTTCAAGTTTGTGAATTAACATGGCCCTAGAGAGAAAAGTTTTGTCAATTATATAAGGTCCCTCCCACAATGTTTGGAACTTTGTTTTCTATGGTACTTGTGTGGGGTTATAGTAGAGAAACTTATCACTAGGTTGAAATTTTACTTTTCTTATTCTAAGGTCATGTGATGTTTTTTTGTATGCCTTGTGTACTTCATTCAAAGATAGGGCCACTAACCGGTTCTCATCTAGCACATTTAGTTTGATTAATCATCCTTTTTGTGCTAAACTCAGGTCAAGGTCTAAGTCATAGACTATTGAAAGTGTATAGAGCTCAAATTGGATTGGTACTGTTGGAAGTTTTCTGTACACTAGCTCTTAAGGAGAATAGCCATTAGGAAGTTTCCATGTTGAGCGATAGGCCTAGAGGGCACCGTTGAGTTTTGTGCTCCAATCTTTCCTATATTTGCTTACTATTCTTGTAAATATTTTTGTAATCTCCCTATTAGTAACTTTAGCTTGGTTGTTGGCTTAGGGATGGTAAGGTGTTGTTAATTTATGTTCAACCCCTAAGCGTTTCATTAACTTGCGAAAGGTGGCACCTATGAAATGGGTTGCATTGTCAGAAATCAATGCATGTGGCACACCAAACCTATTTACCACACTTTGTAGTATGAATCTAGTAGCAGTGGATGATGTACAATTAGTGACGATTACTATTTCTACCCATTTGGTATAGTAGTTGATGAGCGGCTAGGTACCCCTACACCCAACCATACGAATCACGGGCGTTCACACGCAACTCAGTCAAATTTCGTAGACTGTAAGCACTTAACATACATCAGACTCTAACCAGTGAAACCTTGGGTTAGAACAGTCATTGTCTTCCTAATCTTACTTGTGATGTCCTATTTACAATGGTTAAGTGAGATTAAGACTAATGATTTTTATAGCTTTTTACTTATCTTTTGGTGGCTAATTAAGGTATAAAAAGTAAGGAATAAACTATTATCTAATCTCTAATTATCCTAGCTTGTATTCTAACTATTCCTAGAATAAGTATCTGGTCCCATCTTCCAAACATGTTCTGAGCATCTCCTAACACTTCTGGGTTACCAGACGTTAAGCGTCACTAGGTTTACCAAGTGTTTGATTTACGTTCGAGATGGTCGTACTTATGGCCTTTACGAACTACAAATGAGCAATAGCGATTGAAATAATAATAATAGAAACCTAAGTAATTAGCAAGTAATTAACAAAGCATAAACATATTAAACTACTGAATGCATAAAATAGCTAAGTCCAAATGCTACAAGGAAGGCTTGAATAGTTCGTCTTTATTGTCGTCATGCCAATGGGCTCAGATATATCAACGCTCGAATAAAGAGCTGATCACTTTTCTTACACCTGTTGCGGGCACTTGGAAAATATTCTATCTCCTACAGGAACAAACTACAAGAGCTTCGCTACAACTAACTGAAAGGTACCTAAATGAGGCAAAAGGGCCTCTTATTTATAGGCTGAAATAGGCTCAGTGTAAACGGGGCCACGTCGACTCATGGAAGGCTACGTTGACGGGCCTGTGTCAACGCTATCGTGTATACGTGGCCCCGTATACATGGCCTAGTCAATGCATCGACTCAAAGACAGTTCATCATACCCCCACGACTGAGTAAAAACTCGTCCTCGAGTTACTCTACAATTTGGAAGGTATGGATTGTTATTTACAACACACATAACTAAACACACACATGACACACACATGACACAACATGAATTTGACGAAGTTCCTAAGTTAGAGAGGAGGAAAAATTACAAAAAATGATGATGTTTAGGGACAAAATTGAACACCTCGCTAGTCCTAGAGCCTCTGCTATGTAGGATGATGCACAAAATTGCTGGAGAAGATCACATCGTCCCTGGGGGCGGTGCTTCTGACGGACCTTCTCTAGCCTCTATCCCATGTGTTGGTGCTGGTGCGAATGACGATTGCCCTGTGGCAGCTGCAACTTCTGGAGGCAACCGAAAAGCCTCCAAGAGAGCCCTCATCTTTTCTTCTTTGCTTCTGGGGTTGTTAACAATCTAGGAAGCTTCTCCAATGTGTGCTAGAACTAGAACTTCCCAAGGGAATGGCAGTGCCAGGAAGAGTTCTTTTAGGTTGACAAACCAGGCTGGCGTTCGATGTCGAACACTTGGACTAATGCCTGCAGCTGTTGGTAGTCATTCATTCTATGGCCCAGGTCCTCTGCGACTGTACATTGTCCTTCAAAGCTTGTGCGGAGGACCTCAAGTTCTGTGTTGGCCATTGCCAGCTTCTTTTTTGTTACCTTATGTGCCTGGAACTCACCCTCATATAGGGAATATGAGGCAGCCACTTGCTTTTCTAACTCTGACCATAGTCTCCCAGCTGTTAGCATAGCCAAGTTTGCATATCAAAGGTTGCCAAGCTTCATGTATTCTATCATCTCCTCAATCTACAGCTCCTTTAGGTGAATTTCAGCTTTATTGTAGTCATTCAACCCATCGAAGATAGGTTGCCATGCATCGCCTCTCTCTCGAAGCTGTTGGAGTGCTTGGTTCATCTTGGCCTTTGCAACTTGAATATTCTTTTCATTCACTTCCTTTTGCAATCCCACTTGGTCTCTGCAATGATTTTTGACTTTTTCAAATTTCAGGGCCTCATTTTTCCAAGCAGAAATTTTAATTGTAGACTTCTGTCGCAATGCTCAAACCTCCTCCATTAACAGATTTCAATTTTCAATAGCCAACCTTCTTATGTTAGCGTTCACCCTCACTAGCTCCTCCTACTATTGGTGGATGAAATTTTTCATGTGTTTATTCTTTATACCAACATTGCGTAGGCGATGAACCTCCACGGTCAGTTAGACTTTCTCCTGGTGAACCTCTGCCAAGTCCTTATCTAAGCGATTTGCTCAGGCATCTACCACGGACTTGTCGAAGATTGCTTTTTCTCGCACATCCTCGACGACTTGTAGTTTAAGTTGAAGCTGTTGAAAAGATTCATCTATGGTGATTTCGCGGTTGAGGATGGGTAGATCGGCAAGCTGGGATCTTAATTGGGCTACCTCAATTACCAAGCGTTGACAAGCAACTTGAGTAGCTTCAAGTTACCCTGCCAAAATGAGGCTCTTGTCCTTTGCTGAGAGCAACTCTGACTAGGTTACAGTAATGTTGTCCGAAAGGTCGAAGACATCTAGAAGTAGTTGCTGAGTTCCCACCAGTCAATCCAACAACTCTTTGTGTTGGGCTACATCCATCTTGCTACGCGAAGTTCTGGTAGACACCTATACATCTTGTAATCCATGAATATTTGGTACAGGTGCTACTGGTGCATTGAGAGCCGTAGCAATTGTGTCAACAACCACCTCAGCTGCAACTTCCTATCTCTGGTGCTGCATCACCAGGACCATCGCCCCTTCACCATCTTCTAAGCATACCGAGAAGGTAGCAGCATTTCCTGAAATTTCAGGGAATAACTGTTGGGATGATACTGTTACCTCTTGGGTGCTTGGATCTGTTCTGGTTGGTACTTGTGCTCGGGCGGTGGAGAATATCGGCCCTACCCTTTCAAGCAAGCTCATTAATTGAGCCACTTACTCTAGGTGGCTCATGACAGGGTGATAGATCTAAGGGTCTCCTCCACTAGTCCTACTGGATTGCTCTTACTAGCTCACGAGCATTTCTCGGATCTCGTGGATGTATGTGTTATTTGTGCAGGTGGTGGAGGTGGTTGCTGCTCCTCCTCTATCTATGTGGCAGCAGGAGTTTTATCCTTCATCATTTCTCGCCAAGAGGTAATTGGGACGTGCCAGATTACATCATTGGAATATCGTGCTATCCCTGCCCGTTTGCACAACTTTTGGATTAGGCAAGGAAAGGGGAGAGCTCGTCTTCCAAGTTTGTTCTCAGCGAACCTCTTTTCAATCTCCAAAAATAGCAGCTATGGAAGAATCATTGGAAATTTCCCACTCAAGGCGGCACATGCACGAGTAGAGAAGGTTGTGATTTTACTAGGTCTTACCGTTGGGTTTAGGTGGTAAGATGCGATCTTTGAGTACACTCTCTCCACCATGGTTAGAGAGCCGAATTCCTTGTGCTCTACCCCATAGCATCGTTTGGTCCATTGTGCCCTTACCTATGGATTGACCTGCTTTGGAATTTCCACCACATCTGCCCCGGTCTTGGGCAACCCTAGAGCCTACGCTATTGCCTCCAAAGAGTAAGAGACATAAATGTCTTTGATTCTTACTCTAGACCCTAGTTGCCAATTCGTCCAGAAGAGATAAGTTTCTCCTAAGTACCATTCACCACTAGTTGTGATGATTGGCCACATTGGAGAGTTCTACAATTGGAGCCTCACTTCTTCTAGCGCATTCTCAAGGAATGGTCCAAAATTTAGCTCTTGAAGGATCGTCCGTTGCACCTCGCCTGGCATGATAACATCAAGGCAGGCTTGGGTCAGGGTAACCTCAAGCCGTGGTGTTATCCCATGAGTCTCATCCCCTTGCAATTGCTCACCAGGAATCTCCTCTTTGGGAATCTATTGGATAGATTACATGTCAAATCCTTCGCAGAGGGGCCCAATTGCATGAGAGTCCTCTACATGCTTTGGCAGTTGCACTCCTCGTCCCCTTCCCATGCATGGGTGCTTGTCCCTTGGTTATGATGATCCTTCGCCCCTCATGTGCCTTAGTTTGGGTGCCATCTACAATCAAACATAACTTCCCATTAGACCATACTTAAGTAGCTTAAGCTGGTCTGTATACACCTTCTCAGTTTGACCAAGTTATGTTGTTGGCACAGGCACACCTTTAAGTCTTTCGGAGTGTTAATTTATGGGTTAGAGCCAAAATTTTTGTAATTAACTAGTTAATTTAATTAATTAATTAATTACACATAGGCATCACCCCCCCATGACTGAGAGCATACCTCCAGTTGCTTAAAAGGGCAAGAATTCATTGATGCAGACACGCGATGGAATGTAGGTGCATTAAAATGGCAAAATCTCCCCTCAATTTAGATTCCAAATGATGAAAAATGTAAAGCGTAGCGATCCTATATATAGGGGTTAGGTGCTGCGTTGATGGGGCCACGTATACACGACCACGTATATGCAGTCACTGCATCGACGGGGCCCCGTATACACAGGGGTGCTGAACCATTGACCAACCCGTATAAAGCCCAAAATGATGAATTTGAAATTGCCAAATTATGGTGGTTGAAGCGCATGAGAGGCTTGGACATGGTTGAGGACATGAGGAGGGTAATTAGGCTCAAAAAAGAGACAAAAATAGGAGAACGGGACTCAAAAATAACTCCATGGGGAATAAATTGAGCGATGGGACCTGAAAACTAGTCAACCACGAAATCCAAAGGATGGAAGGCTTAACAAGCATGACCAAGGAGATGCAGGTGGGTCCTCCCCATAGCAGGCTATAGCCTTAGTAGCCCCTGCATATCCCTGACACTGGGGTCCGTGGGCCCTGGGCCAAGAAATGGTGTTTGCTAGGTAAGACTCCTACCCAAGAGATCCCGCAAGGCATGGGAAACCCATGGATATCACAACACACCTTCACGACATAAGACAGGTAGCGAGGTGAGTGATGGAGGAAATAGGGTAAGGAGAGAGGGATGAGAGAATGGTATTTCGATCATCAGGCACATGAAACCCCATGTCTAGATGTGGTTAAGTGACCTGGTAGGACCGTTCCTGAGGTCAGACCCAAAACCATCCACATTCAGTGACATCGCAACAATAGATGAGGTCCCGACCATTTCCCAAGGAGGCAAGAATGACCCCATAGAGAACCACCGCTCCAAAAAATGTGAGAGGAAGGAAGTGCAATGGGACAAAGTTAGAGGGGACCAAGAAAGTCCCATAACTAGTGCAGTGGCCCATGAGAGGCGGTCTAAGGGGTATGCTTTGAATTCCCACACAGTGATTTTTTTTCTTGTTTGGGGGAACCGCACCATGCAAAGACCCATGCATGTTCGCATGCATCCGACCAAGGGGTGTACTTTGAATCCTCATCTTTATTTCTTTTATTTTGTTCTTTTTCATTTTTTTTGAATGTTTCAGTGAGGACCACACCATGCAAGGTCGAACTTCCCAGAAGCTTCCATGGAGAGAAGGACGTGGAGTAGTAGGAAATCTCCAAGGACATACCAACAACCTCAGAGGGTAGAACAGAGCAACAAATATTGCATTCCCCTTGAAGTCACACTTGATTCAAACCATAGGGTCATCCCCAAGTCTGGGAACCACACAAGTCATACATTAATTAAAATGTTGTTAAGTGAAGGGGTTGCATGTCCTCAACAGAGGAAAAATCATGGAGTGGTTGAATGTGTGGATGACATGAACTCACTACCGATTTTATGAGCGGAAAGTAGACATAAAGTCCAAAAAAGAACCATGTAAGGGTGGTAACTTAGACAACTAGGTGGATGAGTGTACATTACCCATCGCAATGAAAACCATCCACACCAGTCATCTATAGACAACAAGACGACGTATTAGCAATTATGCGAAAAATGGAACATACATAAGGAAACAAAAAATAAGTAAAGAAAGGAAAAAAATGTACAAAGAATTTTCAAACGTATAAACAATGGTGAAAAAAAAAAGTGTAAAACAAAAAATGTAAAAAAAAAGTGTAAAAAAATGACAAGACGGTGAGGGGTGTAGTGGAATGGATCAGTAGGGAGGACGGTCTCCCCCATGACTGGGTGGAAAGGAGGAGACGTGAAAAATGAAGCATGGAAAACCAGGTGATGATGAGGCTGTGGCACTGGTTGTGTGGAGTTCACGGAAAGGTTTTCATTGTTGGCGGTTGACTAACTGTGTCCTGGTGGGGTCGTCAGGTTTGTGGATAAGCAAGGCCCCAAATTGGAAGGTTTTGGAGACAATGTACGGTCCCTCCCACAGTGTTTGAAACTTGGTCGGTTGGGATATGTGTGAGGGGTTCCAATATAACACCTTGTCTCCACATCTAAATGTGACCTTCTGAATCCTAAGATCATGTCGTTTCTTATTATAGGCCTTGTGGATTTCATTTGAAGATAGGGCCACTAATCGGTTCTCATCTAGCACACTTAAATTGATCAGTCGTTCACGTTGTGCTAGCGGTAGGTCAAGGCCTAAGTCACTGGCGGTGGATAGTGTGCTGAGTTCTGCTTGGATTGGAAGCACCGGTAACTTTTCGTATACTAACTCATAGGGAGAGTACCCTACAAGAAGTTTCCAAGTGGATTGATAGGCCCAAAGGGCATCGTTGAGTTTGGTTCCCCAGTCCCTCCTATATTTGCTAATGGTGCGGGTAAGGATCTTGGTGATCTCCCTATTGGTGACTTCGGCCTGCCCATTAGCTTGGGGGTGATAGGGTGTTGTAAACTTATGTGTTACCCCTAAGCATTGCATGAGTTTCTGAAAAGTGACACCCATAAAATGAGTTCCATTATCAGAAATGAGTGTACGTGGCACTCTAAACCTATTGACAATTTGTTGTTGGAAAAATCGTGTGGTAGTGTTGGAAGAACAGTTGACGACAGCTGTCACCTCTGCCCACTTTGTATAGTAGTCCACTGCTACAATGATGTATGCCTTCCCATTTGATAGGGGTGTGATGGGTCCCATGAAGTCGATACCCCAAATGTCGAAGGGCTCTAGTGGCTGAATCCACTATTGAGGTCCCTCCAACCATGCCATCATCCCACCATCCCTCTGACATCGTTCGCAGGAGCAGGTGAACCATTGTGCATCCCTGAAGATGGTGGGCCAGTAATATCCTACAAGAAGGATCTTAATGGTGGTGCAACGTCCATCATAGTGGCCCCCACAAGAGCCCTCATGAGCATCCTAGATGACGCGCAGTGTATCACCATCAGGGAGACACCATCGAACTAAGCCATTTGTGCACACCTTGTATAGGTGGCCATTCATTTCCATGAAATGCTTGGTCTTATGGAGAAACCACTGTTTCTACTGATGGTTCCACTCCTTTGGAAACTCTTGAGTGGTAAGGTAGGTGAGGATGTGGCTGAACCAAGGGGATTCATTGGGCACTTGTGGATCAACTGCGCCTGTGAAGAGAAGTTCATCTAAAAATTGGTTGGATAAGGGCTCATCCTCTTCTATGTCATCCCATCGAAACTGAGAAAAGTGGTTAGCGACCATGTTCTCAGTCCCCTTCCGGTCTACCATGGTAAGATCAAACTCCTGAAGAATCACCAGCCACCGGATTATGTGGGGGCTCACCGTTGGTTTGTTCATCAAGAACCAGATAACACCATGGTCAGTATGCACAAACACCTTGTATCTAAGCACATAGTGCTGGAATTTGTCCAAGGTGAACACCACCACCATCAACTCCTTTTCGATGGTGGTGTAGTTCAGCTGAGCACCCACAATGCTACAGCTTGCACAGTGGATATAATATGGACATTTCTGAATGTCACATTGTGTAAGCACGGCTCCCAAGGCATAGTTGGATGTGTCTATCATAATGTGGAAGGGTCTAGACTAATCAAGTGCTAGTAGAATTGGAGTTTCTACGAGTTTCTATTTCAGCACTTGGGATGCAAACTCGCATTCCTTGGTCCATATGAACGGAATGTCCTTCTTTGTAAGTTCTACGAATAGCTTGGTGATCTTCAAGAAGTTTTCAATGAAACGCCCGTAGTAACCAGTGTGTCCAAGGAACAATTGAACATCTTTGACGATACTTGGTTGGCGAGTAATTCCTTGGATGACCTTGATCTATTCAGGATCTACGTTGATCCTTATTTGTGAGATGCGATGCCCCAGCATGATGCCCTCTTGGACCATCAAATGGCTCTTCTACCAATTGAGCCATAGATTGGTGTCTACACACCTTTTCAGAACCTGCTCCAGACAGTCCAAGGCTTGCTCAAATGTGGCCCCATAGGTGGAGAAGTCTTCCATGAAGACTTCCACCCCATTGCCGATTTGTTGTTGGAAGATGCTCAGGATGAGGCGTTGGAACGTAGTAGGTGCATTGCATAGGTCAAAGGGCATCTTCTTGTATGCGAAAGTCCCCATGGACTCGTGAAAGTTTTTTTGGCCTAGTCTTCTGGTGCTATTTGGATTTGGTTATAACCACTGTAACCATCCAAAAAACTATAGTAGCAGTGCCTTGTGATGGTATCCAACACCTGGTCCACAAATGGGAGTGGGAAGTGGTCCTTGAAGATTTTCATATTGAGCAACCGAAAATCAATACAAACCCTCCACTTGCCACCTTTATTGGGCATGATAATGAGTGGGCTAACCCATTTGCTATCGATAAAAAAATAGATGAATCCTGCCTTTAGCAATTGTTCGATTTCATCTTTTATGATCTGCTTCAATTTGGGATTCAACCATCTTTGTGGCTGTCGTCGTGGCTTCATGGAAGGGTGAAGATAGATCTGATGCTAGTAGACCCTGGGATCAACTTTAGTTAACTCAGGATATGACCATGTGAATGTAGTAACCCATTTGTTTACCACCTCCAGAAACTCCTTCTTTTGATCTGGAGCAAGGGTGGAATTAATGATTATTGGCTTTCCATTTTGCAAAAATGCATACTCTAAGTGAATCGGTAAAGACTTTAACTCAAGGGGCTCTTTTTTGAAGCTCTCAGGGATTTCTAGCTTCCCCCAGTCATCTTGGTCATCAATATTGGAGACTTGTCAATGAATCTCTTCCATTTCATCTATGCTATTAATGTAGGCTTGTACGAGCCCCTTTGATGGTTCCATGCACAATGCACTACTAGTAGGATCAACTGTCAGCCACTGGGTGCCCTCTTGGTTAGTGGATGCTATGTACAGGTACTATTGAACAAGTGATTCCTTGGTACATCAACTACATGATTGAATGGATATCCACTTAGTGAACCATAACTATTGCACATAGTTGTACCTTGAGTCACTGTATGCGATGCATAGAACACGCTTCTTCTAGATCTTCTCGAAAGGATTTTCCTTGAAAATTTCAAGGGATAGATCGCGAAGGCCTAGTCGTGCATCCACTATGCTTAGATAGGTCCTTCCCTTGATGATTGGGAAGTTCCCCTTACAGTTTCCTACATAGATGACCAGGATATCAATAGGGTAAGACCACCCACAGACAGTGGTCACAATGTCCTCCACCAATCCCAAGGAAATGGTGATGGAATGGTCTACTAACTCGAGTTGGATGTTGCTCTTCTTTAGCGGGGGTAGGTTCCAGTTCTTGTACATATCATGAGAGATAAAATTGACCCCTGACCCCGAGTCTAGAAGAGCTTTTCATGGCTCGTTTCCTGCCACCTGAAGATAGATGAGGGGGCTTCCCGGATCAGTCAATTTCCATGGAAGGTGATCAACCTTGATCCAATCAGTCACAGCATGCGTGAGCATGACCGTCTGGATGTTGGAGTGTTGTTGTTGTTGGCTTAGAGGCTGGTCAGGTGGTGGCGTAGTGGAGGCACTTGTAGGTTCAGAGGCATTGGTCACAGGTGTATGTGAGGGTATGTTCAAATTATTGGGCCGGAAAAAGGACGCTTTCGTGGCTTGGGTTCCAATCCACTCAGCTAAGGTGCTGGTTGCAAGTTAATAGCCCTCGTAGCATTTCATTATTTCGGTTGTGATGGTATCTCGCCCTGCATTGATGGAGCAGGTGGCAGCTGAGTGGGATGTTGTGGAGGAGTGGTAGGAGAAGGTGATGGAGGGTAGAAGAGATGTGGATTTTCCCCATGGGTGATGGAGATTGAGGTCAGAAATACTCTGGGGGGTGGTAATGACTTTGAAAGGCCACATGACTAGAGGAGTCCTGTGGAGAGACTGGTTGTTGAACATAGTACCCATAAGAATCTGGCTATTTGTAAGGCTACTGCTGCCTTGGAGGTGGCATCCCCCATGCTTGTGGTTGCTGCCACTATTGGAAGTATTTGTATGATTGCAGTGGTGTCCCACTTGGATAATATCCTTGCTGCTACTAGTGGAACTACCTGGAATTGCCTTGTGGATAAGGAAACCTTTGGGGTGTTTGCTATTATGCCAAGCGAGGATTCAATGCATACATCCCAGACTCTTGAAGATGTGACACCACAAGACAGCATCCCTTAGGATGTTCATATTGGCATATGCCACATTCATCATCCTCTTCGGTGTCATATTCTACAACCTGCTTTGCTGCAACAACTTTGCCCTTACCCTTATATTGGGCATGTTCAGCTTCCTTCTTCCTACACCAATTGCGGTCATTACCTTGTTCTCTGGACTCCTCTACAATTTTCAACATGCTTTGGACTCTTTCTTCCAAAGATTCCCACATCTTTGCCAAAATTTCAGATGCAAACTTTTGTAATGGAAAAGTCTTTTGATTCATCGCTTCTTCCAGTAGTGATTCATCCTCCTCATCACAAAATCGGACCTCCCTTTTTTTGAGGAAAGGATCGTGGTTGAATTCTTTTGCACTCTTCTTTTTTCTAAGTTCTCCTTCCTCCTTGGCCACTTGTTCAATGAGGCGCTGTAATTGATGGGCCCTTAGCTCTGACAGTCGCCCCTGGGCATACACGCCAAGGGTCTTTCACATTTCAAAAAGGAGCCCATCAATGATGTGGTGAAGTTGTGTCCGCTAAGAGTAACCATGACTAGGACACTGATGCAATAATGAGTAGTACCTGATCATGGCAGCATCCAAGGGTTCATGATTTCCTTGTTTCCAGCCTTGGATCTACCATCTCAGATTCGCCACTCTAGAGTATGTTTGATACTTTTCATTAAAAATTTCAAGCATCATACTCCATCTTCTGATTGATTCCAACTCTAAGGACCAGTACCAACATTCAGACTCTTTGATGAGTGTACGAGGGAACAGCTTCAGCTTCTGCCAATCATTGTCAATGTTCTATAGGGTGTAGGCATCATGGAATGCCTGAAAGTGAGTTTACGGATCACAGTTGTATCCCCCTTAAAATTTGGGGATGTTGTTCATATCAATGTGCTTGATCCAGCTATCCTTTATGTGCCTACTAGGGATTTGGACTACCTTAGTGATCTGGAGCATACTCCGGGTAGCCAACAATGACTCATCTAAATCATAGTCCTGCTGGGTACCATGATGTCTATGACAATTCCAGCTATCCCTCCTTTCATGCCAGCGAACATCACACGATTGTCCATGCATTTTATCACATTGCTCCTTCTAAACCTTTTTTCCACCATCCTTTCGCTTCCTCCTACCTCGATTATGATCAGAGCCTGAGTTGGATGAAGGAGAAGGAGAGCGAGAGGATGGAGAAGAAGGAGAGGGATCTCACCCTCTACCCTGATGATGGTCCTGATTGTCCCATTCATCTTTGCTATGTGACTCTCCATCCCCTTGGGGATCTTGGCCACCTAGATGCTTGGACTGAATCATGGATTGGAGGACCTGTTTCCCTAGGGAAAGTTTGGTTGAATGGGTATCATGAAAGATGGGATCCCCATTGTCCTGCAGCCCTTGCGAGAATAAGGGATTACTGAATTGTTTCCCCTTCATCTATTCATATATGTTTGCTTGCTGCTGATCTCTTGCTCATTGAGCCTCAGTGGGACGATAGTCCCGATAGTCATGGTCCTTCATGACATACTTTGATCCAAGGTCCTCGATGCCCAATCTACCAAGATTGTGAAATAGCATCGTAGGGGCCGATCGGTCGGGAGGGTGTACAATATTTCCCTCCATGTCCAGCCATTGTAGATGCTCATCCTAATGCAGGATGAATGTGAAATCAGGGACATACTCATTGGGATGCTTGTACACCACCCGACACTCCTGCGACACCGATGGGGTGGATATCTCCCTCCTGTGAGAAGACATATGGGACGTTAGATGTTTCATGTAATTGGTGTACTGTACTATTTACTTTAATCCACCTAGCATGCATAAGTGTTTCTATCCTGGGTCTGTTCCAATGACTTGAATGATAATTTCACTAAGGTTAGATGACACATGTAAGACTAACAGTCCCCGGCAATGGTGCCAATGATGAGTGGCTAGGTACCCCTACGTCCAACCATACAAATCACGGGCGTTCACATGCAACTCGGTTGAAATCCATAGACTGTAAGCACTTAACATACACCAGACTCTAACTAGTGAAACCTTGGGTTAGAATGGTCATTGTCTTCCTAATCTCACTTGTGATGTCCTATTTATGATGGTTAAGTGAGATTAAGGCTAATGATTTTTATAGCTTTTTACTTATCTTTTGGTGGCTAATTAAGGTATAAAAAGTAAGGAATAAAGTATTATCTAATCTCTAATTATCCTAGCTTGTATTCTAACTATTCCTAGCATAAGTATCTGGTCCCATCTTCTGAACACGTTCTGAGCATCTCCTAACACTTCTAGGTTACCAGACGTTAAGTGTCACTAGGTTTGCCAAGTGTTTAATTTACGTTCGAGATGGTTGTACTTATGGCCTTTACGAACTACGAATGCCCAATAGCGATTGAAATAATAATAATAGAAACCTAAGTAATTAGCAAGTAATTAATAAAGCATAAACATATTAAACTACTGAATGCATAAAATAACTAAGTCCAAATGCTGCAAGGAATGCTTGAATAGTTCATCTTTATTGTCGTCACGCCAATGGGCTCAGATACATCAATGCTGGAATAAAGAGATAATCACTTTTCTTACACCTGCTGTGGCCACTTGGAAAATATTCTATCTCCTGCGGGAACAAACTGCTAGAGCTTTGCTACAACTAACTGAAAGGTACCTAAATGAGGCAGAAGGCCCTCTTATTTATAGGCCGAAATAGGCCCCACGTAAATGGGGCCACGTTGATGCATGGAAGGCTATGTCAACGAGCCTGCATCGATGCGGCCATGTATACGCAACCCCGTATATGTGGCCTAGTTGATGCATCGACTCAAAGACACTTCATCAGTAGTCGACTACTATAATAATATATGCTTTTCTATTGGACATGGGTGTGATGGGACCCATGAAGTCTATGCCCTAAATATCAAAGGGCTCTAGTGGTTGAATCCACTATTGAGGACCCTTCATTTGTGTAGTCATCCTACCATCTAGTTGGCAGCGTTCACAAGATCGAATAAATTGGTGGACATCCCTAAAGATTGTGGGCCAATAGTATCTTGCCATTGGGATTTTTATGGTCATGCGTCTCGCTGCATAGTAGCCTCTATAAGGGCCTTCGTGAGAATCCTAAAGAATGCATAGTTGGTTTGTGTTAGGAACACACCAACTGACCATGCCATTGGCACACACATTGTAAAGATGTCCATTAATTTCCATGAAGTAATTTTCTTGACGAAGAAATTGTTGCTTCTTTCTCAAGTCAAGATCTTATGGCATCTCTTGAGTAAGAAGATAAGTGAGGATGTCATCGTACCATTTTGGTTCTACAAGCATTTGTTCATTTATTGTAGTTGTAAAAAGAAGTTTGTTTGGAAATTAATTAGAGAATGGGCTCTCCTCCTCTTTGTTGTCCCATCTTAATTGAGAGAGGTGGTCAGCGACAACATTCTTGGTCCATTTCTAATCTACCATCATGAGATCAAATTCCTACAAGATCACAAGCCACTGTATGATATGAGGGCTCATCGTTGGCTTTTTCATAAGAAAGCATATTGCACTATGGTTTGTGTGCACAAATACTTTTTAGCCAAGCACATAGTGCTTGAACTCTTCAAGAGCATACACCATTGCCATTAGTTCTTTCTCGATCGTGGTGTATTTTAATTATGCTTCCACAATGCTTTGGCTCATGTAGTAGATGTAGTATGGACATTTCTTATCATCCAACTACATGAGCACAACTCCTAGGGCATAGTTAGATGCATCCATCATGATGTGGAATGGTTTGGACTAGTCTAGTACCTGTAGAATTAGTGTTTCTATGAGTTTCTCCATAATTGCTGGAATGCATGTTCACATTCCTTGGTCCACATGAAAGGTGCATCTTTATTTGTAAGCTCTACCAATGGTTTTACAATCTTAGAGAAATTCTCTATGAATCATTAGTAGTAGCCAGTGTGTCCAAGGAATGATTGCACATCTTTGATAGTTTCTAGTTGATAGGTTATTCCTTGGATGATCCTATTTTTTCAAGGTCTACCTCAATCCCTACTTGAGTGATTCTATGCCCTAGTACAATGCCTTCTTGGACCATGAGGTGGCTCTTTTGCCAGTTGAGCTATAGATTTGTTTTCATGCATCTTTTTAGTACTTGCTCAAGATAGTCCAAGGTTTACTAGTTGTCATTTGCATGCTTAATATTTATCCATTCTACATGTCCAATCCTTTACTATATCCCATTAGCCTATAAATTGGCTGATGTAGATTTCATCATGAACTTGACATTCATGTACATACAATGTCAAGGTAGTTACTAGCTACTTCTCCATCTTATTTTAAGGTGCACTTATTGTGATAGAGATAAGGTTGAAGTGATGCAAGTTGCATGTTCTAGGTAGTGGTGAGATATTTGAGTACTAGATCCTTAATTTTAAGCTTGGTGCTATTGATTCCATAATGTGGTGTACGAACACCTCTTTTGATTCCCTTATTCTTTCCCTATGTATGTGTTTTTGTAAGTCTTAGGTTCCAATAAGACATCTTGTCTCAGATCTGGGATCTCAAGAGAGACGTCTTAGAATATAGAAGAATCTAGGATGAGTTTAGAGCTTATAGGAGATGTCTTGGACTATAATAGATGTCTTAGGCGAGACATCTTAGAAATGCTTGAGATGTCCTAGATGTTAGTGAGACATCCCACAAAATAAGGAGATCTCTTAACTAAGATGTCCTAGCCCTAGTAGGAGACGTCTCAGGAAGGAGTAAGATGTCTCTATAGAATTGCTAGTTTTATAGAGAGACATCTCAAAAAGGCTAAAGCTAACTTGAAAGGATAGAAAAACTTCCAAAATTATCATTCCAAGTTTGAAAATAACTAATAAAAGATGGAAAATGATGGAAAATAGTGGAGGATCTTGAAGTTGAGCTTGAAGAAGGCTTCCTATGGTTTTTTCATATTTGGTTAATAAATATGGATTGTGTTCATGCTTGTACCATGGAGAGATGAGATGCCATGTAAGTTCATGTGTTGAACTTAAGCAAGAATGTGAGGGAGAACATTGAGGGAGTGCATATGTTTTGCAACTTTGAGGTTAATTATGCTGTATGTTGGCTTGTGTATTTTGGTCTTACTTGTGTGTTGAGGTCTCAGTCTTAGGTTGTGAGAGAGATTCTACATCAGTTGTGTCTTGGATTGAGAACAACCATTAAGTGTTTATAAAGCCTCATGCTCTGAAGCATCGTTTTAGTATTTTGAGTGGTTTTAAATGTTTTGTAGGATGTGGAACTCGATTGTAATCTTTTCTTTGAATAATTAAAGATAGATAGTTTTCTTGTTTTCTAGAAAATTAATTACCTTTCTTAATATGTGGATTTAATGTTTGGAAGGTTACTTTAATATTGGAGTAAACTTGCTTCACCTTGGCATCAATAGCACCTCTCTATGTTGCCAAATATGGATTGTGAAGAACAATTTCAAGCTTGGTATTTGTCCTTTTAAGACTTTCTTTATTAATTTCATTTTGTAGGTTAACTTGATCATAGTAATAATTTTTAATGTTCTCTAATTGCTTGGCCTTATTGTTCCATCTTGTAATCTTTAATGGTATTTGTTGTTAGATGAGGTGAACTTCTTGCATAGAGAGATTAAACTTATCCATTACCAACCTCGCTATGTCCAAGTTTACCTTCACTTGTTTCTACATAATGTACTAGAGATAATCTATAAATGCATCTCTTTCGTTTTGCATTACCTTCAACCTTTTGTCAATCACATCTAGCTCTTTATTCTCCTCTTTCAATTCAACAACTCTCTTCTTCAAGCCATAGGATTTTTTCTTGGCTTGAGATGCATCGCATGCAACCTACTCTTTGATTGTAGAGGCTTTTTGGAAAACAAATTGTAATTGGTCAATTTCTAATTTCTTAAATTTGAGTATCTTCACCTGCGTTTGTTGATTTAGTATCTTAGATAACATTAAATGTTCCTTCGTGATGAAGAGCTTAGATTATAGGGTAGTCACATTCTCAAGATGTCAAATGCTTCAACAATTCTTATCGTACAATCAATAACTACTCTAGGTGTTGCTCATGCTATGTTGATACAATTTACTTAAGAGCTTCTACTTACTCAATTTGCTCTAGCCATTTTCCCAAGCTTGTGAATACCATTTTTTTTTTGGGTGATGAAATCAATTAGTGGTATTATTAGAATATTTAATTCTACATTCAAAATGTCAACAACTCCTACAACATCTTCTTGATATTCATGAGGAAGAACAATCACCAGAGCCTTGCTACCTTCTTGAGGCATCACTTGGAATGATGCTACATTTCTTGAGACTATCGACCAATCATCAAATAGCCTGATTGACACTTTTGTCATAGTTGGGTTTATCATTGTCTAGCTTTGGGTTCTTCTTATAGTTACTAAGAGCTTAGACAAATCATGCCTCATCTAGCTAAACTCTTGTGGTATTCATTTGATTTGGCTTGATGTAGGCATTATGAGATGATACACACTTGATGCCATGATAGATACTAAACTTGGCTTCCTAATGTTATTTGTGGTGGCATCTCAGATTTTGATAATGTAGTAGGTCATGTTGTTGTTGGTGTTAATGTGATTTTGGCTGTAGCTTCAATATTTTTTAGTACCCTTAATGGTAGATTTAACACTTTCTTCGTGGGCATTGATTTCAAGATCTTGGTAAAGGAAGTTTGTTTACATATCATGCTGGCACACTTTTTGTGTGAAATAGAAATTCATGGCACACTTTGGGCATTGATTTCAAGATCTTGGTAAAGGAAGTTTGTTTACATGTCATGCTGGCACACTTTTTGCGTGAAATAGAAATTCATGGCACACTTTGGATTATGATCGGTAACAAGACGAAGGATGCAAACACACGAAAACAACCAGAGATGCAACAGCTGGGCAATTGGGAGTGATGGCTGGCTTAAGGGGAAGGAAGAAAAACAAAGGTGTAAAGGGGCAAAAAAAGAAAATTTAGGGGAGAGAAGAAAAAGCATGCCTCCTAGGCGAATTCGAAAGGTTTGGGTTTTTCATGCTGAAATGCGGTGGAGCATTTGAAGGTCATTGTTCATTTCATTGAAATCGTAGGCATGGCACTTTTGGTAAGTAAGTAGCAGTTGCCATTGACACCTCCGCCTTCTGCCAGTGCGTCTGCAGTCATCGACGCCTCAGAAATAAGGCCATTGCCATTTCTGTCTGCAAACATGCCCAGTCCAGTCCCGTGCCGACCTTGTGCGCCGCAGCTGCCGTTGTCACTTATTTCAATCTCAGCAACAAACCTTCGCTGTAGTAACCCTTTCTCCACGTATCAGGTTAAATCGGGAGTGTGGAAGCAGAAGGGGGCACCGTCACTTCTTGCATGCATCCCACGAGGAAAACATTATTTAAATAACAAAATAAGTGCTCTCCAGGGTGGAGCATAATTGCTTTAGAAAACAAACAAAAAGTCCTGCTCTCCAGTGTGGAGCATAATCGCTTTAGAAAACAAACAAAAAGTCCTGCTCTCCAGAGTGGAGCATAATCGCTTTAGAAAACAAACAAAAAGTCATTCTCAGTCTAGATAGGGACTTCTTCTTATTTGGGACATTGTGGGTTTAATTGTTACTTATTAAAAAATTTAAAATACATTTGCATGGTATTGCGATAAATTTTTTTCTTTTCCAAAAATATAGTCTATTAGAATTCATTTTAGATTTCTAAAAACAATAATTAAATTAGAATAATTATACAAAAATTTAAAAATAAGATGAAGGATTGCTTTAATACCTGCAGCAATTGATCATACCTTTTTTTAGAAAAACAAATTTATCAATAACTATTATTTGATTAGCTTTAGGACCATAAGATTAAAGATTTGTGTGCATATTTTTTCCACTTGAAAATCTCCTATCATGTTCACTAAGCCCTAGGATCAAACTTAGAAATGTGACCCTTAATTTGGGAGTTCCAACATTGTCAAAGTTAGTATCTAAATGAGATAAAATCATTGTCAACAATTAATGACCATAATAATCAAAAGAAAATGATTAGATAAAAGATCAAGCAAGTAGAACAATCAATTGTAATAAGCATCAAGATACATCTTGCAAGTATTGGCTATTATGTAGAATTAAAACCTTGTTTCAATAAGGTGTATGGCATTCAAGAAGAAAAACAAGTTAAAAAATAATCTAGAAATAAATATGAAGGTTACAACATTTAATGTGCTCATAAGGAATCCATCTACTAAAAGACAACATTTTGGATGTCAAAATTAGACTTTAAGTTGGCACAAATATCAATGCCTAGGAACTCTAGTGGCATTGTGAAGCTTGGATGCTAATATTGTTTGTTTACAAGAAGTATTATCATGGGAATTCCTTCATCAATTTAGCTCCATTTTAAGGAACTTAAAATATGAATGTTTATACAAGCAAAATGGTTCTCATGGTGGCTTTTCTTTTGATCCATATGCATTAGTCATTACATAACATGGATGGTTATGCAACATTCTTTAAGAAAGCCATGTTTGAGTGAGTACAAATATTTGAGTGGTGATGAGTGGCAAAGTACCCCTACACTCAACCATACAAATACGAGCGTTTCATACACGATCCGGTTGAACTTCGCAGATGGACTAGTTGTGATATCAAGATAATTATCTTTAGGTCGCAGTTCCCTGTCTTCCCATCTAGACTAGTGTTAACTTTGTCACATATGGTTTAGTCCAAAATGAGGTGTATGATGTGTTCCTATACTAATTACTACTCCTGGGCGTAATGGAAAATGATATTAACTAAGCTAAGAGAGAGAGAGGCTGAGAGAGAATCTAAACTACATAAAACTTAACACTAAAACTAAGAACTAAAAAACTACTTATTGAATCTGTCTACCTCTTATTTATAGATGAGGAGACAGGCTAGGATATTGCGTACGCGATATCGCAATTGACCAAATGGCTCATCATACCCCCACGACTGAATGAAAACTCGTCCTCGAATTATAATGAGAACAAGCTCTATTGATTACACAATGGATAGGTATGAGATTATTGGATGGTGAAAATGGGTTTATGCCATAGTGTGGAGTTAGAACAAAATTGAGACAACACAAAAGAAAATCCTATGATTACAAAATTGGATGGAACTCATGTAGTTCCTGGTGGTGGTGGCTCCTCCATGGGTGTCTTTCCCTTTTCTTGCACTCTAGGTCTTGGGATTTGATGGCGTTGAAGTATGGCTTGGAGTTTCTCCTCTTGTAAGGCCTTGAGTGCCTTGGCATGCATGTAAGTTTGCGCTTGTGCCATAGAGGCATCCCACTCAGCCTTCTCTTTTTCTTCCGCCACCCTTTTATTCTATGTCAACAGTTTATTAAGTTGCTCGGTTTTGAAAGTGTCTAGCTGATCTAAGAAACCTTTGGCCCTATATTCAGAAGGTTTAATACTTTCAAAATGGCTTGAATAGAGAAATCAATAGTCACACCACAATTGTTAACCATGGTGCCTTCTTCTTTATTGTGCAAAAATTGGTACATTTCCCCTAAGTACTAGGCACCGCTTTTAGAGAGGGTAGGCCATAATGGGGACCCTTTGAGGTGATCCCTAACATCCTCCGGAGCAAATTCTGTGAAAGGTCCAAAGTTTAATTCCATGATCACTACAGTGAATATGGACCTTTCATGGATGGTCTGAATACAATCCTGGGGCAACATGAGATATTGTCCCTGTTCAGACACTGCAGCAGCTCCTCCTTCCGCCTACCTTGATTGTATAGTAGCAGGGTCTTCTTGGTGGATACTAAATGATTGTTCCTCTTGCTCTGCATTTTGCTTGGCAAGAACTTGTCCATCACCTCTACTAGGTCGTTTGATTGCACCTTGAGTAGGACCTTCCTATTGTTCGCATCATACGGGGCCAATCGTTAGTAAGGTTGTTACCAAAGTTAGGTTATAACTTACTGCTTGCCTTAATAGATTTACTTTATTTCCATGTGATGTTAATTATTGGAAGAACATGTCCCCAACAGATTATAATGTTGAGTCCTCTTTACTTAGGTGGTTTTCAAATTTAATTTTTTGGTATAGCTAAGGGGATGAAATTGTTTTTGACACATTTTATTCTTAATTTTACAACAAATTTCCCTTAAAGATGTTCTTTGGGAGTTGATGAATTTCAAAAAATTTATGAGCTATTCAACATGTGCCCCTCCCCCACAACTAAGATGAACACTTTGGGTTCAAGTAGGTTCAAACAGAATGAAAATCAGAGTACCAATGAGTGGGTTATGCATATGAAAGCAAGGGACGCACAATCGCGAGCTATAGAGAGGAATTTGAAAAAATTCCCCTACGTGAAAAGTTGCAAATGATGTTGATTAGCACAAGGGGGGCCACGTATATATATTTTCATCAAAGTTAGGGTACTTAGAGAATGTACCGAATTTTTAGTATTTTTATGAAATTAAACAATGTAAACTAAGGACATCTGGATGATTGTTAAAGGGTTCCAAGGTAATTCAACTAGTTCTGAAGGCATGAAAATTATGATGGTGTGGAATTTATCAATAAGGACCTTGGATGGTAGAGAAAAAGGCTATGTGATGGTTCATAGGAACATTGAATCAGATGTATAGTAATAAGGGAAATAAAATCATTGGCAAAATGCTAAGGGTAATAAATGATGTGTGGAAGATGGGTCATGAGTGCAAATTACAAAAATTACGCAAGTGGGTCCTCCCCAAAGCAGGTTCCAACCTATAATGCCCTTGCGTAACCACCCTTAAAAGTGTCCATGGGCACTCAAAGTGTTAAATGTAATCCGCACTAGTACCACAAAACACACACATGTAAATATCACCAGGATGAGGTAAGAATTCTATGCTATACGAGACATGAGCTACAATTACATGGACAACAAGATGAGATGGGGTATAGAATGGATTGTAGAGATTGGGACATGAGGTAACTGACCCAGGGCACAATGAATCCTGCGTGTAAAGCATGACTAATGTGTCATTAACCAGTCGTTCCAAGATCAGGACCAAGTCCATTCCTCTGATCAGTGACACCGCATTGTTTCATCCCATAATAAGCGACTATGAGAGTACTAGAACAACAAGGCATACAATCACTTGGCATTTTGTTCAAGGGAGGAGTGATTTTTGTTTTGTGGAACTTCCTTTGTTTGTTGTTTTTTTTTCTCCTTCTTTTTTTTTCTTTTTTCTTTTTCTCTACTGAATCCAGATAAGTCGCCAACCTTCAGGCATGGATGCATGTCTTTCTGTGGGACCCCCTAGAACAACATTGGATTTTTTAGTGCCCTTTTGATTACTCTTACTCCTATTTTTCATTAGATCTACAAGGATCTTAGTACAACCATGTTGCATGATAACTCCCATAGACATCACCAAAGAGAATCCTCAAGTCCCCTTGATGTCACACCCTAATCATTCCCTCTTGGTCCATCCTTCTTCATTTTGGGTACAATGAACACAAAATTAATTTTAAGTTTTAAGAATGTCAAGAATATCACTGTACCCTCGATTAGAACCTGTTATTTGTAGAATGGATGAGTGGGTGTAATGGGCTCACTATCCACATAATTGACCACTCAAGACTTGATAACATAGAACACACCTCAACCAATGAGCCACATGAGTGTTTTATTCATAGACGAGATTACTTATAAAAACGTAAAAAGACAAAAAGACAAAAAGATAAAACATGAAATTAAAAAATGAAAAACTAGAAAACAAAAAGTTGTAAAATTGAAGAAAATAAAAAATAGTTGTTAATCCTGCTTGTTATTAGAATGGGGGATATCCCCCATAACTAAATGGTTGAGCATGGCAAGGATTAACAAATGAAAGTTGAGGATCTTTGCATGTTGAAAATATTGGAACTTGGTCATACTTATCCCATTGGGGTTCACACACTTGATTGTAGTAAGTGTAGTGGGGCAATTTATAAGATGTGGTTCCCAGATAAGAAGTTGACCCACTATGATACTTTGGACCATAAGATGGTATGCAAGGATTAGGATGTCGCTCTCCATGGCTGTATTCATTAGGCCGTATGGTGGTTGGAATGTTAATTGGTGGCCTTGATGAAGTAACATGAGGTGTTGGGTTCGAAGACAAGGGTTCACCACAGTGTTGGACTTGTGTCGAGTTGGAGGATGTAGTGGCCTTGGAATTGTGTTGTCCCTTCCTAGGGTCATTTCTAAATAAGGAACGCCTCCGATGTTGCTAAGATCTTTCACTACTGTTGGCAATAGTAGCACAAGTAATGTTCGGGGGTTGTTGCTATGGTGCAGACACCTTAGGAATAGTCGATGGTGATGTAGAAGGAGGGAAAGGATGAGAATGTTGAAAATTAGGAGAAGTGTAAGGTGCACAAGGTGGTGGTTGTGTTGAGGACATGAGTTGATAGTATTGAGGAGAATGATAATGTGGTGAGATAGAGTATGTTGGCCCAATTGGAGAAGCAGGGTATTAGACTAGATAAGCATTTGGATTAGGATGATATAAAGGGTGTCTCTAGTTTAGGGATGGCTTCCCCCACCACTGGGATTGTTGCCACTGTGATTGAACATAGTATCTCTATACAAACTCTAGATGTAACATGCTTTCCCAATGCTCATATAAATGTAACAAGATTGGGCATTGGTCCTTGGGGTGATTGTATAGGCAAATGTTGCATTCATACGTATGATCAACTATTGAGCTCTTATTTCCTTCATCCCTTCTTTCTGATTGTCTAATGATATTTTGTCCTGTTTCTTAGGTTTTTAGAACTTTATCTCCAATAATATCGATATATTATCCACACTTTTTATGCATCCATTCCAACATCTTATTGATTTTTGCCTCGACTTCCCCTAGTGATTGTTGTACCAACAAAGATGGTTCTTTCTCCTTGTGGTAGGTTGATTTCTCCTTTTTGTGATTATGGACCTTCGTTAAGTTGAGATTTTGGTCTCGTTGATGTTTTTCAACACTCTCCCATCTAGCCATTTCTCCTTCTTCTTTTGCTACCCGCTTAATAAGCTCTTGTAATTAATGGATTCATAGTTCGTATAGTTGTCCTTGGGCATACATCCCTAGGGTCTTTCTTGTTTCATCACGAAGCCCATCAATGATATGGTACATTATCCTTTCTTTGGAGAACTCATGGCCTGGATAGTTTTTTAATAATGCATAATATATTTCTAAGGCCATGTCCAAGGGTTCATGTTGTGCTTGTTTTCACTCTTCGATTTTTTTTCCTCAAGGTCGACACTCTTGTGTAGGTTTGGTATCTTTCATTAAAAAGTTCTACCATTGTTGGCCAACATCGTATTGAATTTGGTCTTAACGATCTATACCATACTTTTGCTTGGCCAACAAGTGTCATAGGAAAGAGCTTGAGTTTTTGCCAACCATTATCAACGTTGTTCCATGTACAGGCATCATTGAAGGCTTGTAAATGTTGATGTGGATCTCTAAGTCATAGCCTCCTGAGAAATTAGGGAAGTTGTTTAAATCGAGCCTGGGTAGATAGCTCTCTTTGCGATGCTTATAGGAGATTTGAATAGCCTCTTGTATTTGCATTAGGCTTGTAGTGGCTAGTAGGGGTTCATTGTCATCCAGTAAGTTATGCTTTCTTGCGTTGGGACGATGTTTCCTTCGTTTGTGTTTATAAGAAACCCCCACTTTAGGTTGTGTACTCCCATCTTCATTATCATATAATTCATTGGTTCTCCACTGAGTTTCCTCACTAGGTGTGGCATTATCGTAATCTTGTAGGAGAGGCATGGTTGTGCAATTGTGTGTGAATTTATATGTAAATTTTTATAATTATTTATTTCTAATAGATATATCATTAATTCCTATACAACGACCTTGTATGATATAACTAATCTAGATAACTAGCAACGTCCCCGGTAACGGCGCCAATGATGAGTGGCGAGGTACCCCTACATTCAACCATACGAATATGATTGTTTCACGCACGATCCAGTCAAACTCTGCAGATGAACTAGTTGTGATATCAAGACAATTATCCTTAGGTCATAGTTCGTTGTCTTTCCATCTGGACTAGTGTTAACTTTGTCATGTATGGTTTAGTCCAGAATGAGGTGTATGATGTGTTTCTGTACTAATTACTACTCCTGGACATAATGGAAAATGATATTAACTAACCTAAGAGAGAGAGGATGAGAGATAATCTAAGCTAGCCTAAGTGCGATGAGCATTTGTTCCTTAATCATCCGTACACATCTTGAACTTCGTGCACGAACACCACTGGGATTATCAAGCACAGATCCTAGGTACGCTACTGGGTTACCAAGTAGTCACACTTAAATTTTCATGATCAAGTCGTACTCATTCTGTGTTTAACAGGAGTTTAGGGTGAGAAGAGATTAACTAAGAAAGTAGTAAATAACAATTAAATAAATAATTAAGCTAAGTGAATGCTTCAATGATGAAGTAATCTCAATCTTTATTTCTGGTCATGTGCGTGTCCAAGTACGTCACACTCGAATAAGGATGTCGTACAATTACAATCACCACATTGCAGGCATACACTGGGAGGAAAAGGGTTGAGAGAAAAACTACATAAAACTTAACACTAAAACTAAGAACTAAAAAACTGCTTATCATATTTGTCTACCTCTTATTTATAGATGAGGAGATAGGCTACGATATCACGTACATGATATTACAATTGACCAAATGACGACTCATCAAGTGGGAATTATGAAACTAAATATTTTTACTTATGTCCACTAGGATTCCTTGGATCTATTAGATTAGTTTTAGAGTTCCTTTTACAAATTTTTTTGAAATGTATAAGTCAATGCTGCATAGTGAAATTGAACCTATGACCTAGGCTTTCCAAGCTAAGACTCTTACTATTAAGCCAACATCTCATCCTAAAGCTTTGAGTTGTGAGAAAGAAAGAATGATCAAGGTTCTAGAGAAGTCATGTGGCATTAGCATTCATATTAAAGATGTAGGTGAAAAAGTGTGTATATATGTCTAATGCAAATATCATTACCAATCCAACATGTTTAGATTTAAGACTTTTTCAAGCATCCTATTTAATTAATCAACTTAAAAAAATCTTGAAGAATAAGCTATTCCTATCCTATATTGGTTCCAATCCATTAACATTCATTCTTAGTAGAGATTTCATTGCTAAAGTAGGAACAATTGTACACCAATTCTTGAAATCTAGACAAGTTGATGAGTCATCTAAACAAGTTGATGAGTCATGTTCAGTTGGCTGTGTCGATGAGGTCTCGTCAATGTAGCCTTGTCGACTAGGCCTCATTGACAAGGCCCCGTTAATGCATCTTCCCATGCATCTACGAGGCCTCGTTGACGTAGTGTTGGTCTTTTGGCTATAAATACACACTTGCAGCTACATTTATGACAATTAGAGGTTATAGTTGCACTTAAGCTCTTCCAAATTTTTTCATTTGAGAGTTAGAATTTTTTCCTAAGTGCCCGCAGCAAGAGTCATTAAGTGTATGGATCTTTATTCGAGCATTGTTATACCTAAGCATGATAGTGTGTGTGACAATAAAGATGATATTTCTAATAAACCTTGCAGCACTTTGGATAGCTTAGCCATTTCAATTATGCATTCAATGTTTTTAATTATTTATTACATGTTTTCCATTAGTTATTAAATATTTTCCAATTATTACATTAATGAAACAGTTAAGCTAGATAGATTACACACATAAGTACAACTGCTTCGAGTGAAACACATATTCGCTTGGTTATCCTAGCAGTGGTATTGCTTGGTATGCCTAGCAACATAGCACTTGGTCACCCAACAACTGATACATGGGTTCAAGATGTGTATAGAAAGTGGGATTGAATGTTTATGTTAGGATTAGTTAAATACTAGTTAATTAGTTAATTTAGTTTATTTAATCTAATTCCTTTTATCTAAATTTTGACCACCAAACTATAAAAGAAAAAATGATAAAAATCAGATTCCTCAGTTACACTTAACCATACCAACAAACATCACAAGTGTAATTGGAAAGATAAAAATTAACCTTAAGGCTAGATTTACCTCTTAAAGGACTAGTGCACTAGAAATGATAAAGTCCACGTAATTCGACTAGATCGCACATGAACACTTTGTGATCTGTATGCTTGCATGTAGGGGTACCTCCCCGCTCATCACAAGGAGTTGGATTTGAAGAAGAAGATTTAGTTCATTTATCACACAATTCCATTAGCTAGTGCATATTATACCTTTTTTGAATCATTGGTAGACAAGTCTAATTCCCAAATTCAATAGAAAATGATGCTCATTGCTAGTGTTCATTAAGACCCCTAGTTTACTAATTTTATTTTCATCATTACTGAGGACAAGTTAGCATCCTTATTTATCAAGAAATTTTAATATATTTCAAATGATACTTGATTCTTTCAAGTTACAGGTTATTAGAGTTAGTTTTGAAGGAAAAAGTTGATGAGCAAGACCAAGCCTTACTAGCTAGAATGTGATTATCCAACCATATTTCCATCCTAGCTAAACTATGATTACGTTCTTTGGTCCTAAAAGGAGATGATGTAACATGAAGTTTTTTAGCCGTTACTTTATTTCACTCTTTTATTTAATTTATATTCCTAAAATTTGGTAAGTAAAATTTCTGACATAATACAAGTTGTGAATATAGATTTTCCGTAACTACACTTGGGTAACTAGAGAACATTTAATGTGTATAATGAAACTTGAGTTAGAACTTGTGATTGGTAGTTGGTAGACCTTTCATTCATGTCTTACAGAAATAAATGTAAGATATAAAAATGGAACATTTATTTTTTAGATTCTTATTTAACTTATGTTTCAAATTAGTTTAAATTTAGGTTAACTGCTTTAAATTAGGTTTGAAGAAGATTTTTTATCATATTATTTCCCCTCAACCAATAGGTGTTTTTCCTAGTAAATATATTTTAAATAATGTGATTGCTATTTGAAGTCTTTAGTAGGCATAAGATTGAAACATCCCAAAATTCAAAGACATCCTTGCTTCACCTGGTCTTTGCAATTCGTGCAACATTACGATAGTTCTTTAGGAGATCGATGCTCTGATTTTCAGACTGTCTACTTCAGCAAGTTTTCTAAGCCAAGGAGTCTTGCTACGCTACGCTACGCCGTGTAGTGTAGCGAACTCCAAAAGACATTCGTAGAAGCACAGTGCTATGCTATGGTGTGCTACGCAGCGTAGCACAGTGTAGTAAAAGTTGGACAACCAGTCCCCTCGCTCAACTTCAAGTCCTTCAGCAATGTCCCCTTCCATCAGAAAGTAGTGAACTTGGCAAAATCAAGTTATGTTTGCTACTACGCTACGCTAAGCTACAAGGCGTAGCGAGGCATAGAAATTCTGCGGAAGTTAATAGAAGACATCTTAAAGGGCGGAATTAGCAAGTTTGTAAGTTTCGCAGTGCAAAAGGCAAAGTTTGCAGATTGGTGATGTTTTTTGCAATTAAGGACAGCTGCTACGCTATGATACGCTATGTAGCGTAGCATAGCGCAGAAAATATGTGACCAAAAGTTAAACTACTGCGAAGGTTCCCAACACATGTAGCGAGACACAACGCAGATTTTTTGCTTCAAACTGATGGTCATGCTATGCTATGCTATGTAGCATAGCATAACGTGACAAGATGCCACACCACGCCAAACATGCTACGCTATAAAGCATGGCAAGAAGTGGTGAGCAGTTACGCGACATTAATGCACCTCACCTAATTGCATCGTTGCTTTGATAGAGTAATTACGACGTGGCAAGTTTGTAATTACGACATGGCAGGCTTGCCCAACAGTCATGCAGGAACGTGCAGCATAGATAGGTCAACGTAGGCCCAAGGCACGTGGCATTCAAATCACATCTTTTGAGCGCCCTTGGTCCTATAAATACCCTAATGAGCGATGCTTAAACTCTTTTCCTCTTCGGCTTTTCATGTTCTTGGGCACACTATCTCTGACACCTTTTGCACTTTTGGCATCCCTCTATTTTAAGGCTTTTCAGTCCCTAGTCTGTTTTTTTAGCAATCTGGTCGGCTAATAGTCTGGTTGGCTAACAAGAAAAAGTTGGCATTGTGATCTCAAGCATTGTAAGCTTTCTATTTCAACATTGTAAATAGTTAGCGTTCTTAGTTGGCATTCTTTTCTGCTCTTGCCTACCACCTTAGTAGCACTTTGCATTGTTAATGCCCAAGTCTGCGTTCAAGCACACAACTATCTTGCTCTACACATCTTGGTTACACTCCGGATCTCTGCACTTCCTAGCACTAAGCAACCGATTGTATCCATCTTGACAGAGCAAAGTTGTAGCTCCGAAGCGGTGCATTTTTCTAACTGCATTTTACTTTGTCTCCTACTTATTGTTGCATTTTACACTATTTTTTGGTTCTTTTACATTCAAGCATTATTTCACGCTATTAGTTTCATCTTCAAATAACATGTTGCAAAAGGTTACATAGACACTGACTAAGTCCCTGTCTGATCGACTAGACCGTTCAGGGTGCCCTTTTTTTGTTCCATCCAACACGGCCCTCTTGCAGAAACGGGGTCGAGACTACTAGCGGCCGATGGCCCCTTGACATTTTTTCTAGCTTCCAACATTTCCGGTCGCTACAATTTCTCTAACGCTAGAAGGAGGGCCTTTTGGTGTCTTTTTCGCATGTCACGGTAGTCTTGTAAGCCTTCTACACCTTGATACGCATTAGCGTAAACTTGACACCCTTCTGTGGTTATTTACGCATCGTGTGGTGCAGATCGGTTACCTCGACGGTTCCCTAGGGAACCTTATAGGACATAAAGCCTCCGATTACTAGTTAACTTGCCTCTTTCTCATAGTAGTCTTGTAAGCCTTCTGCACCCTGATACGCATTAGCATAAACGTTATACCTATCTGTGGTTGTTTAAGTGTCGTGCGGTGCAGATTGGTCGTCTCGATGGTTCCCTGAGAACCCTACAGGACATAAAGCCTTCGATTGCCAATTAACTTGCCTCTTTCTCACGGTAGTCTTGTAAGCCTTTTACACCCTGATATGCATTAGCGTAAACATGATACCCATTTGTGGTTGTTTACGTGTCGTGCAGTGCAGATCGGTTGCCTCGATGGTTCCTCGGGAATCCTACAGGACATAAAGCCTCAAGTTGCCAGCTGACTTGCCTGTCTTACGGTAGTCTTTCATGCACTCTATACCCTATCGCTCACTAGTGTAAACGTGACACCCTTTTGCAGTTGTTTACGCGTCGTGTGGTACAGATCAGTCGCCTCGACAGTTCCTTGGGAACCCTGTAAGACATAAAGCCTTCCTTTTGATTGGTTACCAACATTTTTACTTTTCGCATCTACAAAACTATTTAGCTTTCCTTATTTCTTTGCTTTTACCTCTTGTATGCATTCTGTACCCTATTGCGCACTAGAGTAAATGTGACACCCTTTTGTGGTTGTTTACGTGTCGTGTGGTATAGATCAGTCACCTCAACGGTTCCTCGGGAGCCTTGAAAGACATAAAGCCTTCTTGTTTATTGCTTGTTAACTTTTTTGTTCTTCTCATTCGCAAAACTGTCTAACTTTCCTGATTTCTTTATTTTTACGTCTTGCATGCATTCTATACCCTATCACACACTAGCGTAAACGTGACACCCTTTTGCAGTTGTTTACACGTCGTGTGGTACAAATCAGTCACCTCAACGGTTCCTCGGGAGCCCTACAAGACTTAAACCCTTCTTTTTTATTGCTTGCCAAATTTTTTGTTCTTCTCATTCGCAAAACTATTTAGCTTTCTGATCTCTTTGCTTCTTTCATGTTTGCAAAATTGTCTAGCTTAGTAACAATGGCTTCTGCAACTACTGCTACTAACACCTTCAACATGGAGGTTCCCATCATGGTTCAAGGCACCAGTGGTGCCGAAAAATCATTGAACCCAATGCTGGAAACACGTCGATCCCTCAGGATCCAAAATCGAGGACTTAAGGGGTTGGCCCAGCAACATGAGCGTTACAACATCCTTTGTGCAAAGGTTAATGCAAACCTGCCTTTGGATGTACACGAATTCGAGGGCAAATGTAGCTTTGAGTTCGCTTACTATGATGGGAAGGAGTTTGTTCCCACTACCTGTGCTTCCATACCTTTGACATAGGCAAACCAAAGGCTTCTAGACCAACCAATCTAGTTGGCTAGGCTTAGGAAGCAGTAGGACACAACGTCTAACCAGGATGACACTTTTCAAGATGGATAGGAGGAACTCGATTCCCAATCTAACGAGGGAGGTCTAACCAACCTCGTTCCTGTCCCTCCTACCCAGTCCTTCTGGGCCAATCCATTATCTATCATCACTCCCTTTGTTGTCACGCCTACGCTCCCATAGCCTGCAACTACAATTGCAATGGGTAGCCATGTCACCCTTTCGGCATATCGATGCCCTTATTCCCCTATTTCATTTGTAGCAACTATGCCTCCACAAACTGTTCAGTAGCCCATTCCTACAACACATCACACAACAATCATGGATACCCTACTGCACATTCACACTGTACCTACTTCACAATCGTATGCAACTTCCATTTCAGTTCCTACATTCACATTTGTTCCACCCAGCGTGGCGAGCCCGGGCCCATCCACATGGTGGACCCCATTCACTTCTTTGCATATTCCAAAACCATCGCAGCTATCTCATTATATTCACCCTCAGACCTACCAAACCCCATAAACGGTACAACCTAACACAGAGCTATGGTCTACTCCATCGACAACACAAGCAGTCTATCCGGTGGCACACCCCACAGTTGCTGCTCCAACCGCACCACCTGCCGGGTGGTGGACAGTGTAAGTAGCACTGCTCACAAGGGCTACCCCAACGGTACAGTCGATGGGTCATGTGGCCACCCCTGCCATTCCACAGATGGGGGCTACCTTGGCAGTTCCCCAATTGCCTACACCGTCATAGGGTTTGGATCAAGTGTTCCAACTCATCCAAACCCTCACTGAGGAAATCAAACACCTCAAGGCTATCAGGTCCGACACGGTACAAGTCATGGACTTTTACCAGGATGACCCCATCAGCCTTGCAATCCCTGCACTGATGCTACCCCCAGGGATGTCCCTCTCCCACTTCATAAAGTACGATGGGGAAGGGGATCCCAGCGCACACTTAGTTACCTTTAGGTCTAAGTCTCTCCTGTTGCAACAATGGCCACACACGATCATTCGTGTTTTTGCCATGTCCTTAGCTAGGAGAGCCTTAGATTGGTATCGTGCACTGCCACGCTCATCCATTTCAACTTTGGAAAAGCTTCTGACCTAGTTCATGATGCACTTCAAATATAACTTGAAGCCGAAAATCACGCTGGATCAGTTGATAGGCATGAAGCAAGAGCCTCTAGAACCAGTCCAGAAGTTCATCTAGCGTTGGAGCGTAACCCTTAAAGAAATTCATGAGCCCATCATAGAAGCCCACTTGTTGGCCATCTTTAAAGGTGCAGTGAATGACTTTATCAAGTCTAAACTATACTACCTTGGCCCTTGCACTCTTAGTCAAGCCTTTGGTCAAACTAAGAGTATATAAGACACAACTGAGGCAAGCAAAGACCCAGCCTATATTGCTTACAAAAATAGCTTCACAAAGAAGGATAAGGGTAAAGCCCCAACAACCACAGTGGCCGCTGTGGCAATCGAGGCCAAGCCTAGACCTAGTAACAATGGTAACAAGATTGATGAGTCGTGTGCTGGTGGCTGAGATATCACGTACGTGATATCTTAGCTGACGAGATATCGCGTACGTGATATCACGTATGCGATATCTCAGCCGACGCGATATCACATACGCGATATCGCGTCCTGCCTCAATGTCTATAAATAAGAGGCGGCTCTCCCTCATTTTCCATCCCAATTTTAGTGTAGCGAAGCTCTGGCAGTTTGATCCCTCCAGAGTTAGAATTTTCCCGTGTCTGCCCGCAGTGTGGTGAATGTGATTGTACGGTGTCTTTATTCGAGTGTGCCGTACTTGGACACGCACATGACCGGCAATAAAGATCGAGATTACTTCATCATTGCAGCATTCACTTAGTTTATTTATTGTTATTTATTTATGGTTATTTATTTCATGTTATTTATTGCTTTCATAGCG
>MNCI01036344.1:223045-343164 GCA_015680685.1 Gnetum montanum | reverse complement strand
GTGACATATGCAAAACTAGTCTAGATGGGAAGACAGCGAACTGTGACCTAAGGCTAACTATCTAGGTGCCACAACTAGTCCATCTGCGGAGTTCGACCGGATCGCGTGTGCGACGCTCGTTTCGTATGGTTGAGTGTAGGGGTACCTCGCCACTCATCAAAGATCAACAAGAAATTGGCCATACCTACAGCTAACTCCATGCCTAAGCAGGGCAACATGTTGCAACCTCCAATTTCTGCACCTGAGACATCTGCGCAACCCAAACCGAACTTTGACCGTAAAGATTGCTCAAAGTACACCCCACTACCTCTCAAACCTTCAGAACTTCTGAAGTAGCTATTGGTAGCAGGGCACATGCAATACAAGCAAATGTCGCAAGAAGAAATTAGCAGACATCAACGCTCTTGTGAGCACCTTAGGAACCCCTCTTTGGCCTTGCCCAATGAGTCCCCAGTTCCTAAGGATTTTAGGCTCAGCAGGTTTTGTGACTATCACCAATAGTATGGTCACAACACAAATTACTGTCTGGCGTTGCAAGATGACATCCAGAGATTGATCGACCAGGAAAAAATGGTGTTTGATGAAAGCAACCCAGTACTTCCTAAAAACCAATCTATGCATGTCTACATAGACTCCCTCAATGCCAATAATTCCGATTACGTCATCAATGCAATCAGCATTGATAGTGATCCTAGGCCACCCCAGTAGTCATTCGTGGTTTGTGTGCCTCAACGTAGTGCACCAACACCATGAGAAGCTAATCAAAGCTCGCAACAGCCATTTGTTCTGAGAGTCCCGTCATGGGCATCCATCTCCGTGCCACATGTTAGCAAAACCGTGTTGCTTCGCCCACTAACACCGTTAGCTCCTTTCATCATTAGGGGGCCGACTCCTTCGACAACCCCTACCCCGCATAAGACAGTTGAACAACCTTCTCTTCCTAAGAAATGGGAAGTGTGTGTCGTAGGTGAGACGTTAAGAGGAAGTATCACCCCTAGTATTTTCAAGCCTACGTCTTTGCCCCTTGCATCTGCACCCTCATCACCAAAGACGAACGTAGCTATAACCGCACAATCCATGCTTCCCTGCCAAAATGGGTCTGAACCTAGATTCGAAGTTGCCCCTCCTCGGGAAATTCTTCTTCTAGGATGAGTTGAAGAAGAGTAAAGCGCCAAATAGGGGGTTGGCCAAAACCTTTTGGATGCCCTCACTTAAGTCAAGCAGGCTCTAAAACATAAAAACACTACACTGAGCCTGTATGACCTGATCATGATGTCTGTCCCCCACTACGAGGTTCTAATCCGCATGTTGACAGTGATTTCGATCAACGAAGACATGCTAGTGGAAGAGGAAGTGATCCACTTGGTCATGCTTCCCTCTGCACCCGCAGAGCCTGAGCCATCCCAATTGACTTTCAACGACGATGCCATTAGGAAAGATCACGAGAGGGGTCATGTGACCACGGTGCCCCTTTTCATCACAATTTGGATCGACCAACACCAGATCCGAAGGGTACACATTGATGATAGGGCTGCTACGAATGTCATCCCCTTCCCTATTGTGGACAAGCTGAGCTTGTTCGACCAGATCAAACCCACAATGACGTTGTGCCTAAGGTCGTTCAATGGGGCATGCGTCCTGGTGAAAGGCATAGTCTACATAGACTTCGTAGTAGGGGACCAGTTTACCACAAGCACAACATTCATCATGGTTGAGGAAATGCCTAGGTTTAATCTAAACTTGGGAAGATCATGGTTAGCACAACTTAAGGTTGTCTCCTCATCCATACATTAGGAAATTCAACTACAATACGTAGGCATGGAGGTGGTCATCCATGGTGACAAAGTAGCAGCACAAGCTATTAGTAACATAGACATGGAGCAGGGTTCATAGGTCGTAACCTCTGAGAATGAAACACCTGCTCATGCGTGCATTAACCTCTTAGCAGGAGAATCGGCCCAGTAGGTCGATCTCCAAAATGAAAGCGTATGGGTTGAGTTGCCCTTCCAAGCGGGGGACAATGATGTGGACGAGGGCCTTGGAAAAACATCTCGGCCTTATGTTCTGCTCAACCTATGGTGGGTCAAGAAATAGCTACGCATAGCGTAGCAACCCCACTACTTCCTGCCTAGTTTCAATCCCTTGTGCATTCACCGCTTTTTTCTTTGTTAACATACCATCCTTTCGACATGCTACGCTATGGCCTGAAACAACCTGAAACTATGCTATGCTATGGCTCGAAATGGCCTAAAACTAGCATACAGCCTGAAATGGCCTAAAACTAGCATATGGCCTGAAATGGCCTAAAACTTGCATACGGCCCGAAATAGCCTAAAAATAGCACATGTTACTAGTTAGTCATTGTTCAAGTTGTTAACGTATAACTCTTTGGCATGTTATGCAAAGGCCCGAAATGGCCTAAAACTAGCAATGGCCCAAAATGGCCTAAAATTAGCATATGAAAGCATAAACAGTTTATACAAAACGCAACACATATGCAATGTACAAGTTAGCACAAAATCAATTTTTGTTTTACAAAATCCTCTTTTCTTTATTCAAAACTGTTGTCTGTTAAACAATGTTTGCAAAATTTGTTCCAAAAATTCAAAAATTCCAAATTCCAAAAAAAAATCCCATGCTGTCATGGGTTGTCTCTGTTTGCATCATCTTTGCCTTTCGTTTCTGCATCATTTCCTTTTGCATTGCCTTCCCCCATGTTGCCCTCTGCCATTTCTTCATTTCCTCCCTCTACGGGCCCTACGCCCTCATCTGGAGCCTGCATCGCAGGGGTGAAGGGGTCAACCAAGGCAAAAAACGCAAACTACAATAGAGCATAAGCATTAACACGGTAGAAAGCAACTAACCTGAGAAGGGCCTGCGTCCGTCTCAAAGGGTATCTAGTCCAAACCAAGCCCGATGCAGTGCTAGACCTCCTCTGTCATGATGTCCATCCAACGCTTGTTTCTTGGTTCAGCTTTCATAGCATCTCTCTCCCTTTTAGCTATTGTCCACCTTGGTGGTCTCAAGAAAAAGGAGATGGTTGTGGTCTCTCCTGTGAGAAGGTCCACTTTTAGATCAGGAGATTCCGTAACCTTTACCTGCTCCTTGAACTTGGCATAGGCCTTAGAAGCATCAATGGCATTTATGAATGCTTCATACGTAAACGCCTCCACAGCAGCGCCCCTGTACAACTTACGATGGATGGCATTTTCCCGTTTATACATATGCTTATGGTTTCTCTGGGACTGCCCCCATTCTTAAACCTTGGCGCTGAAGTCTCTCAAATCTTGACACTTCTGGGCTAGCAAGTCCATCTGCATCCACTATTCGATTATCTCACAAGTGGCTTCAACATTCTGACGCGTGACAGTCCAAAACCTAGCATAGTCTATTAGAGCCGTGTGCTAGTCCTCATTATTTGTGTCGTGATTTATGAGGAACTTGTTCCTCGACTTGAGATCCTCCACCTCGGTGACCAAGTCGACCTCTCTTTGCTCAGCCCTTTGGACCCATTTCCATAGGTCCTCATTAGTGCGCTTATACCCCCACAAGGAGCATGTCAAGTGCAAAACACATTTGCAAGCCTCGTCATACATGCAATAAGACACCTCGGTCACTTCAGGTGGGAATGTAGGCACAACACCAACTTTCAGAGGCCGTGCTGGATCCCATGTGAGTCGAGAGGCTGCCATGACACAAAGAGCATAGCAATCGCGTTAGCATAGCAAGATTAGCAGACTCAAGGAACTCTAGCATAATAACATGAGTGCGCCTAACACTACTACTTACCCGCATCAAGGTATGCCTGCTAGAGGCANGCCTAACACTACTACTTACCCGCATCAAGGTATGCCTGCTAGAGGCAGTTAATCATGTCATCAATGATTCCCTGCACGAACGTAAACTTGTCAGGGATCTTAGCCCATGACTCTGCACGAATCGGAGAGGGTCCTGTAGCATCAACAGTAGCGCCTATTACATAACTAAACATATCAGCAATGGATGAAATGGACTAAGACAAGGAAAACACATTTCCGAACTCACTAGCATCTGATTGTGGTCTCCCTTCTGGTTGATGCAAGACGATGGTGGTAGCCTTGGAAGAGGTCCCTGCCAAGTCTATACGGACCTCTTCCTCATGCGTTGGAGACCAGCATCCTTTTTATTCAAAGGAGGCTCCTCTTCGTTAGTAGGAGGATTCTCCTTGATGACAAGAGCCCTTGCCTTAGCGACAGGAGCTCCTGTATTCTTGATTGGGGCCCTTTCTTCTGAGACTGGGGCCTCCGTGTCTTTATTCATCCCCCCCGTCTTAGGGGCCAACACCTCTTCATTACCTTCTTCTTCCTCTTCTTCTTCATTTGCCAGTCAAAGGAACATGTTTTCATTAGTCCAAAAACAAGTTAGCTTCAAGTAGGTGCTACACTATGCTACACCACCTAGCGTGGCATAGCGTAGTAGACAATGACAAAGTAAGCATTAGACAAAAGCATTTACCAATGGGGGGTTGTGTCCTCTATAGTTTAAGCTGCAGTCCTCGCCCCTCCTCTTCCTCCACGCGAAGGGTTTCCTTAGCTGGGGGAGGCCTCTTCCACTGCAAGGTTTTGGGCACAATCTTAGTTATGAGATGTTCCCCCTACGACATGCTATCAGCTACAGCAGGGGGCGTCTCTCCTATGTTGTCCTGGCCATGAACGTTGTGAGCCACCTAATCCTTAGTCGTCACAGAGAATGACTCCCCAATTATTTCTCGGGGATCTTGGGCTCGGGTGGTTCGAAAGATCTGGCGAATCCATGGTCTGGAAATTTGGTTGCGATTTCGCATGACCTAGACTCCATTCTCGTGAACCACCAGGAACTCCACAAAGTGCTTCAGATAGGCTATGTAAAAGGCATAATGTATGTTAGAACGGGACTCTGATTTCTGATGGAGTCCCAAGATTTCAGCTTACAAGCCTCTACATAGAAAGCTAGCCTAGTTGTAATGGGGCCCCTCTTCCATGACCTCACACATTATCCAGGCTTGCTCAATCCCAAGGACCTTCCCCTAGGTAAGCAGCTGGGGGAATGCACAAGCATGGAAGATAGGGTAGATGTCCATGGTAGGCCCATCTTTAAGCTTCTCCATGGAGAGCCCTTTTCTCTCCTTAGCAATCCCTAGCCACTCCTAAATATCCTTCTTCTAAAGGATCAGCTCCTTCTTACCCTTCGACCCTATGAGGATGCCATCAGTGGGAACACCGAACAGTTCCATGAATAGCTGGTCATTGATTTCAATGACCACCCGCACACCCTGTATGTGCGTGCAGAAGTAACCCTCCTTTTCGGAAAAGGAGTTGACCTAGGAGAGCATCTCGGCGGTAGGAACGCTCAGATTCGGGGCTAGGAA
This sequence comes from Gnetum montanum, assembly GCA_015680685.1. Lineage (NCBI taxonomy): Eukaryota > Viridiplantae > Streptophyta > Gnetopsida > Gnetales > Gnetaceae > Gnetum > Gnetum montanum. The sequence continues at coordinate 337,778 of MNCI01036344.1, read as the reverse complement.
TAGATCAATAAGCCCATCCTTTTTGATGTTCTGGACTAAGGAGTCCGAAGCTACATGGTTTATCCAGTGTTGGCTTGCTTCTACTTCACCGTATTTGAAGTAGATGTTTGCCCCCTTTGTCTCAGTGGTAAACACCATCACCTCCTAGGGATTCTTCGCCCCTACAATAGTTTCACAAAAAACGTTTAGCATAAAAACGTAGAAAATGCAAAGATTGCAAAGACACTTAAGCATGTGAAACTTACTGCTTGGTCTACCGGACCTATACGGTAATGGGAACATTGGAAGATCAATCAAAACTTGTTCAACCATGATCGATTTAAAGGGTTTGGCCCACTCCTCATCAAGCCAACCCTGCCCCTTACACTGATCATAGGGAATAGAATATGTGCCTGGATAGGTGTGGTATTCACTCCTGCATTGATCGATCACACCCGCCCATAGGTTCTTAGCAGAAGAGAACTCTTGTAGGGCTATTTGTGCTGTAGCCAATAGACCTGGTTGATCATGAACCCCATCCTAGATGATGAAGAACCTGGTAACAAACACATACTATTAGCATTTGGCCAATATGGCCAACGTCGCACAAACACAGCAGAACAAGGCTGCAAAACTCACTTGCCAACATAGTAGACAGTTCCCTTAGGGTTCTGGAAGCACGTCGTCATAAAATGTGTGAGGAATAACATGTTGAAATGGTGGTAGCAGCTGTACTCAGGCATGTCCCAAATCCAAGCCAAATGTCTTAACCTTGTTGGGTGCTGACTAGATCCTTCTCCCTGCTTGCTCATGATTGCCTTGTCGATCAAAAACCTCAGAATGCCTCGACTTACCCTAGGCAATATGGCTTCTATTATGCCAGTTGCCTCCTCTTCCTCTAAGGATGACCAAACGATCATGCTGAGATGGTCGAGGAGGTATTGTAAGAAGCCTTGTGCCACTTTCCTGAACCAGACTCCCTGCTCTTCTACACGTATCTGAGGAGGAGGAGTGTTGGCCACAAGTTTGCTCACATGACATAGGACCCCTCTAATTTCCAAAATAATCAGCATTGGTCTTAGCCCCATTCTGCACAACACAACTAGAAAATGTTAGCATCATGTCTAAGTGAAATACACACGCAATGTAGCAACACCTAACAGTTCATGCATATAGCATAGCATAACCCTCTTCCCGTGCATAGCGTACCAAGAACATGAAAGCGGTAGCATAGCAAACACAGCCTAGTGTAGCAATAGAGCAATTAACCCTAATAGGGCAATTAACAATATGCCCTGACAGAACATGTGTCACACTCTCACATCACACATGGCCCAACCCTCCCGAGGGTCCTATGTCATGCCATTTGAAGATCAAGTAACTTAAGCTGTGCGAATCCCCGTGGTTATGACAACTACGGTAGTGGCGATTTAAGTGACCTTGCATACAATGATGGCATAACGTTTATGCACTCACCACGGCCAAGACGGCAACAGCAGCAATGCAAAGGCCAAAACAACGCAATGAAAGAAAACACATATGGCTAAAACTAGGATGCAAAAAAAAAGCAGAGAACAACAGAAGCAAAAACCGATAACAGAATCGTGAAAAAACAAAGGAAGCATAGTAGCCTACCAGGTCAACGGCGTGTCCTTCCATGCCATGACATGCGCTTATGTCACGCACCCTAGGGTTTACTTCACCTCCTCGACCTTTGCAAGAGCTAAATTCATGTGTTCCTTCTTTGGAACCATTGTCCTGCTCGCAAATTTCTCCTCGTCGCTGTGCAGAAAATTTCCTTACTCACTATTAGCACAATCGCTCTGAAATCGCCTTGTGCTCCGAATATGTGCTCTACGCTCCTACAGTGAGAATGAAAAGCTTACTAGGGTTTAATCCCTATTTATGGCTGTAATGGTGAAAAGGGAAACTTACCGTTATCTTTCTCCATTTAATGCAGAGTGCACTGTACAGCGTAGCATGCTCGCCACGACATCATAGCACTGTTAGCATTAAAATCTTAACACGCTCCAAGTTAACTACTTGCTTTCTCGAAAAAAGAAAAGAAAAAAAAACATATTTTCAATTATCCTGGTCCGAAAAGACCTTAAACTAGCATGTTTCGATCTATTATACGTTTACAGTCCACAATGACACTAAACTAGCAATCTCACGTTTTTGCGTTGGCAGTTTTACATTTTCTCCTTAGCGATTTCACGTTCTCATGTTGATATTTTACATCTTGCTTATTAACAGCTCTGCATCTCCATGCCATAACAGTCTAACATGACCTTAAACTAGCAAAATTGTAATCCTTATGTTACATCTCATTGCTTTGCAAGTTTTCGATATACACAATTACTACCAACATGTGCCTCTTAACCAGGCTTTTGTCTCATTTTGACAGGTTAAGTGGAAAATGGAAATCCATCACGATCCCTCCACACCTTTAGCCCTAGTAGGTCCACATGGCGAGCTTGCGAGACAATTGAACCCTAACCTGAGCAACTAGGGGTCAACTATAGCTAGCACCATAGCGTCCTTAGAAACATCCCCAGACTGGCTCGAGTATCTAGCTCGAACCCTAGATTTGGAGGTCAAGGATGTGATTGAGGATCCTCTTGTTGAGACGCTTGTGACCACATCCAAGGGAGAAGTAAAAACGTTAAAGATTAGCTCCCTTCTAGACGTACAGACACATAAAAACGTAGCCAAGATTCTGCAAGACAACATCAAAGTCTTCGCATGGTCGTACAACAACATGCCGGGTTTAGATCTGAGGCTGATACAGCATAACATCATTCTAGACTCGTGTGTGAAGGTAGTCAAGAAGAAGGCTCATAAAGTCAAACTAGAAATCGCACTAGCCGTAAGGGACGAAATCACCATGCTATACCAAGCTAGTTTCATCCACGTAGTTGATTATTTGGATTGGGTGTCCAACATCGTTGTAGTTTCTAAGAAAACAGGAGGAATACGAATCTATATAGACTTCCAGGACTTGAACAAGGTGACGATCAAAGATGATTTCCCACTTCCAAGCATTGATCAACTCATCGACACTACGGCTGGTCATTCTCTGTTATCCTTCATGGATGACTTTTCTGGCTACAACCTAATTCGCATCAACCTGGAGCATTAGCTAGCAACAACCTTCATGACCCCATGGGGTACCTTCTATTACACCATGATGCCTTTTGGGCTCAAGAATGCTGGAGCAACCTACCAGCGAGCCATGACCTACATCTTTAACGACTACATTCTAGAAATGTTAAATGACTATGTGGATGATATAGTAGTCAAGTCTAAGGAGGCAGCTGATCACCCATGCGATCTAGGGGTAGTCCTTAAGTACTGCCAAATGCATGATCTACGCCTTAATCTTAAGAAGTGTGCCTTCGGTGTGAAAATTGGACGCATGTTAGGGTTCGTAGTATCGAAGGCTAGAATAAGGGTGGACCCTGACAAAGTCAAGGCCATCATCAACTTGGCACCTCCTACAAACCTTAAGGAGTTATGTGGCTTGCAAGGTAGAGTACAGTTCATTCGAAGGTTTATAGCAAAGTTGACTGACAAGTTACACCCCATGCAACATCTTTTAAAGAAAGGGGTTGATTTCGAGTGGACAACCCAGTGTCAACAAGCCTTCGACGACTTGAAGGAAAAGCTTTCGCACCTCCCAACTATGCATCTGCCACAAAGGGATAAGCCTTTCTTCATCTATCTTGCCACCTCCGACACATCTATCGCAGCACTGCTATGTTAGAAACGAGATGACGGATCTGAGATACCAGTGTACTACCTGAGTCATGCATTAATAGCGCATGAGGCGAAATACAACGAAGTGGAGAGGAATTGCCTCGCCTTAGTGTTTGTGCTAAAAAAGTGGAGGCACTATCTATTTCGCAATGCAGCCAACATCATTTGCAAAAGAAACATACTCCAAGCTATCACTAACAACTTGTATGAAAGCAACAAGATAGCCCGATGGAAAGCAATAACCGCAGAGTTCGACCTACACTATGTAAGCCAATCGTCGACTAAGGGTCAAGCCATAGCAACGTAGCTTACGGCCTCACCCGTCGATGACCACCCAACCATAGACCCCAAATTCCCGGATGAACATGTTGGCACTATCAACATCATCCCATCGCACCCAGAAGCTACTTTACACTTCGACGGTGCCTCAACCTCACGGGGAGGTAGTGCAGGTGCTGTCATTATGTTTACCTCTGGGGAAATGCACCCGTTTGCTTATCATTTTACGTTCCCCTACACCAAAAATGTGGAAAAGTATGAGGGGCTACTCAGAGGCCTCTCAGCTACCCAAACATTGCACATACAACACTTGGCAATCCGTGGTGATTCACAACTAGTTGTGAATCAAATCACTGGGGTCTATGCCTACAAAGCTATGTACTTGCAACCTTATTGCGACCTAGCAAAAAGCGTGCTTAAGCAATTTGCAACCATAGATGTGCAACACATGCCACGCAATGAGAATATCATGGCAGATGCCTTAGCTACCCTTACATTAAACATTCCACCACACTCGTTCGCAAGTCTGCCGACTACGATTATAGAATGTATTGAGCCTATCACTTGGGCGGGAAACGTGGCCTCTATCAATGTCGTAGATACCTAGGAGTGGTACGCTAACATTAAAGCCTACCTACAACACAGCAAACCTCCACGTGGACTGACAGCTGCTCAGAGAGATGCAATCTGAAAGCGTGCTCAGCAATATACACTCATGGGGAATGACGCCCTGTGCCGACACTCCTATGACAGGATATTTCTAGTATGCGTGGGTGGGGAGCATGGGCAAAAGGTAGTTAATGAAGTGCGTGAGGGGCTGTGTGATGGACACATAGCACCTAGGGCTATGGTTGCAAAAATTAGACGCCTAGGGTACTATTGGCCCCACATGGAGTGTGACTGCAGGTCGAAAGTCAAGACGTGTGACACATGCCAAAGATACGCAAATCTCATACATGTCACACCTACGGACCTGCACCCAACCCAAATCACGTGGCCTTTCCAATGATGGGGACTAGACCTCATAGGACCTATCACACCCAAGTCCTTTGCGGCGCAGCGCTTCATTATCACTGCCACCGAATATTTTACTAAGTGGGTAGAAGCCATTCCCCTGAGGAAAATGACGTCTCAACAAATCTGCCATTTCATCCTAGATAACATCGTGACAAGGTTTGGGCTTCCAATGACTATTGTGATTGACAATGGGCCACAATTCAGAAGTACAAAAACTCGAACCTTCTGCAGTAACCTAGGCATCAGACAATCGTTCTCCTCCTTGTACTACCTGTAGGCAAACAGATAGGTGGAGGCTACAAATAAGTCCATCATCAACTTGCTGAAGTGGATGCTTGGCAACAGCAAGAGGCGGTGGCATGAGTAAATCCTCTACATTCTATGGGCCTACAGAACGACATACAAAACTGCGACAAGTAAGGCTCCTTATAGTCTTGTTTATGGATTTGAAGTTATGTTGCCTCTTGAGTTGCAGGTACCATCACTCTGGATGATCCTCTCGGATGTCGTTAGCGAAGCTCAGAACAACGAGTCGCGGACCATCAACCTTGACTCAACAGAGGAGGAGCACGTGCAGTCGTTGAGACACATAGAGCACTACCAAAGCAAGCAACAGGAAAAGCACCATGCAGACCCACATCAACGGCCAATACAGAAGGGAGACCTCATCCTCAAGGCTGTCCATGAGCATGTGAGCAAATTCTTAGCGAACTGGGAAGGCCTTCACATGGTCACTAAAGCCTTCAGGAATGGAGCCTTCAAGCTAGCGGACATGGACGTCAATGAGTTTGCCAATCCGATGAATCACTCATACCTTAAGCCATACTACATTTGAAGCACAACTGCAATGAGCATTGTTCGCTACAACGTTAAACTGGCAAGGTCATCAAGCAGCATCCGCAATGACGTTAAACTAGCAGCATCGATCAGCATCCGCAATGACGTTAAACTAGCTACATCGAGCAGCGTCCGCAATGACGTTAAACTAGCGGCATCGAGCATCGTCCGCTACGACATTAAACTGGCAACAATAACAAGTAGCATCCGCTACGACGATAAACTGGTAGCAACTGTTTGCTATGACATAAAACTGGCATAGCTAGTCCGCTATGACTATAAATTGGCACAACACGTCCGCTATGATGTTAAACTAGCATGTACGGTCTGCTTGGACCTTAAACCAACACGACAATTCGCTGGGACTCTAAACCAGCACATGATCTACCAAGATCTTAAATTAGGTTCGTGTCACGTCCCTAGCATGCATCTACGCCAAGTACACATTGAACAAGCATGCACCGTGCCGATGTGTGGGTGGGATGTTGTAGCTCTAGAACATAGTTCATGACACATTGGGAACACGATCTGGAATGCATGCAACGCCACCATCCTTGGCATTGTGCTGACCCTCCGGAGATGTCGTATGACATTACACTAGCCCTCCGGACCTACCGTCACCTTGACGGTAGTTCCTTGGCTAGTGCCCACTGCTAGAATTCCCGTAGTATTGTGGCCCAACCACAATATTGTTATCCTCAAGCCCCCTGCCAACACCTTGGCTCACACGACGTTTAGCTATGTGGTAGTTGATCCCATAGCTAAACTAAAAATGCATGCTTTTGGCAGGGATTCCAAAGCATCCACACTCACAGCAACTCTCGGCACCTTCAATGCCAACTCCTCCATGCTGGTGTTGCCAAGGCCATTGCTGGCCTTCCTACTTTGGACACCGTGCACCAGCACGGATGTCCAAGAGCTTCAACAACATCTACAATAAGCAAGACCTTTGCCCTCACTTCGCATCGTGGCTATTTCACTCTCCATCATGCTTATAGGGTGCGACTGAGAGTACAACTTGCCACAGTAGCAAACACTACGACAACGCAAAGTGAGTGCCTCGACTAGCTTGACTACTTCAGAGTGCAAATTCCATGACATGCGTAACGTAGCTCGTCGCATGGGAAGCATCTATAGGCAGGTCAAAACCCCTTACAGATGTAACGCAACTCAGCCTGCGAAGGAAACACCTGTCCTACATGAGGTTGAAGGTCAGAGTAAAGATGAAAATGCCAACAAGTCCCTCATGAGCACTTCAACAAGGGACTTTGCTAAACCTCATCTTTGCCCTTGGCCTAGAGACCAATGTAACACTCTCAAGTGTAGCCAAGAGACGTCTTGACACTCACCAAGCAGCAACGTCAGCATCGTGTCTTCTGTGGTGTTTTGTTTTCTTTGTTAACGTCTCTCGAGCCCATCCTACAGACGTCAACAAAGAGGGGCCAATGAAACACCCCAAAATTTGAAGACATCCTTGCTTCACCTAGTCTTTGCAATTCACATAACGTTACGACAATTCTTCAAGAGATGGATGCTCTGATTTTCAGACTATTCGCTTCAGTAAGTTTTCTAAGCCAAGGAGTCTTGCTACGCTACGCTACGCCATGTAGCGTAGCGAACTCCAGAAGACGTTTGCAGAAGCACAGTGCTACGCTATGGTGTGCTACGTAGCGTAGCACAGCGTAGCAAAAGCTGGACAACTAGTCCCCTCACCCGACTTCAAGTCCTTCAGCAATGTCTCCTTCCGTCAGAAAGCAATGAAGTTCGAAAAATCAAGTCATCTTTGCTGCTACACTACGCTAAGTTACAAGGCGCAGCGAGGCGTAGCAATTCTGCGGAAGTTGATAGAAGGCATCTCAAAGGGTGGGATCAGCAAGTTTTTAAGTTTTGTAGTTTAAAAGGCAAAGTTTGCAGATTGGTGACATTTTTTGCGACTAAGGATAGCTGCTACTCTATGATACGCTACATAGCGTAGAAAATCTGTGATTAGCAGTCAAAATATTGCGAAGGTTCCCAACACATGCAACGGGACACAACATAGATTTTTTGCTTCAAACTGACGGTCATGCTACACTACGTTGCGTAGCATAGCACAACGTGACAAGATGCCACACCACGCCAAACATGCTACGCTACAAAGCATGGCAAGACGTGGTGAGCAGTTACGTGACATTAATGCACCTCACCTAATTACATTGTTGCTCTGATAGCATAATTACGATGCAGCAAGTTTGTAATTATGGCGTGGCAGGCTCACCCAACGGTCATGCAAGCACGTGTAGCATAGACAGATCAGTGTAGGCCCAAGGCACATGGCGTTCAAACCGCATCTTTCGTACTCCCTTGGTCCTATAAATACCCCAATGAGCGATGCTTAAACTCTCTCCCTCTTCAGCTTTTCACGTTCTTGGGCACACTGTCTCTGACACCTTTTGCACTTTTGGCATCCCTCTCTTTTAAGGCTTTTCAGTCCCCAGTCTGTTTTCTCGGCAATTTGGTCGGCTAACAGTCTGGTTGGCTGACAAGCAAAAGTTGGCATTGTGATCTCAAGCATTGTAAGCTTTCTATTTCAACATTGTAAATAGTTAGCGTTCTTAGTTGGCATTCTGTTCTGCTTTTGCCTACCACCTTGGTAGCACTTCGCATTGTTAACGGCTGAGTCCACTTTCAAGCACACAACCGTCTCGCTCTACAAGTCTTGGTTACTCTTAGGATCTCTGCACTTCCCAGCACTGTGCAACCGATTGTATCCATCTTGACAGAGCAAAGTTGTAGCTCCGAAACGGTGCATTTTTCTAACTGCATTTTACTTTATCTCCTGCTTATTATTGCATTTTACACTATTTTCTACTTCTTTTACATTCAAGCATTATTTCGTGTTATCAGTTTTGTCTTCAAATAACATGTTGCAAAAGGTTATATAGACACCGACTAAGTCCTTGTTTGATCGACCAGACCGTTCAGGGTGCCTCATTTCCGTTCCATCCAACACGGCCCTCCCGTGGAAACAGGGTTGAGACTACCAGCGGCCAATGGCCCCTCGGCATTTTTTCCAGTTGCCGATGTTTTCGATCACTACAAAGATGAAGGTCAAGATATCCTCTTTATGAAGCTTGATTATGCAAAGGCTCACAACAACATTAAGTAGAACTAAGATGTATGATTGAGGCAAATATGCTCTCATCCAACAACTTGAGTACTTTCTTGAAAAACCATTGAGGATTTTTGGCAGAGGTGATGTGTTTTAAATTTTATGGTTCTATGGTAGTTAAAAGCATCGAGTATTTTTGGCGGAGGTGATGTGTTTTAAGGTTATATGGTAGTAAACTTGACCAGCCTTGCATCGTTGGCCAAGGCCTTTTACAAAGGATGTAATAAATTCAGTTTCTATTTCATTGCGAACAGTAGGTGTAAACAAATCACTGTACCGCTCCAAGGTTTTTGCCCAGGGTTCTGGAATGATTACTTAAATCATTTCTTATCCCACTGCTGAGTAACTGAAATATTTGCTGGCAGCCTCTCTTCACTAGCACTAAGAAAACAGGGGACTCTGTATATTATTGAAAAGATCTTGATATGCGCTGCGGTTAAAATAATCGAGACTGTCACACTTCCACGAATCACTGCACTAAGCTTGTGGCTCAGCACTTCCTCACGGAGCAGAGTTGGTGAATTGAAATTGGATTGGAAGGACTTTAAATCTGAAATTTGATCGAGAGCCGTACGAGTACTGAAGAAGAAACCTCTTGGTCTGTGCAGTTTTGGAAGAAAAACATGTTCTGGCCATGGGTATTCAAATATGCAACCGACATTTCAGGCACTGTACAATAGTACTGCAGAAACTCACACGACCAAATCTTTAGAAACTCCTGCCCGTTAGACGGGAATCTTGAAATTCTTGCAAGCAGAGACGGCCTGATGGCTCCTCCCCCATTGATACGTGAAAAACTCCAAATAATCGTCACCAAAAGTGTGGTGGACACTTCCAGAGAAGTACGGTTCTTAAATAAAGCCAACAGTAACCGCCAACAATCCACGCCATTCATCATTGACCCAACAAATTCCTTGAGTGAACAAAAGACCACCAGAAATTGCTACGCTGATTTTTTAACTAATTTTTATTTGTTCACAATGACACAAATTTACCTTACCTTTGTGCAATTTTTGCATAAATGATTTGGGCAGCATCACATGGCACATCTAACTCATGCGCTTAAGCAATCAGACTTAAAAAATCTAGCAAAAGACATACATTTTTTTGGGGGTAAATTTCAGCTATTTCACCCATACATAGGTTAGGTCATATCCATTCCTTTACTAAAAGGGACAAAAAAAGGCAACCTGTCTATGTAATTCCAACCGGTACTCATGAGCTGTGGAATATTGTTTCGTTGTTGAGATGAACAAGCTGCAAAATATTGTCGGTTTATCGTATTGGGTGAATTTCTCGACATATTTTATGAGGCAAGATAAATTTTGTAAGCCTAGTTCCTTCTCCGACCAAAACGCAGCCTGCAGAGTGACACAAACTCCATTTCTAATGCGTCTTTGCTCACCTCACGCCGACCAAGATTTCTAGTTTTATCCAGCTGATGCTCATAACAGTTCTGCGTTATTTAAACTCCTCCGACCAAAACGCAACCTGCAGAGTGACACAAACTCCATTTCTAATGTGTCTTTGCTCCCTACAACCCGACCAAGATTTCTAGTTATATCCAGCTGATGCTCATAAAGTTCTGCGTTATTTAAACTCCCAACCCTGGAACTGTACTAGGTTTGATCCTTGAAAGTTCTGGTGCAACAGAAATCTTCAACTCCAGTTGATATTGTTCTTGCTGTTGCTGTATCATGCATGCTGCTCATCCGTCCAAAGCTTAGCTTTTTTCCCATACGCACGGGGCCTCGTTTTCATTCTCCATCCTTCTCATGCTCCTGCAGTGATTTTAGAAGAACAGCCTTTAACTCACAGAAAACTCTGCATTTTGCAGACAAAAGTTGCACTGAAAATGCAATTTCCAAGGATGGACCGGCTTCTCCGAGTTTCTTCCTCGGAGAAAGGTGGAGAGAATTGCATGGCCTTAACGACTGGGATGGCCTGCTGGATCCGCTGGACGGGAATCTAAGAAGAGAGATTGTGAAATACGGAGATTTTGTCCAGGCCACCTACAACGCCATGGATTTCGACCCACATTCGCAGAATTATGGCTGCTGCAAGTTTTCCGATTCGGATTTGTTGCTGGAGAACGCAGGGCTTGGCAGTAGCGGTTACAGAGTTACAAAGAACCTGTTCACCAACTCGGAAATTCAGCTGCCGGATTTGATTTTCCGACATCTCAGTGCTACGACGAAGAGAATGCTGCGGCGGAGCAGCTGGGTCGGATTTGTTGCTGTGTGTGATGATCCGACTGAGATTCGACGGCTGGGTCGGCGTGACATTGTTGTCGCCCTGCGGGGAACTGTGACACCGCTCGAGTGGATCGAGAATCTTAACTGTTCTTTGGTAACCATTGATCCTCGGTCTGATGCAAAGGTGAGTTGACAACGTGCATGAAATGTTTTCTGTGTTGAATTTTGGATTTGGGAAAGCAGAAATGTAGAAAAACATGAATGTTTTCGTCATTTGAACTTTGGATTCGGGTAAGTAACAGAATGAGCATTTTTTCCTGTTGAACTCTGGACTCGGATGAGCTCCTGAACGTTTTCTTAATGGAATAGTTTCGGGCATAGTTTTCTAAGTCGGTGATAAATCACAGGTTTAATGAGATAAATCACAGGTTTAATGATTTAGTTGCTGGGTCAGAAAATTTTGGCCACCTGAGTTGAGTCGCACGATGTTTATAATAAGCGTTACTTTGAAAAACAAATCAGTAGATTTGCGGATCATTTTTACAACTTTTACAACTTTTAAATATAAGTCGGTCATAAATTTACTGTGATTCTTGAAACATGCCGATCCAACATATTTCCCGCAACCATTTAAACACTGGTTTTGGAGGCAAAGAAGACAACCGAAACCTTATATTCTTTTGTTTAGAGTTACAGTTAATATTTGGGAGGAAATTCTGTTTAAATTTAAAAATTTCTTGTTGGCTGGAAAAAAAAGTTTCTATCACAAGCATGGAGCATTATCTCTGCTTTGAAATAATGAGGGTACTGTCTATTGAAGTTGAGTTTTGGTTTAAGATGAATAGAAAAGCACAATCATTTTCTGCGGATTTGGATTAGCAAACAAACATGGACATTGTTTGTGATGGGTTTTTGTTCCGGAAGCCATTTTGTTGGAGTCGCATGGTTTGGGTTGTATAAGATAAAAAGTGCAGAGGACGTTGATTTCTTGGAATCTTCCCGGAAGCATTTGGCTACCCAATCAAGAACGATGTTCAATATACCAAGGATTATGTAAAAGATAATTGAAAATGGACTGTTCTAATAAATGATACCCTCTAAGGTACGTGTTTGAATTTTTCTTTACCATTGAAAGTGTGAGATCGTGATGGAGTAATCACCATGTTTCGCGTGAACAGTTCAAGCGCCCAAATATTAGGAACTGCAATCGAGATAAATTGAATACGTGTTTGAATTTTTCTTTACCATTGAAAGTGTGAGATCGTGATGGAGTAATCACCATGTTTCGCGTGAACAGTTCAAGCGCCCAAATATTAGGAACTGCAATCGAGATAAATTGAATACGTACACGGATACTTTTTTATGTTAAGTTAAAAATTAACGATTACACGAGCACGCAAATTCTTTTTTATAACTTCTGTGTAATGCTGATATTGAATCTTCGGTGAAACTTTTAAGCATTAACAATATTTTGGATTTACATTGTATTTGTTCTATATTCTGCAATGCTTTTTTATGATATATGAGATTTAATTTTTTTAAAAAAATAATATATTTAAATTTTTCCAATTACGTCCCCAGCTACGAACCACTCCCCACTTTTTCTCCCCACTTTTTCTTGAGGCACATGTACCCAAACACATTTAGAATCACGAATCCTTGATTCCTGGCTTCCACGATTCATTCTTTTGATGCATAGCTTAAAAGCATATGTGTTCATTTTTAAACAGCGACCGTGAAACATTATTATTGTTTGTTCTTTTTGCTACCAAAAAATCTTGATCAGATGTTGCAGCTTAGGGCAACTTAAAGATAGACAGAGTGAGTCAGTCCAGAAACTGATCATCAGGAAAGACTGGTGTGATCAATTCATTGGTTACTATGGAATGGATATGATATGGTCCTAGAAAACAACAGTTGTCATAAAAAGGAGAGGTTCTAAATAGCTATGAATTCCTGTAAAAGGTTTCTAGGAGTTTGCATCTAACAAAAAGATAGAAAGTGGAATACAAAATGAGAGAGGAATTAACCTTCCAACATTGAGCACATGCAGGCTATGTGGGTCAAAAACTCTTTAGTATGCCAAACAGTTTTTATTTGAGTTCATAAATTTATATTAACTCAGCATAAAATGAGGGAAATAGATTAATGTCTCTAGAGAATAACACACATGCAGCTTATACACATAAGGTTATTTTACTGAACATCCTATAAAAAAGTACACATTATAACAAAGCGCTTGAATGATCTATTTTTGCTCCATCAGTACGACTTGATGCACTTGGTAATAGATATTGTTATTTTGCATGTGATTGAATAGTTCTTTTTTATTTACCAAAGCAATAAAATCTTGAGCTTCAGTTTGGTAATTAAGCAAGCTCAGCTAGAAAATTCACAATTGTATGTTGTGTTGCAGGCAGCCAATGGCTTCTGGCGCCTCTTCACGACGCCATCCCAAGGATGCGAGCCCAGCATGGCGGAGGCGCTGGTGTCGGAGATCCAACGGTTACGGGAGCGCCACGTGGGCGAGGACCTGAGCGTCACGATAGCCGGCCACAGCCTGGGCGCGGCCCTGGCGGTTTTGGCGGCACACACTCTGACAGTGGACCGCACATGCGGCATCGATTGCCCGCCCACCGTCATTTCCTTCGGCGGTCCCCACGTAGGAAATGTGGCTCTCGGCCGCCAAATTTACGCGGCCGGCGGCCGCGTCCTACGTGTCGTCAATGAAAACGACGTCGTCACGCGCCTGCCCGGGCTGCTGACCAACGAGAACTTCGGATCCGCCACGTGGCATTACAGCCACGTGGGACGGGAGCTTCGGGTGAAGACAAGGAACTCCCCGTACTTGAGGGCGGAGGCGGAGAGGGACATGAATTGTTGCCATGATTTGGAGGCGTACCTTCACTTGGTTGATGGATTTTTGAGTTCCACGTGCCCGTTTCGATCCACGGCCACCAGAGATATTTTGAGGCTCTTCATTAACCAGAAATCCAATGTTGTTCTTCATAAACCCCATGAAATCCATCGTAAACCCGCTCCCTCTGGGCTACTCAAGTCTTTGTTTCCTTATCATGTTAAGTGTTCCGCTATGTGAATGACACTCTTGGGTACCGCTACGTAGGTAGGAGATAGTTATTTTGTTATTCAGGAAATGTGAAATGGGATCTCGTCATCCTTGTAGATACCAATGTGAAGCATTATCGAGTTTTATAGGGATTTGAATTTTAAAAGACTAACCAACTCCGGGGATTCGGGGAAAATAGGAAGAACTCTACTATACTTCTATGTTTTCTTTGTGAATTTTAATTTATAGTTTTTGTTTATATAGATGTCACTGTACCTTTAGCAACCGACGTAAGGATCGGTAACAAAACCCTCCTTATGTGGCTCACTTACTATAAAATTACTGAATTGCTTTCATATTTAAAGATAAAGGCAGGAATTGTAGCCACAACCTTTACATGAAATTGCTAAAACAGGAGGATAGCACGGGAAAAAATCTAGGGTCCAAAAAGTGAAGAAAAAATGAAGTGCGTTGCAGTCCGTGGCTCGGTGTCTGAGTGGTGGTATTCTGAAGACATTATGCCACTGAAATCCTAATTCTTCAATGGAAGGATTTTGGTAAATTTGTAATATACTAGTGTACTTGTCTGGGAGATCCTCGGTTAAGATGCAAAATTGGACACCTATATCTAACATTGATCAGTATTCTGTACTTGTCTCAGAGATCCTGGGCTAAGATGCACAGTTGGACACCTATATCTAACTTTGATTGGTATTTCTGGATCTGGATATTCTGGTTAAGTTATTTTTTTTGAATATACATTCCTCTGCTAAGTTTAATCTGAAGCTGTAGATTAATAATGAAACTGAACCTGAAAGTTTTACTTCAGTCCAATAATATCTCTTAGATTTATCAAACCAATTCCAGAATTTCTTTTGATAATGGTCATCTTACAATCTTTATTGCATCTATGATGGACAGACCAAGTAAGGATTTTAATTTATATTTTTACTTTTAATTGTAGATGAATGCAAATATATGCAATATCTCATGGAAAATGTTTAATTACATTTTAACAATGACGTATAACCCAGTAAACTAACTTTATAAACTAGAAAAGAATTACGCAGAGGCAAGTTTCAGATTTGACAGTGAAACTGAAACTGAAACACAAGGATAATAAAATTTTGACCCTATAGGTGAAATTGGTTTGCAAAACATAGAAACTATTAGTCTCAACATTGATTTTTGCCTACCCAATTTAGCTGCTTTTCCTAGTAACACAACCAGAAACAAACATTATGTTACAAATCAATTCTAACTTCTTAAACTGAAAAACCCAATGGGCACTAACAGATTTAGTTTATCTATCATGACTCAAGGATAATGAGAAAATATTCAAACATTGCCAGTTTGGGCAAGGTTATAGAGACAAAAATGACAGGTGATGAGATGGTTTGCCACCCAGCCATAGGTAGTGGAATGAGTTAAATAAGAAAGATTCGGGTGCTGGAATCCTGAAAGAAAGAATTGTAATATAGTTCAATTAGAACTTTATAACTCAGCATTGCTTCACCAAAATCAAACTTACGATTTGGAGCTTTCAAACCAAGATTCTTACCACTACGCTAACACCTACTTATTAAGATTCTAAGATTCTAGCCAGCAATGATAAGTTATAAAGTATTATTCCAGTTTCCAAATTAAATTAAATTTGCAACGCTCCCCTTTTGCAACCCCAAGCTCCGGATAATGTAGATGAGCTTTTTTATTTGCGCTGGAGGGTATTATGTCAAGATTGAATCAGAGATAAAGAGCCAGCTGTTGTTTTAAAATGCTTCCACTGACTTTCTTGCCCATTCATCTAGGGCAGTTTTTCAGGATTCTCTCATTTTTCTAACCTTCCAAGCAACTAACCAAAAGTGCAAAAGTCCATATCCATCCCATGCGGCGCAAATCTACAACACGGGGCACTTAAAATGCTTGGGCGACATTGGTAAGGTAAAGGAAAAGCGGCAACCACCAAATCATCATATAAATTTAGCTGTGCTTTTCAGTATGGTTTTCATACCTTCGTTTTCTCCCTAACTTTCTTTGCCAACTCGTTTGACTGAATCATTAAAGTAAGGAGGATGGTAATAGAAAGATCAGGACAGCCAGTCGTTGTGGTTTTGTATAGCCGGATTTGGGCGTGCAATTCGGACGAGGCCTAGCAATTTTTTGACTATGAAAGACAGAGTTGGCACCGACACAAAATTTTATTGGTTTTCGCCATCCCTAGAAAATGGAGAGTACACAGAAACAAACAAACAGAAGATGTAGCCAAACATGGCCGGCTCACGATGAAAATGAATGAACAAACAGCAAAAGCAATCTTAATGCTGCCAACCCAACTCAGGAAGAATCAAAGTCAGAACCATCCACATACGAAAGCAAAACACTACCGCAGACCAAAATTCTATTTCTCTGACCCTGACTGTCTTAGGAAAGTCGTGTCTTGCGACCAATCATAATCACTTTTCCTTTATTTTCTTCTCAGTAATCATTTTTCGGTAATTGTGTTATTTCTTCCGCTGCAGACCTAAAAAAATAGAGCTTTCTTCAGTCTTTTGCAGCAGAATCCAAATTATTAGATCCATATTGAAAACAGGAGAAAATTCTTTAGTATATATTATATATGAAGTAAGAATAGATATGGTGCGTCAACCGCAGTGGTTAAGAACAGATTTTGATGTGTCCAGAGCAGTGGTTGCTGAGATCTACGACTTTGGAAACTCTCTCTGGGAAAATGATATCCAAAAACACCAATCATAATCACTTTTCCTTTATTTTCTTCTTGGTAATCATTTTTCTGTAATTGTTTTATTTCTTCCGCTGCAGACCTAAAAAATTAGAGCTTTCTTCAGTGTTTTGCAGCATAATGCAAATTATTAGACCCATAGACAAACAGGCTAAAATTCTTTGGTATATACTATATATGAAGTAAGAATAGATTTGATGGGTCAACCGTATTAGTTAAGAACAGATTTGATGTGTCAACACCACTGGTTGCTGAGATTTACGACTTTGGAAACCCTTTCTGGGAAAATGATATCCAAAAACACCGCATGAGACTTTGTGACTTAACGCGTTTCATTCAGACTCCGCAGACTTTATAGGTAGTTTACCTTTATCCCTCAAGAGACTTTGTGAGTTAATGCTGGACAGACTTTGTGAGTTAATGCTGGGCGTTCAGACTGCACACGGTCCATGGTTATCTTACCAAACAAGGTCTTCAAAAGGTTTGACAATCTCTTGCAAATCCAAAGTTAGTGGAGCTTTTCCAGTCGCACACTGGGAAAGACAGACCTCAAATAAATCGTAGCTTTGTTCTTTTGTCCACGTTTAGCAGAAGAAATGATAGTACCTACCTTTGTCCACTTTCAGCACATATTTTTGGCCTTAATATTTGCAGGGACATAAATGGAAGGATTGTAAAGCGTCAACGGTACAAAACGTGAAAGCTATGGCTTCTCTGCCTCTGTTCTGTCTTTTTCAAACCCGCCATTGATCTCAGGCTCAATGATTGCTTATCGGTTTGGAATATGGTGCTTACCTTTGTCTACGTTGAACATGTATTTTTGGTCTCCATGTTTAAAGGAACATCAGTGGAAGTATTATAAAGAGTTAATGGTACGAAATGTGAAGGCCTTTGCCCGCGTTTTCAATGTTTTTCAAATGGGCGATATATCGTCGATTCCATGACTAATCGCCGAATCTGAATTTCTGTCCACCCGAGTTGAGTCGGCATTACGTATATAAGAATTTTTATTTCAAAGAAATCAATGATTTTAGGTGTAATTTTTCTGACTGTTACATTTGAGTCGTCTTGACTTGTCCGTTAATGGTGATCCTTAAAACATCCCAACCTAATATATTCCCGACTTTTTCAAACCAGCCATTAATCTTCATCTCAATCATAGTGGTTCGCATGAGAATCTGGGGCTATCAGAATTGAGTCATTTTTATTGAAAATTAATTAATAGTTTTGAAAGTGATTTGTCATTTTTGTGGCCACCCGAACTAACACCTATTTTTCAAACCTTACCATATATTTCATGACTATTTAAAAACTCTGCAATAAAACTAGATACAAAAATAAATAGAACTTATTACGGTCACAGAGTAGGTGGGGTGTTGTTACTATTAGATTTAGAGTTTTAAATACAAGTTTTAAATGTCAAATTTTTAATTGAAATATAAAATTTATGTTAGAGCTTTAAGATACTCTTTTAAGATAAAATTTTTAAAATTTTTGAATAGCAGAAGATAGTATGTTGGGAACTTCAAAATTTTTCAAACACCTTCATAACTTACTTTGAATAACTATATCATAGGACTTAGAAAAATCTACAAAGTACATAAAAATTTTCATTTATGTTCCTTTAAATCTATTAATAAGGTATTTTAAAGTGATGAGATGATATATAGTAGAATGATGCTACCTAAATTTGCATGGGGAATTGCACATATTTGATTTTTGTTGGTTCATTTTCTAAGCATAGATTTTAGAATAGTAACCAAAAGCTTGACAAAAATATTGTTGATTATAATTAGTCTATAATTATTTAGATCTTTTTTTTTGTCTCAATATCTAAAAATCATAATTAAATTATTGTTGTATCATACTTTTTCTCACTCTACTTGCACAACCAAATATACTTCTTCCAAGATAGCATACCATATCAATGGTCTTCCCCATTTAAGCATTTCTTCATACAAGTTATTTACCTCAACAACTTTTTTATGCTAATTTTTCAATCCCTTGCATCGTGTTATTAAAAGAAATGAACAATGTATTGTCATTGTTATGAAAATCTTGTACTCTATCATTGCAATGAAATAAAACTTGATAAAAATTTTAAACATCTTTGAGAGAGAAAGCATAGTCTACTTTCAATTACTTCCAGTTACAAAGAAACTTTTCCAAGAATTTAATATTAACAAATTCATATATTTAAATGTGTTTACACTTATTAGGGAAGCCATATGAAAACGTAGACACAATCTTCTAAATCAATTTTTTTAAAAAAACTTAACCTCAAGAGTTTAAAAGGTGTTAGCACTTGTAAAAATAGTTGTAAGTTATTTAGTCTCATTTAAAAATAAAATAAAATTTCTAAATTAAGATATATCCATAAGACAAATTAGTATTTATATGAATTTTTTGTAGGGATTTTAAAGTAAAAACCTATAGTTAATAGAATATGCTAAATTTTACTTAGCAAAAGTATATAAAAGAGTTTATCAAGCTATTAGATATGGCTTCACTAAGAAAAGTTTAATTTGTAACACCAAATGTTAATGAATTTGAACCAGTTAAGAATAAAACTAGGTTCTTTATTAGTGAAGCAATTTCATAATTCAAATTCTTTCCAAAAATTAAAAACAAGTTTTTCTTCAGTGTAGTTTCAAATCTCCAATTCTTTAATTCATATGTTTTAAATGAATAAGAAATGCAATTGCAACATGTAATAACTTAAAAATCACAATTGTAACCCTTGACTGTGAGTCTCCAACTATCTAATTAAATGTATTAATGACATTGCAACTACTACATTAAATCCAATCTATTAAGAATTTAGGTATGACATGTATAAAAATTAATAGTCCTAAATTTGTAACCATGTAAGGTGTTAAACTTTACTTTTGAAAAAAAAAACATGTTAAATATACCCACACATATATATACACACCAAGCATAAGCCACACATAAAAAGTTTTATACACATTAACTTTACAAATTTTCTAAGAATTTTAAGGTAATTTCCACATAAATAATCCAAAGATACAGAAAAAGCATCAAATTCCAAGCTTAGGAGACATCAATATCATTCTCTTTGGTGTAGTTGGTTGAATGCTTATGGGTTGAGCATATTGTTAATATAAAGTGGGCTCATTGCATGTCATGGTACATGTAGTAATGCAAGAGATGATCAAGGTATACAAACACACCCATGCATTAGTCTAAAAAAGTAAGGCATGTTATCATGTCCATGGTGTTGGCATACTGATATAACAAAAAAGGATTAGAAGAGCCATTGAAGCCTCAAAGCATCCCATAGGCATTAATGTGAGGACACTTGGGAGGAGGGCTAAAGAAAATGTCTTGTGGAGGATCAAAGGGGCATTTGGGGTAGGCTTGTGAGAATTTTTATCTCTTACTTATACTATTGATAAATATATGTGTTTTAAGGAATTTCATGTATAGTTTATCTACCAATTACAAATTTTCATTATAGCTATTCACCAAAGTGCAACCTTGTATTTTCGAAACACTTATGCCTCTTTCATGAATAAATAAAAGAGGATGAGATGCTTCAAAAATTTTAAAGATATGAAATTGTAATACAAATGAAGATGAGGTTTCCATTAACATTATTTTAGTGAATAATTGAATATTTGATTAATTAATTAATTAAAAATGATAAAATGTCTAGAAAAATGGGAAATCTCTAGAAAAATGAGTAGTGTAATTACAAATCTATAGTTTAGTAGTGATCCTTAGCTACTATGATTGTAAGTTTTGGATGAATTTGAAATTTACAAGAACTGACAACAATCATTCACACATGAAATAGATAGTGTGAACAAGCTTTTATGGAAAAATGACATGAACCTACTACATAGAGGATCATATGAACGTTTTTATTGAGCTTAACTAGATCATTAGCTTTTATTGAATTTTTATATCTTAGGTCACATTGAAGGGCTAGATCTATTTTCATATATATTATGACCAAAAATATTAAAACTCAATAAAAGTTAATTATCTAATGAGGCTCAGTGTACATGTATATGTGTGTTTCTATGTCTATATATAAAGTTGATATCTATATATATTGATTGAAAAAAAATTCTACTTGATTGTAATAATTTTGAATTATGATCATAAGATCTTGCAAGCAATTAATAATGATAGAGAAAGAGGTTAAAGTTTTTCTACACCATGTACAAGCTTTCAAGGGACATACAAAAGCTTGGAAGGACATAAATGCAAATTTAGCTTTAAGATCATCCTTATATTAAAGTTGTGATTTATCACATTCTTACTCTCCTCATATTGCTAAGTGATTGGTCATTCTTACTCTCCTCATATTGCTAAGTGATTTATCATATTAAATTTGTTAGCAAAAATTCTTTTGTTGTTAGGCATGATGGCTTAACACAAGGAAAAGTGATCCTATGCTATAATAGGTTTAAAGGAAGTTAATTTCTTCATCTTACCTTAAGCATTGAATAACATTAAACAAAAGTAAATTTATAGTATAGCTTAAGTTAGCCTATAACCTAAATAAAGATAGCTTTAAAGTAGAAATTTAGTTTCTTATTGATGAGTTGCGTTTGGTCAATTGTGTTGACAAGGCCTCATCGACACAGCCTCATCAACAAGGCCTAGTCGATGCATCATATCATGTGTCAACGAAGCCCCATTGGCACAGTGTCGATTTTTGGCTATAAATACACGCCTACTAGCCACATTTATGGCATGAGAGAGATTATAGTTGCAGCCAAACTCTTGCTATTTTTCTATTTGAAAGTTAGAATTTTTCTCCCAAGTGCCTGTAGCAGGAGTCATTGAGTGTACAGATCTTTATTCAAGCATTANAGCAGGAGTCATTGAGTGTACAGATCTTTATTCAAGCATTGTTGTATTTGAGCATGATAGTGTATGCAGCAATAAAGTTGAGCTTTCTGATAAACCTTATAGCACTTTGGATAGATTAAATATTTCATTCATGCATTTAATGTGTCCAATTATTTATTTAATGTTTTCAATTATTTATTAAATGTTTCCAGTAATTAAGTTAATGAAGTAATTAAGTAAGATAGATTAAACACATAAGTATGACGACTTTGAGTGTAACATGTATTTACTTGGTAATCCCAACAACGTTATTTCTTGGTACGCCTAGTAGCATAGTGCTTGGTCGCTTAGCAGTGGATATGTGGGTTCAGGACGTGTAGAGAAAGTGGGACTAGATGCTTATGTTAGGAGTAGTTAAATGTTAGTTTAAACTAGTTAATCTAGTTACTTTTATCTCCCTTTGAACACCAAACCATAAAACACAAAATGATAAAAATTAGATGCCTCAACTACACTTAACCATACCAGTGTACATCAAAAGTCTAATTAGGAAGACAATAATTAACCTTAAAGAAAGATTCACTTCCTAGAAGACTAGTGCACCAGAAATGATAAAGTCCATGGAATTTGACTGGATCTTGTGTGAACACTTTGTGATTCGTATCGTTGGGCATAAGGGTACCTCACTTTTCATTGTTGGTTGCATTGCTGGGGACTTTGTTTGTTGAAATGTGTTCTATTTAGGTCTAAGTGAGTGCCATTAATATCATTGTATGAACCTCAAGGTCAATATCATTTATGCTGTACATATAATCATAAAAGCACACTGATACTTTTATTTTGCTTTGCAAAATGTCTTCTTCTTCTCACAAGCATGAAGATGTCAAACTGTCGGTCCCAAAGGAGTGCAAAGTGGTATATACTCATCCAGATGAGTATGTACCAAACTTCACTTTCATCCTACATCAGGATGAATAGTTGCGATGGCATGATATGGAAGACAACATTGTCTTGCCTCCCGATCGATCTGTGCTAGGGATGTTGCTTAAAACTCTTAAGAAGTTGGGCATCTCAGATCTTCATCAAGAATACATTTTGGATGGATATGACACTCAAAAATACTATCCCACTGAAACAAAACACAAGAGAGATCAATGTCAGGAGAAGCTCCATGAGACTACAAAGGGAAAACATTACACTAATCCCTTGCTCCTACTAAATCAAGATGACAATGAAGATCCTCCTACTGAAGGTTCTCAACATGAAGATTCTCCACCCCTTGATACTAGTGATGAGGGCATGAACCTAAACCTGTGATCCACTATTCATAAACTAGGTTTAGAAAAAAGCGACAATCAAGGTAGGGACTCAAGAAAGCATCACAATGGCAAGGAATCTAAGGATGGTGATAATAATAAATGGAAGAGTGGTGGTAGACACCATGGTGGCGGTGGCAGTCCACCTTTCTCTTCATCCAATTTTGAACATTCCCCTTCATTTGACGGTTTTCATAAAAGCTACCATTGAAATAATCGTGATGAAGGTGATCAATAAGGTAATAATGACCGTGAAGGCCACAAAGATTGAAGGGGTGGCTAAAAACATCATTGGTGTCATCAATGCAGTGATGATGATGAACCTCTATTAGCAACTCAAAGTATGCTCAACATTGTGGAGGTAGTTAAAATTCCAACCAGGCATAAGAAAGATAGTCAGATTAAACACTTAGACATGAACAATATTCCAAGATTTGAGGGGGGATACAACTCTAATCCATAGACACATCTACAAGATTTCCATGATTCCTGTGTCATATAGAACATAGAAAATGAATAGCAGAAACTCAAGCTTTTCCCAAGGACACTCATCAAAGAAGCTAAAAGTTGGTATTAGTCTTTGGAGCTGAAATTTATTCACAAATGGAGTACCATGTTAGAGCTATTTAATGACAAATATTAGATGTACTCTAGAGTGTCTAATATGAGAAGGCATAGCCAAGGTTGGAAACATAAACATATGAATCCTTGGATGCCATTGTGGGTAAATACTATTCACTCTTACATTGATGCCTTGGCCATGGTTATTCTTAGCGGGAACAAATTTTTCACATTATAGATGTGCTCAAAGCAGAAACTAGAAGAACCCTTGGGGTGTATGCCCAAGGAAGATTGTCAAAACTAAGAGCTCATTAGATCCAAAGGCTAATTAAGTAGGTAGCAAAAGAAGAAGGTGAGCTACGAAATAGGGAAAGTGCAAAAGAGTATAATAGAGATCCTTCCATCAAGAAATGAGAAGTCTAATTTTGTGATGAGGAGGAGCCACCACTTGATGAAGTGGTGAACAAGAAAGCCTTGCCCATCCAAAAATTTGTTTCTGACATTTCGACAAAGGTTGATAAATTATGGGACTCTTTGGATGAAAAATTTCAAACCTCTATGGAGATCACTGAAGAATCCAAAGAGTAAAATAGTGATCGTAATCATCAAAGACACAAAGAAACTGAATGTTCCTACCAAAGAGGTAAGGGCAAAGCTGTAGTAGTAGAGGAACTTGTGAAAACCAACTCTGATGATGAAACTGATTTTGACATTTTTCAATACAAACATCCAATGGGATTTTGTCCCATGGTGTCACACTTACAAGATTTTGGGATCTATGCATTAAATCCTTGACTAGCACGTTGGCAGGCACCTAGGTGATTACCTTATCCTCAAGGAAATCCAAGGCAGTTCCACCAATAGCAATAAGCTTAGTACCCAAGCAGAACTGCTCCACAACCTTATGAACAATACCAATAGTGGTACTAATCACAATCATGGGGCATGCCACCACCAAGGTAGTAGTATCCTTATAGGTAACCAGATTCATATGGGTACTATGTTTAGCAACCAGTCTCTCCAAGAAGTTTTGCAAGTCATACCTCATTTCAGCATCACTATTACCCTCCAGAGTACCATCAAACACATTCATCATCTACTAGAGGGAAAAACCCATATCCATACCACCCTTCACATTCATCTACACACACACCTTCATCTTCAACCTAGTTACCTCTTGCTACATCCATGCAGGGTGAGATTCCTCCACAGCCGTAATAATGAAACACTACAAGGGTTGTACATTCACAACTGACTTTCTAGTCGAGTGGTCTAGATAATCGATTCAAAAAAAGACCTTTCTTCCAACCTAGCAGTCCTCTTCAACCCTTACAACCTAGTCTGATTGATCACCTTGCATCTCCAATATCGTCATCCTCTACATCAAATACCTTTAAGTGCCCTTCAAACTAAGTGCTACCTTGGATTCACACTATAATGTTAACTCATGATATTTCCAATTGGATCAAGGCTAGCAATCTTTCCATGAAAAGATCTGACCTAGGGAATCCACTTATTTATCTACAAATCGCTAGACATGAGCCATGCAAGGATTTTCTTGACTATGGTTCTGGAGTTAATCTCATCTCCCATGACATGTACCTACCACTTATTAAGAAGAGCAACATTTGTTTAGAATTGGCAGATCAGTAAATTACTATTCCTTTGGGATTAGTAGAGGAAATTATGACCATAGTTTGTGAGTGGTCCCACCTTATTGATTTTTTGGTGATTAAGGTTGAAAATTGCAAAAGTGACTTCCCCATCATTATGAGAAGAGCTTGGCTAAGCACAATTGATGCACGCATGGGAAAAAGGGATCTATCTTTAGAAATATCAAAAGAAAATGAATTGGGCAAGATAGAGAAGAAATGTATTCTATGCATCGTGTATAGTGATAATGGGTGCAATTGTGTGCAAAAGATTTGGTCCATCAAAGCAATTAGTGTGCATAAGAAATAAATATTCAAAGGTGTCTATATGCAGCAGCAACAAAACAAGAGGGCACCTAGTGGCTAATAGCTGACTCAGATAGTAGTACATTATGTATGGAACCAACTGAGAGCCTAACATATGCATATACTGAAGGCATGGACAAAATTAAACAAGTTCATACCCAACTCTCTAACGAAGATGATGACACTTGTTAGGGAGAGTTGTAAATCCCTAATAACTTCAAGAAAGAGCCTTTAGAGCTAAAAACGTTAGTAGCTATTATGGAATATGCATTTTTAAACAATGGTAAATTGATCATAATTAATGACAAACTTGCTCTTGAACAAAAAGAAAAGGTATTGAAGGTAGTTAACAAGTGGCCAATAGCCTTTACTTTGTCATATCTAGAGCTAACAGGAACTGATCCAAGGATATGCTAGCATCGCATCTACACCAACCCAACCATGAAACCTAGAAGGTAGCCATAGAGACGGGTGAACCCTAAATTGAAGTATATCATCAAGAAGGAAATTGAAAAACTGCTCAAGGCAGGGTTCATCTATCCCATCATGGATAGTGAGTGGGTTAGCCCACTCGTAATTGTATCAAAGAAAGGTGGCAAGTGGAAGGTCTACATTGACATTAGGCTATTGAATATGGCAACATTTAAAGATCATTTTCCATTGCTATTTGTGGATCAAGTGTTGGATACCATATCTAGGCATTGTTATTATAGCTTCTTGGATGGTTATAGTGGCTATAACCAAATCCAAATTGCTTTAGAGGATTAGGCCAAGACAATAGTCATGAGTCCCTGGGGGACTTTTGCATATTTTAAGATGCCATTCAGTCTATGCAATGCCCCTGCAACATTTCAATGCTTGGTCCTTAATGTTTTCCAACAGTAGATCGGTAGTGGTATAGAAGTATTCATGGATGACTTTTCCACCTATGGAGATACATTTAAGTAAGCCTTGGACTACCTTGAGTAAGTACTAAAGACATGTGTTGAAAACAATCTATGGCTCAATTGGCAACATAGCCATCTCATGGTCCAAGAAGGCATTGTGCTAGGGCACTGAATTTTGCAAAAAGGGATTGAGGTAGACCCAAAAAAATAAGGGTCATCCAAGGAATAACATGCCAACTAGATACTGTTAAAGATGTTTAGTCATTCCTTGGACACACTAGCTATTACTGGTCATTTATAGAGAATTTCTCTAAGATTAGAAAGCTGTCGGTAGAGCTTACAAAGAAAGATGCACCTTTCATTTGGACCAAGGAATGTGAACATGCATTCCAATAGTTAAAAGAGAAACTCATAAAAACACCAATCCTATAAGCACTAGACTGGTTTAGATCCTTCCATATCATGACAGATGCATCTGACTATGCCTTGGGAGTAGTGCTCATGTAGATGGACAATAAGAAATGTCCATACTACATTCACTGTGTGAGTTAAAGCATTGCGAGAGCACAGTTAAATTATACCACCATGGAGAAAGAACTAATGATATTCATGTATGCTCTAGAAAAGTTTAAGCACTATGTGCTTGGTTACAAAGTATTTGTGCACACAAGCCATAATGTAATTTACTTCCTCATGAAAATGCCAATGGTGAGCCCTTGTGTCATACAGTGGCTTGTGATCTTGTAGGAATTCAATCTCACAATGGTAGATCGAAAAGGAACCAAGAATGTGGTCATTGACCACCTCTCTCCCTTAAGATGGAATAATAAAGAGGAGGAGAGCCCATTATATGTTTAGTTCCTAGATGAACTCCTCTTTATAGGAGCAATAAGTGAACAAACACCTATAAAAACAACATGGTATAATGACATCCTTACTTATCTTCTCACTCAGGAGATGCCACAAGATTTGGACTTTAGAAAGAAGTAACAATTTCTTCATTGGGTTAATACTTTATGGAAATCAACAAACACTTCTACAAGGTGTGTGTTGATGGCCTGATTCATTGGTATGTCTTTGACAAAGATGAACTGCATGTTCTCTAGGATTCTCACGAAGGACCTTGCGGAGGCCACTATGCAAGGAGATGCATGATCATAAAAATCTTGATGGCAAGATACTATTGGCCTATAATTTTTAGGGATGCCCACTAGTTTGTCAAGTCTTGTGAATGTTGTCAACAAGACGGGGGGATGACTGCTTGTATGGAAGGTCCTCAATAGTGGATTCAGCCACTGGAACCTTTTGACATATGGAGCATTGACTTCATGGGTCTCATCACATCCATGTCTAATGGAAAGGAATATATTATAGTAGGAGTTGACTACTACACAAAATGGTCAGAAGCAGTAGTCGTTACTGATTGTACATTGTCCATACTAGATTCGTACAACAAAATATTGTAAATAGGTTTGGGGTGCCATGTTCACTAGTTCTGATAATAGAACTCATTTCACAGGTGCCACTTTTAAAAAATTAATGCAACACTTTGGGGTTGAACATAAATTAACAACACCTTATCACTCCCAAGCCAACGGTCAAGTAGAGGTAACCAATTGGGAGATCAGAAAAATACTGACATAAACCATTAGCAAATATAGGAAGGATTGGAGCACAAAACTTAACAATGCTCTCTAGGCTTATCGTTCAACATGGAAACTTTGTACTGGCTATTCTCCCTATGAGTTAGTGTACGAAAAACTTCCAATGCTCCCAATCTAGTCTAAGCTTCATACACTCTCAATAGCCTATGATCTAAATCTTGACCTAAGTCTAGCATAGAAAGAAAGATTGATCAACCTAAATGTGCTAGATGAAAATTGACTAGTGATCCTATCCTTGAATAAGGTGCACAAGACATTCAGCAAGCAATGTCATGACCTCAAAATTAGGAAAGTAAAACTTCAACCAGGAGATAAGGTTCTTTATTGGAACACCACACATGTAGCTCAAAAGGAAAAATTTTAGATGTTATGGGAAGGACCTTATATAATTGATCAAACCTTTTCCTTTGAGGCCATGTTAATCTAAAAACCTCAAAGCTGGAATAAAAAGAAGTTGGCCAACATCCAACAAGTAAAGCCTTTCCTAGAGCTAAGATAGGCCAGTACAACTGCCACCTCAACAGATGGACAACCACATTCCATTTTTTGGATCTCCTTCTTCCAACTTAGTCATGGGGGAAATGGCCATCTATGCTAGCAACCCATATGGCTTCTTAGTTTTTCTACTTTTTTATTTTCAACATTTTTAATTTTACAAATTATTTATTTTAGAAATTTTTGATTTTTAGATTTGTCTAATTCTACATCATTGTTAGTATCTTTGAATATTTCTTGATTATTTTACACTTTCTTATATATTTTACTTTATTTTATTTTGATTCAAGTGTGATATTTCCTTATTTTTGCTAATAAAATTTCTTTATTATCATAGGACACAGTGCCATTATTGTTGTTTACTAATGATGGTTTGTGCTTAATGTTGTGATTGTCGATGTTTGGTTTCTATCTTTAAATTTTGATTTCTGATGACTTTGGCATGGTTTATTTTTCATGGAATAGGTAGTGAGTCCACATCATCCACCCATCCAATCAATTCTATGATTTTTCTTATTCTGGGAATTTAAGGTCCCTTCCATTAAAGAAAATTTTAATTAATTGGTGACCTTGGTAGTTCCATAATTAGGAAGGATTCAAAGGTTTGCAAAGGGTGGAACTTCAAGGGGACTCAATACTCTTTGTACTCTTCTACTTGCTTGAGTGCTTGAGTGTTTTTCATGGACTTCTTACAGTTCCATACCAATTGCTGATAGGAAGTCAAATAAGGCTTTGCATGGTATGGTTCTCAGCCAGAAATTAAAAAAAAAAAACAATGGGAATTCAAAGCACACCCCTTAGACACAAATAAGTCCTTGTATGGTGTGGTTCCCATTTCAAAAAAAAAAAAACAAAACAAAACAAAAAAAAATGATGGGAATTCAAAGCACATCCCTTGGACAAATGAATGGGCTACAAGCACTAGTTATGGGACTAGAAAGACATGCACCTATGCTTGAAAGTCCTCTATAACTAAGGCCCTCTCTTACTTCCTACGTCTCTCTTTTCTTCTTCTTATGGAAAGGTGGTTGCCTTGTGAAAGCACTCTTGTATCTTGAGTAGGTGGATCGGTCTTAGAGTGGCGATGCAAAGTGACTGAAAGTGGCTGGTTTTGGTTTGGCCTAAGTATGGATCTTCCTAGGTCATTTTAAGCACAAATTCCACAAGGGACATCTTATGACCTCAATTCGGAACTCCATTTTACCTTATCTATCATCCATCCATGCTACCATAAATCACATCACTATTGTGTTCTATGTTATGCTCTATGTCTTGGTCTGATGTGTTTGGATTCTTGAGTAGATTATTTTTAGTTAGTCCTTAACTTTTCATAATCATTAAATTAACTATCAAGTCCACAGACTCTTCAGTTGAGGTTATGCAAGG
Source organism: Gnetum montanum (assembly GCA_015680685.1). Classification (NCBI taxonomy): domain Eukaryota; kingdom Viridiplantae; phylum Streptophyta; class Gnetopsida; order Gnetales; family Gnetaceae; genus Gnetum; species Gnetum montanum. Next base: position 307,660 of record MNCI01036344.1, on the reverse strand, counting down.
GCAAAAAGAACATGAGCCTACTATGGGGAGGACCCACTTACATAGCTCTTGGTTTGGTTAGTTAAGGTTCCTTACCTTTAACATTGCTACAATCCTATCTTTTGCATATTCCATTGGGTATTTCACTCAGTGCTCCTTAATCCTTTATCTCATTCATCCTCCAAATCAATTTTTCTCCATTTTTCCAAATTTATGAGCTTCAACACCCTCTTCTCATGTTTTCATACTATTCTTGGCCTTTTGATCTTTCATTTGATCCCAAGTTCATTCAAAAATTCCTTATATTTTGCAAGTTTTACCAATGTCAATGGTGGTCAATAGCTACGTCGATGAGGCTTACATCCTATATATACCACCGAGCACTTAGGAATTTTTTGTCGCTTGCTCATAACACACAGGGCATTTTTGTAATTTTTTAGAGCCCAAAACCTTCTAGAGCCCATAACTTTCCAACTGTTTATCCAAATCACTTCATTTTTTAATCTTGCACTTACCAGAGGTAAGCTCTTTATCATGGGGGTCGCAAACCTTAAGGTTTCCAATGAAAAATCAATGAAAAATTTTGGAAATTTTTCTAACTCTCCCAAAGGGTTAATAACCTTAACAACATATAAACATTAACTTTTTCAATAGTTAACCCTTCCACAAACCTCCGAGATGATTTATTAATCATAACACAAATAAAATAATAATTGGAGTAATTAAATTAGCCATAATCAAAACTTAGCCAAAGTGTAATAATCCTTAAGAGATAAAGGTATCCCAATTGCTTTAAGGTTACATAATGATTGCTAATACATGATCTCATTGTGATTACAGATGGCACCAAAACAGAAATCTATAGGAAGGAGAAACCTCTCAACCACGGGAGAAATGACCCAAAGCTAGAAGGGGCCAACAAGAATAAGTCCAAGAATCGCCAGAAGCAACCCATGTAATAGGACCTCTTCGTGAGGAGCCTGAAGTGGAATCTATTTGATAGATTTTATAAGATGAAGTGCTTATTGAACAATCACAATGAGGAGAAGTACCTGGACCCATGCCAAGGCTTAAGGTCACTTTGACTCAAGCTTTTCTAAACATCATCAAGTCTCGAGAGACTCAACAATCAGTCCTTAAAGAGATTAACTTTTGGCCATTCCTTGAGAAAGCTCCAGTGAATGTCAAGACTCATTTGTAAACCTCTCCCATGTGGTCAATAATCACATCCAGTGGAAAATGGTATATGGGAGAGACATGTCTCTTCTGGAGTAATAGAAGGCCAATGTTTGTTGTAAAAATCAAGGACATTCAAGTGTCCTACTTGGCAGAAGCTATCACACATGCACTTGGGTTGCCTGACATTAGGAAAAAGTTGGCAAAACTATCCATGAAAGGTGATCCTGAGGCTAAGAAGGAGTGGACCTAGTGATGCTACGGGGTTTATTGTAAGGAGTATGACAAGCTTACACTGGTGGAGTGCATCTATTTTAAAATCACAACCTATCACCTCAAACCAATAGTGAGGCCAAGCAAGGTGACTGTCTTTTCTACCCAAGCATGCACTGCTCTAAGCAAGAAATTTCCCATCAGCCTTCCATAATTGATCTACTTAGAGATTAAAAATCTCTTCAAGGAAAATGAATGTGGAAGGAAAAACCTACCCTTTTCATGACTCATTCAGAAACTCTGCAAACTGGTAGGCATTGTTTGCTACTCTAACGGTACCATTAAGCATGCTTCTTTGGCCTCATTATCAAAGATCATGAAAGACAAGATGCCAATGATGACCCAAGAAGAGGAGAAGTTTCCTCCACCACCCACTTAAGAAACAATGCTAGAGACATGCGTAGCCATTGAGTGAACAAGAGTAACATGTAGGAATAAGTGGAGTAGATCCATTTGTATACCGATTAGTGATGAGTCACCTAAATGAGGTGGCTTGAAGAGTTAGCTAGATGGAGAGGGGTGGGCCAATCTTCTTTGCCTAATGAACATAGTTTCCTATGAGGTCAGATCCCATTGCTTAGGAGGTGATAGTGTCTTTATCACAACACAATTTATTTTCAAAAATCTCTGAGAATGCTTCTACATTCTCAGTGCATTTGGAGAAAGGTGAAGGGGAAACTATCTTGGTGATGCAACACCAAGGTTAAAAAACATCAGCTGAAGTTGTTGCTAGCCATGTTGTTGAAGCACTAAATATACTTGTGGCATCTATACTAGATGTATATGCACTTTAATACATGCAGACATTCATAGGCATGGTTAGTGAAAAGTTAAACGTAGCCTAGCATGAGGAATTGCTAGAATGACTGGTGGGAATCGAGCAATCGACTCTGGATATCTTTAATTTTCTAGAAAAATCACTACAACCTAGTCAGAGATGTTAAATGCAAGGGGTAGATGCATTATTTTAGAGGGGAAACTTAAAATGACCCAAGAACGAAATCAATGCTTGGCCACGGAGGTTATCGAACCATGTGCTCAACTTGCAGATCCTACGATCTTGAACTTAGAAATAACAAGAGATGAAGCTTTCAAAAAGCTTTAAGAACAATTCTAGAAGGCTAAGGAGGAGGTAGTAATGACCATCTTCAACTAGTCCATAGTTGAAATAAAAATGTATTCAATTTAGAAGGACTTGGCATAGTTGCTCTAGGAGAATGAGATCCTGACTACATAGAATCATTACTTGCATGATGTTGATGCTTAGAAGAATCAAATGTAGGAATTTAGTCATCAATAACAGAAGTAGCTTGTTAGGGTGAACACTAAATTGAGGAGATTGACTATAGATAATCAAAATCTATTAATGGAGGAAGTGTGTACCTTACACTAGAAGTTTGCCATTGATATCACTGCTTGGAAGAATGAGCTTCTCAAGTTCAAAAAAGTGAAGAATCACTACAGAGACTAGGTTGGCTTGTAGAAGGAAGTCAATGAAAAACACATTCAGATGATGAAGGTAAAAATCAATGAAGCCCTCTAGCAACTCCAACATGGAAGAGAAGCTTGGCAAACCATCGTTGATGGGATTGATGCTTATAACAAAGCGAAGATCCACTTAAATGAGTTGCAAATTGAAGAATGATAGAATATATGGAGTTGGACAATCTCCGTTACATAAATCTGGCAGTGCTAACTACTACATGATTGTAGTCAGAGTTAGAAAAACAAGTGGCTAGTTTGTATTTGTTATACGAGGTTGAGTTCAAGCACAACAAAGACACCAAGCAGAAGCTTGAGATTGCAAACACTAAAATTGAAGTTCTCAGAGCACAATTTAGAGATCAATGATCAATCATTGTGAACCTAGCCAAACAGATGAATGACTTCTAGGAGTTGAAGGACATAGTCAGGGCATTCGACATTGAATGCAAATAGTTCATTGCTTGGTTCATTAATGCAAAAGAGCTATTTCTAGCAACCTCATGTTCTTGGGATGTGCTCACTTCAACCTACATTGGTGAAGCTGCATGGATGGTGCATGATCATAGAAGAAAGGAGGAGAAAATGAAAGCACTATTGGATTATTTCTACCTTCCACCTGAAGTTACAATAGTAGTAGGAAAATCATAGCCACCTCGACCACTGCCCATGTGTGAAGCTTGTGAAGGTCCCTTGGAGCCTGAGGAGCCACCACTGCCTAGGACCATCTAATCTTCTCCACCCAAATTCATGCCATCAAGGAATGTATATCCAGTTTTGAAGAGTTGTATCATGGTGTTTAATTTTGTGTTCTGAACATTATTATTTTATGTAATGTGTTGATCTATACACTTGGACACTCCATTTTTTGTCAAGTTAGTCAGTTTATTTTGTTTGTGAAAAGTCAATCAATAATCCCATACCTTCCCAATTTTGTAAAAGAACTCAAGGATGAGTTTTCATTTAGTCATGGGGGTATGATGAATTGCATTTAGTTAGTTGTGTTGACGAGCCATCATCGACGAGGCCTCATTGATGCATCATATCATGCATCGACAAGGCCCTATTGATGCAATGTTATTTTTTGGCTATAAATATATGCTTACCATTTGCATTTATGGCATGAGAGAGATTGTAGTTGCAAAAAATATCTTATGATTTTTCCATTTGAAAGTTAGAATTTTTTTGTCAAGTGCCCACAGCAAGAGTCATTGAGCATACAGATCTTTATTTGAGCATTGTTGTACTTGATCATGATAGTGTGTGCAACAATAAAGATGAGTTTTCCAATAAATTTTGTAGTACTTTGAATAGATTAAATATTTCATTCATGCATTTAATGTTTTCAATTAGTCATTAAATGTTCACAGTAATTAAGTTAATGAATTAATTAAGCAAGATAGATTAAACACATAAGTACGACCACTCCGAGTGTAACGCATATTCTCTTGGTAATCCCAGCAGCATTATTGCTTGGTATGCCCAATAGCATAGTGCTTGGTTGCCCAACAGTGGATATGTGGGTTCAGGACATGTATGGAAAGTGGAACCAGATGCTTATGTTAGCACTAGTTAAATGCTAGTTAATTAGGTAGTTTAAACTAGTTAATTCAATTACTTTTATCTCCCTTTGAACACCAAACCATAAAACAAAAAATGATAAAAATCAGATGCCTCAATTACACTTAACCATACTAGTGTACATTACAAGTGTAATTGGAAAGACAATGATTGACTTTAAGGCAAGGTTCGCTTCCTAGAAGACTAGTGCACCAAAAATGATAAAGTTCATGAAATTTGACCAAATTGTGTGTGAATGCTTTGTGATTCATATGGTTGGGCATAGGGGTACCTCGCTGCTCATCACTTATTATTAAATTATCTAAGTTGGATATTTTAACTTGGGATAATGATAATCATCTAAATGATAGATGCACTTATCTTTACCTAGGTTAAGTACTTCTATTAATAGTACCTTGGGATGCTATAGTTACACCTAATATAATATAAATTGAGGATCAATTGTCTACTATAATTATTGAACTAAAGTAATACAATTTATTATTGTCTTATATCTCTCTCTTCTCTCTTCTTTATTTAGATCAATCTTGAGTCTTGTAATTGGTATTAGAGTGAGGTTCATCACTTAATGAAAATCCCAATACCATGGCTTCAACTAGTATCAATTCTTTTAGTATTTTCAACCTGAATATTTTAATATTTCATGACGAAGAATACTAGTATTGGGTATTCGAATGAAGATAGTGTTGATCTTGAAAGCTCTGTAGGACCTGCTGATGAGCGATGAAGTACCTCTACATCCAACCATATGGATCAGAAAGCGGTTGTGTGCAATTTGGTCAAATTTTGTGGACTCTATATTTTCTAGTACACTGGCCTTTTAGGAAGTGAACCTTGTCCTATTGATCATTCATTGTCTTCCCAATCACACTTGTGATGCACAATGGTATGGTTAAGTGTAATCAAGGCATATGATTTTTCTTATTTTATGTTTTATATTCCTTGGNTGGTTAAGTGTAATCAAGGCATATGATTTTTATTATTTTATGTTTTATATTCCTTGATACTTAAAGAGAGAGATAAAGTGGTTTAATAGCTAATCTAATTTAACTACTTGACTAATCTCTAACTAGTCCTAACATAAGCATCTAGTCTCACTTTTCGTACACATCCTAAACCCATGTATCCATTACTGGGTTACCAAGCACTATGCTACTTGGTGCACCAAGCAATAACATTGTTGGGATTACCAAGTGAATACATGTTTATGCTCAAAGTGGTCATACTTATGTGTTTAATCTATTTAGCCTAAAAAATTAACTAATAGCTTAAATTCTAATTTAGCTTAATTAATTGGATATTTAATGAAAATAATGAATGCATAAATAACCCATTAATCTATTCTAAGTGCTACAAGGTTTGATCAAAAGGCTCATCTATATTGTCATACACACTGGTGTGGTTCAGGTACAATAGTGCTCGAATAAAGATTTGTACACTTTTTGAGTCATGTTGTGGGCACTTAGAGAAATATTCTAACTTTCAAATGGAAAAATTACAATAGCTCTATTACTACTATGACAAGATGATCCTATAAACATGGCTCTGAGCTTGTATTTATAGTTTTTATTATAGGGTTGCATTGACAGGGCCCCATAGATGTAGCAAATGTTACATTGATGAGGAAATAGCACATAAACAAGGCCTCATCAACATGACACTTTGATGCTCATCATATCCCCAGAGCTAAATGAAAACTCATCCTTGAGTTCCTTTACAAAATTTGGAAGGTATCAGATTATTAATTAATTCTTAACAAAACAAAATGACTTGATGAAACTAAGTTCTAGAGTGTACAAATTAATACATTATAAAAAGTTGTGATTTTCATGACACAAAATTAAACACAATGAAATAACTACACAAAATTGGACAACACATCCTTTGATGGCATGAAGGTGATGGAGAAGATCAAATAGTCCTAGGTGGTGGAGCCTCCTAAGGTTCTGAAGGACATTTGTCAACTTTAGACATGTTTAGTAACTAAGGCAGCTATGACTATCCTAATGTAGCTGTAACCTCTAGTGGAAGGTGAAAGGCATCTAGTAATGCCTTCATCTTCTCCACCTTACTGTGGGGATCATTCACAATTCATGAAACATCATCAATGTGGGTTGGAATGGGGATATCCCATGGATAGGACATTACCAGAAACATCTCCTTTACATTGACAAACTAAGTAGTGAACTGTTTGTGTTTGATATTAAATGCCTTAACTACATTCTGTAGCTTCTAGTAGTCATTCATCCTTTTGGCTAGGTTCTTAGCAGAAAATCTTTGATTAGTGTATTTTCCTTTGAGAACTTTGAATTTAGTGTTGCCATTGCAAGCTTTTTCTTAGTGTCTTTATGATGCTTTAACTCAACCTCATACAATAAGTACAAGTTGGCTACCTATTTCTTGAGTTTTGACCATGGTCGTCTGGTAGTCAACATGGCTAAATTTGCATATCAGAGATTGGTGAGCTCTATGTATTTCATCATCTCCTTAATTTGCAACTCCTTCATGCAGTTTTTTGCCTTGTTACAGGCATCTATCCCATCAATGATGGGTTGCCATAATTCTTTTCCTTGTTGGAGTTTTTGAAGGATTTCATTTACTTTTTTCCTTGTTGGAGTTTTTCATTTACTTGACTAACCTATTCTTTATAATGATCTTTGAATTTTTCATATTTGAGAGCCTTCAATTTCTAAGTGGCTACCTTGATCATATTTTTCTGGAAAAGGGCACAAACCTCCTGCATAGAGAGGTTTTTGTTTTCTACTACCAATCTTCTCAGTTTTGTGTTTACTCTAGCCAGTTGCTCCTATTGTTGATGGATGAAGTCAATTAATTGCTGCTTACACTCACCAACATTCTGTAGGTGATGGTTCTCTATGGTCAATTGCACATTCTTTTGGTAGGTCTAATCTAAGGTCTAATCTATGCTGTTGTTTCCATTGCACCCTCAACCCATTTTAGTCTAGTGTGAAGCTATTCAATAGCTTTATCTCTTATCAATGCTAGGTTGAGAAATGTTGGCTTAGCAATTTAGGCTCATAATTTGACAACTTCAATAGCCAAGTGTTTGTTTAGCTCCTTGGCTATTTTGAGTTACCCCTTTAAGATGATGCTTTTGTACCTTGCCTCAAGTAGCTTTGACTAGCTTGTAGTAATATTGTTCGGAAGGTTAAAGACATCCAAAAGTGATTTCTTGGTTTCCACCAATCAGTCCAATAGTTATTCATGCTGCACTACATTTATTTTGCCACTTGTGGTTCTTGTAGACATCTGCACATCCTTGAGTGCAGTGATGTTTGGTATAGATGCCATAGGTGTGTTGAGCATTTCAAAAATTTAGTCAACAATCACCTCTACTACTATCTCCTGTCCTTGGTGTTGCATCACCAATATTGTTATCCTTGACCTTCCTTCAAGTGCACAGAGAAGGTCATAACTTTCCTAGAGATTTTTGAGAGTGACTACTATTCTAAGAGAGATATTGTGACCTCTCTAGCGCTAGGATTCAACCTCATGGGAAACTATGTTCTTTGGGCTAAGAAAATAGATCCACCTCCATCCATCAAGTTGATTGTTCAAGCTACCTTATTTAGGTGACTCATTGTTGGTTTGTACATGGATGGGTCCCCACCACTCATGCCTACTCATTACTCTTGTTCACTTAAGATCCATTCTTGATATTCATGTAACCATTGGGTTGTTGCAGTGATGTCTAGCATAGTTGTTTGAGTGGTAGGTAAAGGTGGTGGTTGCTACTCCTCTTATTGGATAGTTATTGCAAACATATTATCTTTCCTCATTTCTACCTAGTTAGTAGCTAGAACATGCCTCACAACATCATTGGTATAACAGACTATTCCTCCCCTTCGATAGAGTTTCTTGATGAGGCATGGGAAGGGGAGTGCCTTCCTTTCATGTTCATTTTCTTTAACCGACTTCTCCATCTCTAGATAGATTAGTTATGGAAGGTTTATAGGAAATCTCTCACTCAGAGTGATACATGCTTTGGAAAAAAGGGTAGTGATTTTGCTTAGCCTAACCATGGGATTAAGGTAGAAGGCTGCAATCTTGTAGTGGATCCTTTCTGTCGATGTGATCCCCCTAAACTCCTTGCGGTCAACACCATAGCATTGTTGCACCTATTCTTTCTTGATGTTGGGATCTACTTGCATTGGGATCTCAACAAGACTTGTACTTATTTTTGGCAACCTAAAAACATCAACAATAGCCTACACCAAGTAGGACACTAAGATGTCCTTGATTTTAAACATTGAATAGGTCTGAGTATTTTTCTAGAATAGGAATGTCTCTCCCATGTACCACTCCTCAGTGGAAGTGATGATTGGCCATATGGGAGAGGCCTTTACTTGGTTCTATAGTTCTTTTGGTGCTTGCTCTATGAAATGGCTAATGTTTAACTCCTAAAGCACTATTTTCTAGACCTCTCTTGATCTAATCTAATTTAAAGAAGCTTCTATCAAGGTCACCTTGAGATTTTCTTGTTGAACTAGTGCAACATCCCGATGGGAGTGTTTTGTTGCTTTTGCTAGCTTTGGAATTTGTTAGATAGATTCCACCTCAGCCTCTTCCCTAAGAGGACTTGTGGCATGGATTGAAAAAGGTTCTTCTTGGGCCTATTCTTGGCCCCTTCTTGTTCTAGGTCATTTCTCCTTTGGTTGAGATGGTCCTACTTCCTACATGTGCTTTCCTTTTGATGTCACTTGTAGTCACATCATGTCCATGGATTAGTACATATAATGTGTAACTTTAAATTTATGAATACCTTCTGTTATTATTTAGTTATATGTTAGCTAAGGTTGGACCATGGAAGATTGATTATTTCATTAATTATTTATTGTAAATGTTACTAGAGCTTATTGGAAAGGTTTAACTCTTGTTATTTGGTGTTTAATAGTTGATTTCTTAGTTAAACATTTGTAGGAGTTAGAAAAATGGTGAAATATTTTCTATCAAAAATGGCACGTGTGGCCCTCATGACGAAGAGATTACCTCTAGTAGTTGTAGGGTCAAAGAATAGAGTGATTTGGATAAACGGTTAAGAAGTTATGGGCTCTAAAAATTTGAAAAACTCCCTTGGCATTTGTGAGAAAATGTAAAACTTTCCAAGTGGGCTTGTGTATATATATACTTTTTTCTGCTAAGTTGATGGGACCTCATATCTAGGGTCTCATATACAAGTCTACTCCATTAATGAGGCTCTGTATATGGAGCTTGTAGGAAAAAATTTTCAAATTTGAATATCTTAAAAAATATAATGAATTTTTCAATGAATTTATGTCCATGGAGTCCTAGAAAAGCCAAGAATATGAGGAAATCATTGAAGAAGGTATTTGAAAGCTCAAAAATTAAAAAATTTAATGATGAATGAATTTATTGAACAAAATATGTAAAGGAGCACATGGTTTGATACAAAAGATGGGTGTACGAAAGGTTCTGATTATAAGAATGCCTAAGGATAAGGTGCTTAATAAATCCAACCAAGTGATATGCAAGTGAATCCTACCTATAGCAGGCACATGCCTTGTTTTCCCTTGCATAACCTAAGAAGTCCATGGGCCACATAGGTAATTAATGGTTGACAAAAGTTAAGGATCAAAACTCAGATGATTCTACCAAAGAGTTCAAGTATGTTAGACCAAGACACAAAATCAAGAGCATGGAATTTGGCAGTAAGGTGAGTTACAGTTAGTAGAGATGGATGATGGAGAAGTTGGAATGGAATTTTGAATCAAGGTCATAAGAAGTCCCTTGTGAAATTTGTGTTTAAATTGAACTGAGAAGATTCATCCTTAGTCTAAACCAAAACCAACTCTTTCAATGACTTTGCATCATCACTCCAAGACTGATCCATCCCCTTGAGATAAAAGAGTATTCTCATAGAAAAACCACTATTCTATAAAGAGAAGAAAAGAGAAATAAGAACTGAGAGAGAGCCTTAGTTAAAGGGGACCTTCAAGCATGGGTAACAAGTCTTTCTAGTCTCATAACTAGTGCTTGTAGCCTATTTATTTGTCTAAGGAATGTGCTATGAATTCCCATCATGTTTGTTTTTTTTTTCCTTTTTGGATGGGAACCACACCCTGCAAAGAATTTATTTGACTTCCTGTTATCAGTTAACATGGAATGGTAAGAAGTCCATGAAAACACTTAAGCACCCAAGTAAGTAGAAGAGTACAAAGAGTATTGAATCCCCTTAAATTCGCACCCTATGCAATCTTTTGAATCCTTCCCAATTCCAGAAACTACCAAGGTCATCAATTTATTAAAAGTTTGTTTAGTGAAAAGGGACCTCAAACTTCTAGAACAAGAAAAACCATAGAGTTTGTGGATGGGTGGATGTTATGGACTCACTACCTATTCCATGAAAAAGAAACCATGACTTAGCCATTGGTACAAAAATTCAAAAATAGAAAGCAAACATTAGCAAACAAAACATTAAGCACAAATCAGCATTAGTAGTAGCTATAACATCACTATGTGCTATTGGCACAAAGCACATTTATTAGCAAAAATTTGAAAATCACACTCAAATAAAACAAGGTAAAATATATAAGAAAATTTAAAATATTCAAGAAATATTCAAACATACTAACAATGGTGTAAAATAAAAAATGGTGTAAAAATAGAAAAATTTTTAAAAATAAAAAAAGGTGTAAAATAAATAACTTGCAAAATCAAAAATGTAAAAAACAAAAAATAGAAAGACTAAAGATCATATGGATGATTAGCATAGATGGCCATCTCCCCATGATTGATTTGGAAAGAGGAGATCTAAAAAATTGAGTGTGGTTGTTCGTCCATTGAGGTTTTTGTTGCATTGGCTTGTTTGGGCTCATGGAAAAGCTTTATTTGTTGGATCTTGACTAATTACTTTTTATTAGAGTTTGTATATGGTCATGGCCCTAAAAGAAAAGGTTTTTTCAATTATATAAGGTCCCTCCCACAATGTTTGGAACTTTATTTTCTAGGATACGTGTGTAGAGTTTCAATAGAGAACCTTATCTCTAGGTTGAAATTTTGCTTTTGAATTCTAAGTTCATGTCATTGTTTGCTAAATGCCTTATGCACTTCATTTCATCTAACATGTTGAGGTTGATTAGTCTTTCTTTTTGTGCTAGACTTAGGTAAAGATTCAAATTAGAGGCCGTTGAGAGTGTACAATGGATTAAGTTGAGAATGTTGGAGGTTTCTTGTACACTAACTCATAAGGAGAGTAGCCAATAGGGAGTTTCCATGTTAAGTGGTAGGCCCAAAGGGAATCGTTGAGTTTTGTACTCTAGTCTCTTCTATATTTGTTGATAGTTTGTGTTAGAATCTTTGTAATCTCCCTATTAGTTACCTCTGCTTGACCGTTGGCTTGGGGGTTGAAACATCACAAAAAATTGGGCCTTAGCTTCTCCACTGCAAATTTGGCCAAGTGTTAGAATAATGATACTTTTCTCAAATTTTTCTAAGTGTTGAGACTATGCTCTCCACTGCTGAGACTATGCTCCAGAGCATAGCCAGTGTAGTTAACACACAACTGCTAGTTTTGCAAGATTTTTTCTAAATGTCAAAACGATGACACTTACTGCAGATTTTTCTAAGTGCTGAGACTACACTCTCCACTAATGGGACTAAACTCTAGAGCATAATTGACGTAGTTGGTCCAGAAGCTAGATTTTGCAAGATTTTCTCTAAGTGTTGAGCCTACGCTCACTATGCTCAGGAGCATGGTCAGCCTCCCTTGGAGAGTAGTCAACACTTAGCCACATTTTGCTAGTTTTTACCAGTCTTTGACTAGATTCTACCTGAGTTTGGAACTACACTCTCACCTAGTCTAGAGTGTAGTTAAGCATAGATGGCAAGAATAACCTCCAAATGCCTCCACACCTTATCATCAACATTAGCATTAGCTCCAACACACCTATAGTGGTAGCATTTCTCATTTTTTCATTCCCCTTTCCCCAAATATTATAAGTACTCTTTGGAGCATAGTCTCCAAAAGCTACATTTTTTTTGCATTGTTTGGCATTTTTAGGTACATTACAATCTTCTCTATGTAGTTGGGTAGTGTAGTCACAGTCTCTTAGCTTCATAGACTCTATCAGAGCAACAACACTGCTCAAAACCATTTGTCATACCACAGAGCATAGTTGGGGTGAGCATAGTCCCAACTACCCTAGAGTGTAGTCCCACCTACCACATTGCCACATGACACATGATCCACATTTTGGGCTAACCCTAGCCCTTTAAATACTGCTAGATCCCCAACATTTTAACAGTTAGCATTCCTAGGTGGTTGGCATTCCCAAGTGGTTGATATTCTTAAATGGTTGGGATTCCTAGGCAGTTGGCATTCTCAAATGGTTGGTAGTTTGAAATGGTTGGCAGTTTGAAATGATTGGTAAATTTTGGGTGTTAGCATCTTGGTAGTTTGACATGTTGGTATATTTTTGGTGAATGAGATCTAAAGGTAAGGGAAGTTTCTGGCATTTTGGCATTTGGAAAAATGAGACCTAAAAGCATAGCAGTTTGGCATTTAGGAAAATGAGACCCAAAGGCACACCAACAAACTGGAGAGAGGTAGAGTTGTTGATAGTGTAGCGCTACCATAGCTAAGCAGAACACCACCACCCATGGTACACCATGGCGGCTAACCTAGCAGGCATGAACACCACAGTGAGGATCAAACTTCATAGCTGGACACCACTAAGACTGTGACTACGCTCTCCACTATGCCTATTGTACATCACATATCTTCTAAAGCCCTTTTTAAGAGTTAACTACGCTTCCATTTGGGGTGGTGTTTCATTTCTCTCTCCTATTTCTAGCATTTTATTTGCATTTTTTCAAAATTTTGTGCATTGTTTTGCATTTTCCACATGCAATCATGTTGTACTAGACTTGGACAGTAGTCTTTGCGAGTTGGCACCTTCATTTTGGCCAAAAACCTTAACTACGCTCATCCCCATTTTGTGACTACACTCTACACTGTACACCAAAACATTGTTAGAACACTTGGCATCATTTCATGTCATTTCTGTTGGCATTTCAGCTAACCATGCCACCCCCTATTTGCAGCCATTGCCTTAGCTACAATCAGAAAATTCCCTGTTCAATCGATGAGATCATCCAAGGTGCTTCGCCTTCATTTCCAGCAAGGCCCTTGCATGGAGACAGGGTTAAGGATGTGCATCCATTGGCCCCTTAGTGATTCCAACCACCAAAATTTTTAATCATTATAGGGATGATAGGGTGTTATTAATTTATGTTCAACCCCAAGGCATTACATCAACTTTTAAAAAGTGACACATGTAAAAGGGGTTCCATTTTCAGAAATCAATGCACATGGCACACTAAACCTATTTATAGCATTTTTTTGTATAAATTAGAATAATATTGGATGATGTACAATTGATGAGAGTTGTTGCTTCTACCCATTTGATGTAGTAGTCGACTACTATAATGATATATGCCTTTCCATTCGACATGGGTGTGATGGAACCCATGAAGTCTATGCCCCATATGTTAAAGGGCTTCAGTGATTGAATCCATTGTTGAGGACCCTCCATTTGAGCAGTCATCCCATTGTCTCTTTGAAAATGTTCATGAGATTAGAAAAATTGGTAGGCATACCTAAAGATTGTAGGCCAATAGTATCCTACCATCAAGATTTTTATGGTCATGTGTCTCCTTGCATAGTGGCCTCTGCAAGGGCCTTCATGAGCATCTTGGAGAATGCGTAGTTGATTTACATCAGGGACATACCAACAAATCATGCCATCGGTGCACACCTTATAAAGATATCCATTGATTTCCATGAAGTACTTTACTCGATGAAGAAACTGTTATTTCTTCCTATGGTCCAGATCTTGTGGCATCTCCTGAGTAAGAAGGTGAAAATGCCATCATACCATTTTGATTCAATGAGCACTTAGTTATTTATTGGTCTTGTAAAGAGGAGTTCATCTAGAAATTGATTAAAGACTAGAATCACCTTCTCTTTATTATCCCATCTTAATCGAGAGAGGTGATCAACGACCACATTATCAATTCCATTTTGATCTACCATTGTGAGATTGAATTCTTGCAAGATCATGAGCCACCATATGATATGAGGGATCATCATTGGCTTATTCATTAGGAAGTGGATGTCACTATGATCTGTGTGAATAAACACTTTATAGCCAAGCACATAGTGCCTAAACTTTTCAAGAGCATACACCATTGCCATTACTTCTTTCTTAGTTATGGTGTAATTCAATTGTGTACCCACAATTCTTTGGCTTGCATATTGGATGTAATATGCCAGTTTCTTATCATTCAACTATGTAAGCATTTCTCCCAAGGCATAATTAGATGAATTAATCAGTATATGAAATAGTTTGAACTAATCTGGTGCCTGTAGAATTGGAGTTTCCACGAGTTTTTCTTTTAGTATGTTGAATGCATGTTTGCACTCCTTGGTCCAAATGAATGGAGCATCTTTCTTTTTAAGCTTAACCAATGAATTTTTTATCTTAGAGAAATTCTCTATAAACTATTGGTAGTAGTTAGTGTGTCTAAGGAATGATTGAATGTCTTTGATTGTCTTTGGTTGACATGTGATTTCTTAGATGAACCTTATCTTTTTTGGGTCTACTTCAATCCCTTTTTATGAAATTTGATACCCTAGTACTATGCCCTCTTGGATCACTAAATGGCTTTTCTACCAATTGAGCCTAAGGTTTATTTTAACACATCTTTTGAGTACTTGCTCAAGGTGATCCATAGCTTGCTCAAATATAGTCTCATAGGTAGAGAAGTCATCCATAAAGATTTCTAACTTGCTACCAATCTATTGTTGAAAATACTAAGGATCAGGCATTGAAATGTTGTAGGGGCATTGCATAGACTGAATGACACCTTGCAATATGAAAAAGTCCCCCAGGGACTCATGAACATTATTTTGGCTTGATCTTCTGGTGTCATATGGATTTGGTTATAGCCACTATAACTATTCAAGAAGCTATAATAGCAATGTCCATATATGGTATCCAACACTTGGTCCACAAATGACAATGAAAAATGATCTTTAAATGTCTCCATATTCAACAGCTTAAAGTTGATGTAGACCCACCACTTGCCACCTTTCTTTAGCATAATTACAAGTGGGCTAACCCACTCACTATTTGCGATGGGATAAATGAACCCTATCTTGAGGAGTTGTTCTATTTTCTCTTTGATGATTTGCTTCAACTTGGGATTCGGTTACCTTTGTGATTTTTCTTTTTGGTTCATGGCTGGGTTGGTGTAGATACGATGCTAACATATCCTTGGATCAATTTCAATCAATTTAGGATATGACCAGACAAAGGTTGTTGATCATTTTTTGACCACCTTCAAAAGTTTTTCTTTTTGTTCAAGAGCAAGATTGCATTGATTATAATAGGTTTGTCATTTTTCAAAAATACATACTCCATGCTAGTTGGTAGAGTTCTTAACTCTAGGGGTTTTAGCTTGAAATGATTAGGGATTACCAACTCTTCCCAAAAAGTATCATAATCTTCATCATCAGAGAGTTGGTGATGAACTTGCTCAAGTTCATCCATGTCCTTGACATAAGCATAGGTTAGGCTCTCAGAGGGTTCCATGCATAGTGTGTTGCTGTCAGAGTCAATTGTTAGCAACTAGTTATTTTCTTGTTTTGTGGCTATTGCATACAAACACCTTTGGATATTGATTTTATGTGCATACTAATTACATGCTTTAATGAATGTACTTTTAATGGACCAGATTTTCTATACGCAATTGCACCCATTATCGTTGTACATAATGCATGAAAGACACTTCTTCTCTACTCATCCACATTCATCCTCCTTGGATATTTCCAAGGAGAGATCCCTAATGCCCATTCATGCATTAATAGTACTTAACCATGCACATCCTATAATGATGGGAAAGTCACCTTTGCAGTATTCTACCTTGATCACTAGAAAATTAGTAGCATAGGACCACCCACAAACTATAGTTACAATGTCCTTCACTAATTCTAAGGGGTTAGTGATTGACTGGTTTGCCAATTCCAAACAAATGTTACTCTTCTTGAGAGATGGTAGGTTTGAGGCCTTGTACATGTCATAAGAGATGAGACTAACACTGAAACTAGAATTAAGAAGACCCTTGCATGGCTCATGTTTAGTGATCTATAAGTAAATAAGAAAGCTTCTTGGGTTAGATATCCTTGTGGGAAGGTTGCAAACCTTGATCAAATCAGAGACAACATGGGTTAACATTACAATGTGGATATGAGGTGGCATTTGATTTGAAAGGAACTTGAATGTGTTTGATGCATAGATTGAGGATGTTGGAGATAGAGAGTGACTAACCACATTAGGTTGTGAGGGTTTGGGAGGACTGTTAAATTGGAAAAATTGTCATTTCTTGGATCCATAGTTTAAACTACTTGGCTGATAGGCTAGTTGTAAATGTACAACCCTTGTAGCATTTCATTGCTATGGCTATGGGGGAATTTTGCCTTGCATAGATAGAGTAGGAGGTAATTGGGTTCAAGGTAGAGGGATGTATGTAGACAAATGTGGAGGATGGTAAGGATATGGGGTTTTTCCTCAAGTAGATGATGAATGAGTTTGATGGTACTCTGGAGGGTAATAGTGATGTTGGAATGAGGCATGGTTGGTAGAGCCACATGGAGAAATAGATTGCTAAACATAGTACATGTATGGTTCTAGTTGCCTGTAAGGATACTACTATCTTGATGGTGGCATCCCCTACAATTGTTGTTGTTACCATTGCTAGTATTTCCCATAAGGTTGTGGTGGAGCTCCACTTGGATAGTAAGCTTATTGTTGTTGGTGGAACTACCTTAGATTGACTTGAAGATAAGGCAATCTTCTAAGTGCTTGTCTCCTTGCTAGTGAGGGCTCAATGTGTACACCCCAAATTCTTGTAAGTGTGACATCATAGGGCAACATCCCTTAGGATGGTCATATTGATAAATGCCACACCCAACATCATCATTAGAGTCTATATCTATAACTTCTTCTACTACAATAGCTTTACCCTTACCTCTCTAGTAAGCACATTCAACTTCTCTTTTCCTCTTGCGATTTTAATCACTATTATGCTATTTGGATTCTTTAGAAATCTTCATGGTGGTTTGGAATTTTTCACCCAAAGAGTCCCATAGTTTATCAACATTTGTTGAAATGTTAGAAATAGATTTTTGGATGGACATGGTTTTCCTATTCACCACCTCATTGAGTGGTGATTCCTCCTCATCAAAGAATCAGACCTCTTGTTTCTTGATGGAAGGGTTCCTATTATATTCTTCTACACTTTCTCTCTTTTGCAACTTACCTTCTTCTTTTGCTACCTACTCTATCAGCACTTGGACATGATGAGCTCTTAGTTCAGAAAGTCTCCTTTGGGCATATATGCCAAGGGTTTTTTTGATTTCTACTTTGAGCCCATCTATGATGTGGTAGAGTTGTTCCCTTTAAGAATAACCATGGCTAGGGCATCGATGTAAGAGAGAATAATATCTACCCATGGCAGTATCCAAGGGTTCATATGCTTCTTATTTCCAACCTTGGATTTTCCTTCTTAGATTAGATGCTCTAGAGTACATTTGGTATTTATCATTAAATAGTTCTAACATGGTACTTCATCTACAAATGGATTCTAGTTGCAAGGACTGATACTAGCTTTCTGCCTCTTTAATAAGTATCCTAGGAAATAGCTTTAATTTTTGCCAATAATTTTCTATGTTATGTAAGATGTAGGCATCGTGAAAACCTTGTAGATGGTTTTACAAATCAGAGTTATATGCCCCTTCAAATATTGGAACATTGTTCATGTCTAAGTGCTTGATTTGACTATCCCTCACATGCTTGGTTGGAATTTTTACAGCCTCTACAATATTTATCATGCTTTAAGTTGCCAACAAAGGCTCCTCATCATCATTATTTTGTTTTTGTTGATGATGTCCTTTGTTACCCCTTCATTCTATTATGGGCTTGGTAATCAACATTATTATCTCGCTATTCACTTGCATCATGATTGTTCCTTCTGTGATATTTTTCAGAACCAAAAGAGGAGGAGGAAGAAGAAGAAGTAGATGAAAAGGGTGAAGAGGGAGGAGGACTACCACCACCATGATGTCAGCCAACTTTACTTCAGTTTTCATGACCATGTTCATTAGTTTTCTTATTATCTTAACACTTTTCTGAGCCCCTACCTTGACTGCCATCTTTGCTAGAACCTAGATTATTGATAGTCAACCTTAGATTTAAAGTCACACCCCCATCATTAGTAACAAGGGGTGGAGAATTTTCATGTTGAGAGTTCCCTAAGGAAGGGTCCTCATTGTCATCTTGGTCTATTAGGAACAAAGGATTGGTGAACCATTTTCCCTTCACAAACTCATGGTGCCTCTATTGGTGTTGATCTCTCCCACATTGTGTTTTAGTGGGATGGTAGTCTTGGTAGTCAGAATCATGCACAATGTACTCCTCTTGAAGATCTTGGATTCCTAACTTCTTAAGAGTTTGAAGTAGCATCATGAGCCCAAATCGATCAGGAGATATTAGAATGTTGCCTTCCATGTCATACCATCAGAGTTGTTCATCCTAATGTAGGATGAAGGTGAAGTTAGGCACATACTTATTTGGATGAGTATATACCACTTTGCATTCTTGAGGGACTAGCAATTTAGCATCATCATTCTTGTGATAAGAAAAAGACATTTTGCAAAACAAATAAAATTATTAATGTGCTTATGTGATTATATTATGTATGAGAATGATGTTGACCTTAGGATTCATCCAATGATGCTAATGATGTTCTCTAATCCTAGATAGCATACGTTTCAATAGAAAGAGTCCCTAGTAATGATGCTAATGATGAGCAGTGAAGGTACCCCTATGCCCAAACATATGAATCATAAAGTGCTCACATGTGATCCGGTCAAATTTCATGGACTCTATAGTTTCTAGTATACTAGTCTTCTAGGATGTGAACCTTGCCCTAGTGATCATTCATTTTCTTCCCAATTACACTTGTGATGCACAAGGGTATTGTTAAGTGTAATCAAGACATGAATTTTATTATTTAATGTTTTATATTCATTAGTACTTAAAGTAGAGAGATGAAGTAATTTAATAACTAATCTAGTTTAAATACTTAATTAATGTCTAACTAGTCCTAACATAAGCATCCAATCCTACATTCTATACATGTTCTGAACCCACATATCCACTACTGGGTCACCAAGTGCTACACTAGTGGGGGCACCAAGTAATAATGTTAATGGGATTACCAAGTGACGAGTGTCAAAGTGTCACATCGATGGGCCCCCATTGATGCAGCCTCATTGACAAGCCCCCATCGATGGGGCCCTATTTGCATGGTGTTGCCCCATTGATAAGGTTGCATTGACATAACATTTTCAATGTTGATGGGACCCCATTGATGTAGTATTATAGTAAAAACTATAAATACGAGTTTCCAACCATGTTTATTGGCATAAAAGTCATAGTAGTAGTAGAGCTCTTGTAGTTTGTCTATTTGAAAGTTAGAATATTTTTCCCAAGTGCCCATAGTAGGAGTCATTGATTGTACAAATCTTTATTTGAGCATTGTTGTACCTAAGCATGATAGTGTGTACGGTAATAAAGATGAGCTTCTTGATAAACTTTGTAGCATTCTAGATAGTTTAGATATTTTCTTCATGCATTAAATTACTTTTAGTCATTTATTTAATTTTTTAGTAATTAAGCTAATTAAGTAATTAAGCGGGATACGATAGATAGATTAAATACATAAGTACAACTGCTTTGATCATAACACGTATTTTCTTGGTAATCCCAGAAGCATTATTGCTCGGTATGTCTAGTAGTGTAGTGCTTGGTAACCTAGTAATGAATATGTGGGTTCATGACATGTATGAAAAGTGGGACCAAATGCTTATGTTAGGACTCGTTAGAGACCATTTAGTTAGTTAAATTACTTCATCTCTTTCTCTTTAAGTATCAAACACATAAAACATAAAATGATAAAAATCATGTGCCTTGATTACAGTTAACCATACCTTTGTACTTCATAAGTCTAATTGGGAAGAAAATAAATGACCTTTAGGGCAAGATTCACTTCCTATAAGACTAGTGCACTGGAAACTAGAGAGTCCACAAAACTCGACCAAATCATGCATGAACACTTTGTGATTCATATGGTTGGGTGTAGGGGTACCTTCAACTACGCATCATTGGTGCTATTGCTAAGGATGCTATTGTTGAAACATGTGCTATCTAGGTTTTGTGGATATCATTAATATTGTTGGATGAACCCTAAGCTCAACGTCATTTCCATATTTTATAGTTATAAAAATCACACTAATACTTTAGTTATTACAAAATGTCTTCTTCTCGTAGGTACAACGATGTTAAACCATTGGTCCCACTAGAGTGCAAAGTGGTGTATACTCATCCAAATGAGTTTGTGCCTAATTTTACCTTCATCCTCCATCAAGATGAGCAATTGTGATGGTGTGATATGGAAGGTAACATTGTATTACCCCTCAATCGATCTATGCTTGAGATGTTGCTTCAAGCTCTAAATAAGTTAGGAATCTCAAATCTTTAAGAGGAATATGTTGTGAATGGTTATGACACTTGGAACTATCATTCCACTAACACATAAAGTAGGCAATATCGACATTAGGAGAGGAATCATGAGGATGCTAAGGGGAAATAGTTCACCAATCCCTTGTTCATATTGAACCAAGACAACAATGAGGATCCTACCTTTGAGAACTCTCAGCATGAAGATTCGCTACCCTTTGTTACTAGTCATGAGGGTGTGACCTTGAATTTGTAGTCTACAATCCACTATTTAGATTTAAGGAAAGATGGTAGTCAAGGCAAGGGATCAAAAAAGAATCAAGATGATACAAAAAATAATGAATTGGTACATTTTATGGTGGAGGAAATCCTTCTCCCTCTTCCCCCTCTTCATCTACATCTACTTCTTCTTGCTCTTCTAATTCTAGAAAGACATTGCAAAAGAAACAACTATGATGGAGGTGAGCATAGAGGTAATAATACTAATTGCCATGCCCACAATAATCAAAGGGGTAACAAAGGACATCATTGATGATAATGAAATCTTGATGATGATGAGCCTCTATTGGTAACTTAAAGTATGCTTAATATTATGAAGGCAATTAAGATTCCAACCAGGCATGTGAAAGATAGTCGAATCAAGTGCTTAAACATGAACAATATCCCAAGGTTTGAGGGGTAATATAACTTTGATTCATAGATACATCTACAAGCTTTTCAACATTCCTGTGCTTTGCAGAACATTGAAAATAATTGGAAAAAACTTAAAATCTTCCCTAGGACACTCATCAAAGAGGCTAAAAGCTAGTACTAATCTTTAGAGCTAAAATTTATCTACTGATGGAGTACCATGATAGAACTCTTCAATGATAAATATCAGACATACTCTAGAGTGTCCAACCTAAGAAGGAAAATCCAAGGCTAGAAACAAGGAACACATGAACCCTTGGATGCTACCATGGGCAGATATTATTCTCTCTTACATTGATGCCCTTGCCATGGTTACTCTCAGAGAGAGTAACTCTACAACATCATAGATGGGTGTAGAGTAGAAATCAGAAGAACTCTTAGGGTTTATGCCCAAGTGAGATTGTTTAAAGTAAGAGCTTATTAGATATAATGTCTTATAGAATAGGTTGCAAAATAATAATGTGAGTTGTGAAAAAAGGAAAAGTGTAGAAGAATATAATAGGGATCCTTCCATAAGAAAAAGGGAGCTCTAATTTTGTGATGAGGAGTTACCACTCAATCAAATGATAAATAGGAAAACCTTGCCCATCCAAAAATATTTTTGTGATATTTTGGCAAAGGTTGATAAATTATGGGACTCTTTGGATGAAAAATTCCAAACTACTATGAAGATTGTTAAAGAATGCAAAGAGCAAAATATTGATCATAATTGCAGGAGGTGGAAAGAAGCTAAAAGAGCCTACCAGAGAGGTAAGGGCAAAGCTACTATAATAGAAGAAGTTGTGGAGATAGACTCTAATGATGACATTAGTTGTGACATTTTTCAGTATGAACATCCTAAGGGATTTTTCCCTATGGTGTCACACTTACAAGAGGTTGGGGTGTATGAATTAAATCCTTGACTAGCATAGAGGTAAGCATCTAGACAACTACCTTATCCACAAGGCAATCCAAGGTAGTTCAACTAATAATAATAGGCTTACTATCTAAGTGGATTTCCACCAAAACCATATGACCAGTATCAATAGTGGCACCAACCACAGTTATGGGATATGCGATCGTTAAGATAGTAGTAGCCTTATAAGAAAATAGATCCATATGGGTACTATGTTCAGAAACCCATTTCTCCATGAAGCTTTATAAGCCACACCTCATTTCAACATCACTATTACCCTCCAGTGTACCATCATACTCATTCACCATCTACTTGAGGGAAACACCCATGTCCTTACCACCGTTTTCATCTATTTACACACATTCCTCCACCCTCAACCCAATTACCTCCTATTCTGTTCATGCAAGGAAAAATTTCCTCATAGCTATAGCAATGAAATGCTACAAGGGCTATACATTCACAATTAACTTTCTAGCCAAGTGGTTCAGACAATCAATCTAGGAAATGACCCTTTTTCTGACCTAATAGTCCTCCCAAACCCTCATTACCTAATGTGGCTAGCCACCCTATATGTCCAACATCCTCATCCTCTACATCAAACACATTCGAGTGCCCTTAAAACCAAACATTGCCTCATATCTACATTGTGATGTTAAATCATGCTATTTCCAATGGAATCAAGGTTGGCAATCTTCCCATGAAAAGACCTAACTCAGGAAGTCCACTCATTTAAATATAGATTACTAGAAATGAGCCATGCAAAGCCCTTCTTGATTCTAGTTCTAGTGTCAATCTCATCTTCCATGACATGTACAAGGCCTAGAACCTACTGCTTTTCAAGAAGAGCAACATTCATTTAGAATTGACAGATCAATTAATCATTGTTCCTTTGGGACTAGTAGAGGACATTATGATAATAGTTTGTAGGTGGTTCTATCTTGTTGATTTTCTAGTGATCAAGGTGGAAAATTGCAAAGGTAACTTCCCCATAATTATGGGAAGGGCATGGTTAAGCATAGTAGATGCACGAATGGGCATAAGGGACCTCTCCTTGGAAATATCCAAGGAAAATGAATTCGGAAGGCTAGATAAGAAGGGTGTTCTATGCGTTATGTACAATGGTAATGGGTGCAATTATGTGAAAAAGATCTAGTTCATCAAGAATACATTCATTACAACATGTAATTAGTGTACACAAGAAATAGATATCCAAAGGTGTCTATATGCAATAACCACAAAATAGGAGGGTACCTAGTGGTTAACAACTAACTTTGACAACATCACATTATGCATGGAACCTACTGAGAGCCTGACATGTGCTTATTTTGAAGGTATAGATGAACTAGAGCAAGTTCATCACCAACTCTTTGATGATGAAGATGATGATACTTATTGGGAAGAGTTGGAAATCCCTAATAATTTAAGTAGGAGCCCCTAGAGTTAAAAATTCTACCAGCTGGCATGGAGTACACATTTTAAAATAATGGAAATCCAGTCATAATCAATACAAATCTTGCTCCTGAACAAAAAGATAAGTTATTTTAGGTTGTTAACAAATGTCTAATAGCCTTTGCTTGGTCATATCCTGAACTGACAGGAATCAATCTAAGGATATTCCAGCATCACAGCTACACCAACCTAACCATGAAGCTAAGAAGGTAGCAACAAAGATGGCTGAACCCCAAGTTGAAGTTGATTGTCAAGGAGGAAATAGAACAACTCCTCAAGGTAGGGTTCATCTATTCCATCGTGGATAGTAAGTGGATTAGTGGTGGGTCTGTGTCAACTTCAGGTTGCTAACCATAGCAACATTTAAAGATCATTTTCCATTATCATTTGTGGACCAAGTATTGGATACTATCTCTGAGCATTGCTATTATAGATTTTTGGATGGTTATAATGGTGGCTGTAACCAAATCCAAATTGCACTAGAAGATTAGGCCAAGACAACATTCATGAGTCCCTAGGGGACTTTTGCATATTGTAAGATGCCATTTGGTTTGTGCAATACCCTTGCAAAATTTTAATGCCTAGTCCTTAGTGTTTTGCAATAACAAATTGGTAGTGGGATATAAGCCTTTATAGATGACTTCCCTACCTATGGGGCTACATTTGAGAAAGCCTTGGACAACCTTAAGTAGGTTCTAAAAAGATGTGTCGAAACAACCCTTAGGCTCAATTGGAAAAAAAGCCATTTAATGGTCCAAGAAGGCATAGTACTAGGGCAAAAAATTACTTAAGTAGGGATTAAGATAGACCCAGAAAAAATAAGGGTTATCTAAGGAATCACATGCCAACCAGAGATAGTTAAAGATGTTTGATCATTCCTTGGACATACTGGCTACTATCAGCAATTCATAGAGAATTTATTTAAGATCGCAAAGCCATTGGTCAAGCTTACAAAGAAAGATTCTTCATTCATCTGGACCAAGGAATGTAAACATGCATTCAAATAATTAAAAGACAAACCCATTGAAACTCTAATTCTACAGGTACCAAACTAGTCCAGACCATTTCATATTGTGATGGATGCATCTAATTATGCCTTGGGAAATGTGTTTATGTAGTTGGATGATACAAAAAATCCATATTACATTCATTGTGCAAACTAAAGCATTGTGGATGCATAATTAAATTACACCACAACTAAGAAAGAATTAATGATAGTGGTGTATGCTCTTAAAAAGTTTAGGCACTATGTGCTTCCTAATGAATAAGCCAATGATGAATCCATGTATCATATGATGGCTCATGATCTTATAGGGATTCAATCTCACAATGGTGGATTAGAAAGAATATAAGAATGTGGTTGTTGACTGCCTCTCTTGGTTAAGATGGAATAATAAAGAGGAGGGGAGTCCACTTTCTGATCAATTTCAAGATGGAATCCTCTTTACAGGAGCAATAAATGACCAAGTGCCCACTAAACAAAAATGGTATGATGGGATCCTCGCTTACCTTCTCACTCAAGAGATGCCATAAGATCTGGAATTCAGGAAGAAAAAATAGTTTCTTCATTGTGCAAAGTACGTCATGGAAATTAATGAACACCTTTACAAGGTGTGCGTCGATGGCCTAGTTCTTTAAAGTGTTGCTGATGTGGATCACCTGCACATTCTTCAATATGATGACTAAGACCCTTACAAAGGCCACTATGTAGGGATATACACGGTCATAAAAATCTTGATCCCATGATACTATTGGCCTATAATATTTAGGGACACCCATGAATTTATTCGATCTTGTAAATGTTATCAATGAGATGGTGGGATGACCACATGGATGTAGGGTCATCAATAGTGGATTTAGCCACTGGAACCCTTTGACATATGGGACATTAACTTCATGGGTCCGATCACATCCATGTCCAATGGAAAGACATATATCATCATAGTAGTCGACTACTGCACCAAATGAGCAAAAGTAGCAACCATCATCGATTGTACATCATCCACTGTTGTTAGATTTGTACAAAAAAATGTTGTTAATATGTTTGCGATGTCACGTGCACTAATGTTTGATAATGGAACTAATTTTATAAGTGCCACCTTTTAAAAACTTTTGCAACACTTAGGGGTTGAACATAAATTAACAACACCTTATCACCCCCAAGCCAATAGTTAAGAAGAGGTAATCAATAGAGAGATTACAAAGATCCTAACAAGGACCATTAGCAAATATAGGACAGATTGGAGTAGAAAAATCAATGATGCCCTATGGGACTACCTCTCAACATGAAAATTTCCTATTAGCTACTCTCCCTATGAGTTAGTGTACAGAAAACTTCCAACGCTCCTGATCCAATTTGAGCTTCGTATACTCTTAACAACTTGTGAATTGAATCTTAATGTAAGCCTAGCATAAAGAGAGATTAATCAACCTCAACGTGCTAGATGAAAATTGATTAGTGGTCCTATTTTTGAATGAAGTGCAAAAGACATTTAACAAGTAATGACATGACCTAAAAATATGGAAAGTAAAGTTTCAACCTAGAGATAAGGTTCTCTACTAGAACCCCACACATGTACCTCAAAAAACAAAGTTCCAAACATTATGAGAGGAACCTTATATAATTGCTAAAACCTTTCTTTCTAGGAGCATGACCATATACAAACTTGAGAGCCCAAATAAAAGGTAGTTGATCAACATCCAACAAGTAAAGCTTTTCCATGAGCCTAAGCAAGCTAGTGCAACAAATACCTTAATGAATGAACAACTGTGCTCAATTTTTCAGATCTCCTCCTTCCAACTCAGTCCAAGGAGAGAAGGCCATCTGTGCTAAATCATCCATATGACTCCTTAGGTTTTGTATTTTTTGTTTTCCACATTTTTACTTTTGCAAGCTATTTATTTTACAACTTTTTAATTTTCAAAAGTTTTCTTATTTTACATCATTTTTTATTTTACATCATAGTTAGTACGTTTGAATCTTTATTGGATATTTTACACTCTCTTATAT
Organism: Gnetum montanum; assembly: GCA_015680685.1. Classification (NCBI taxonomy): domain Eukaryota; kingdom Viridiplantae; phylum Streptophyta; class Gnetopsida; order Gnetales; family Gnetaceae; genus Gnetum; species Gnetum montanum. The sequence goes on along the minus strand of MNCI01036344.1, from coordinate 280,503 downwards.
ATTTTAATTTGTTTTGTTTGAGTGTTATTGTCAAATTTTTGCTAATAAAAGTGCTTTATTGCCAATAGGACAATGGTGCTATGGCTACTACTAATGGTGGTTTGTGTTTAATGTTTGATTTGCTAATGTCTAGTTTCTATTTTTGAATTTTTATACCAATGACTTAGTCATGGCTTATTTTTCATGGAATAGGTAGTGAGTCCATGTCATCCACCAACCCACAAACTCTATGATTTTCCTTGTTCTAGAAGTTTGAGATTCCTTTCATTAAATCAACTTTTAATAAATGTGTGACCTTGGTAGTTTTTGGAATTGGGAAAGATTCAAAGGTTTGAATAGGGTGTGACTTCAAGGGAACTCAATACTCTTTGTACTCTTCTACTTACTTAAGTGCTTAAGTATTTTCATGGACTTCTTACTTTTCCATTCCAACCACTAATAGGAAGTCAAATAAAGCCTTTGCATGCTATGGTTTCCATCCAGAAAGAAAGAAAGAAAACATGATGGAAATTCAAAGCACACCCCTTAGATAAATAAACAAGCTACAAGCATTAGTTATGGGACTAGAAAGACATGTACCCATGCTTGAAGGTCCCCTCTATGGAATGGTTGTTGTTTTATGGGAATACTCTTGTGTCTCAAGGGGGTGTATTAGTCTTGAAGTGATGATGCAAAGTCATTGAAAGAGGTTGGTTTTGGTCTAGACTAAGGATGAAACTCTTAGGTAATTTTAAACATAAACTCCACAAGGGACTTCTTATGACCTTAGTTGGAATTTAATTCCATATCTCCATCATCCATCTATCCATAACTCACCTCATAGCTAGTTTCCATGTTCTTGATTCTATATCTTGGTTTGATGTATTTGAATTCTTAAGTAGAATCTTCTAGGTTTTGGTCAAATTCCATAGACCATTAGTCACCTTTGGGGCCCATGAACTCCTTAGGTTGAGATTATGCAAGGGAAAAAAGGACATGTGCCTACTATGGGAAGGATCCACTTGCATATCCATTGGTCAAGTTTAGTAAGCACCTTATCATTAGGCATTGTTGCAACTAGGATGTTTCATACATCCATCTTCCACATCAGAGCATGTGCTGCTTTACATAATTTATTTATTAAATATGTTCTCCATCAAAATTTTCAATTTTCAAGCTTTCAATGATCCTATTTAATGATTTTATCATATTCTTTGCTTTTCTAGGATTCCATAGACCTCAGATTTATTGAAAAACTCCTCATATTTTTTGAGATATTAACATTTGAAAATTCTTGCCAATGGGCCCCATATATGGGGCCCCATCGATGGAGAAGACCTGTAAACGAGGCCCTGTATATAGGGCTCCATCGACATAAGGGAAAAATAGTATAAATAGGCATGACCCCACTTGGAAAATTCTACATTTTCCTATAAACGTTAAAGAAGTTTTTCAAATTTTCAAAGCCCAAAACCTTCCAGAGCCCATAACTTACAAACCATTTATATAAATCACTCCATTCTTTGACCCTATAGCTACCAAAGGTAAGCTCTTCATCATGGGGGCCACAAATGTACCATTTTGAAATTTTGTATTCTTTTCTAACTCCCACAAAGGTTTAAATAAAAAATAAACTATCAAACAGTAAATTACAAGAGTTAAACCTTTCCAACAAGCTTTGGTGACAATTATAATAAATATTAATTAATTAATTAATTAAACAATGAATTTTCCATGGTTCATATTTAGCCAAAGTGTAATAAAGTAATGAGAAAAGGTATTTAAAAATATAAAGTTACACATTATATTTACTAATCTATGGATGTGTTGTGACCATAGATGGCACTAAAAGGAAAGCACATGTAGGAAGTAGGACCATCCCAACCAAGGGAGAAATAGCCTAGAATAGCAAGGGGCCAAGAATAGCCCCAAGAAGAACCACTTACAACCCATAGCATAGGTCCTCTTAGGGACGAGGCAAAAGTGGAATCTATTAGATAAATTCTAGAACCAGTAGTAATAGCAATAGAACACTCCCATCGGGATGATGGGCCAACACAACCAACAAATCTTGAGGTGACCTTAATAGAGGCCTACTTGAATTAAATCAAATCAAGGGAGGTCCCAAAATTAGTGCTTCATGAGTTAAATTTTGGCCCTTTCTTGGCCCATGCACCAAGAGAAGTGCAAGACTAGCTAAAGACCTCTTCCATTTGGCAAATCATTACTTCCACCAAGGAGTGGAACATGGGAGAGACATTCCCATTCTAGAATAATAGGCCATTATTGCAATGCTTGGGTTGCTTGAAATAGAAAAAAAATATTATTGAGATCCCAATGCAAATGGATCCAAATATCAAGAAAGAATGGATGCAGTAGTGCTATGGCATCGACCATAAGGAGTTTGGTGTGCTCACACTAGTAGAGAGGATTTATTACAAGATTGTGACCTTTCATCTCAATCCCATGGTGAGGCCTAGTAAAATCACCACATTCTTTGCCCAAGCATGTGTCACTTTGAATGGGAGATTTCTAAGAAAATTTCTGCAACTGATCAATCTAGAGATGGAGAAGTGATTTAAAGAAAATGAACATGAAAGGAAGGCACTCCCCTTCCCATGCCTCATCAGGAAACTTTGTCGAAGGGAAGAGATAGTCCATTACAATAATGATGACATCAATCAAGTTCCAATCACCAACTAGGTGGAAATGATAAAAGATAAGACACTGAATGAGGTACTGAATGTCAAAGGAGTTGCACGAGAACAACAGTGCAAGTAGAAAAAAGTGCAAATGAGGTACTGAATGTCAAAGGAAATGGTTAAAATGCAATGGAGTTGAAGAGAAAGAGAGAATGATACCACCCTCGCTAGGGAATGTAGCAATTACAAATGAGCATTGAGGAGGTATGTAGCGTATAAACAAGCATAGTAGTAGCGTGGCCACAATCTTTAGAGTGTCCCAAGGTGAATACTGACATTCATTGTGAAGTTTGTGCTTGCTGGGTTGGCTACCATGGTGTCTTTCAAGCTTTGGTAAACTATGGTGATGAATGGGATGTAAAGGTGTTGCCCATGTGTCGATATGCTCTAAAGTGCAGGGTGCTCATGGTGCGTTGGGTGCTAAGTGGTACTCTGAAAATGCCAACTATTGCTTGGATTTGCTAATCAAATGCTTTAAATGCCGACAACTAGAATGAATTGCCAACCTCTAGAGTGTGGAACGTAAGAGTATTTATAGGATTAGGTTTAGTATGAAGTGCAGATCAAGGACAACATGGAAAAGGGGTAGGTGAGGCTACATTGACTTGTGCTATGCTCTCATTGGAGCAATTGGTTCTATGCTCTGATGGGCTCTAGTGGACCCCAAGGGATTGTTGGATTGTGACTATGTTGCTAAGACTACATGTGCCAAAGTCAAAAAATACCACAATGTGCTTGTAAATAGTGCAAAATAGAGTAATTTGGAGGTTATACTCCAGGGATATGCTCTCCCCTCTTTCAAGTGGAATTAAGAATAAGTAAAATTTTGGGACATAGGGGGATACAAAGAAAGTGCAAGTTGTTGATCCTACTTGTTAGAGGAGTGTTGGAGCTAGAATGAAAGCTTATGCTAAGTTCTAGAATCTTTTGGAGGTAGTTCTATGTTGCTACGCTAGTTATGCTCAAGAGTGTAGTCCAACAGTTAGGCAAATTTTGCAAAAACCTGAAGTCTACTGCTACTATGCTTACTGTGCTTGTGAGCATAGAAGGATGGGACATGGTGTAGCATGGACACTTATAAATCTGGAAAAATTTGTAGTCCTTATTCTTGCTATGCCAACTATGCTCGGGAGCATAGTAGAAGAGGTAGCTTTAGGAGTTAGAAAATCTGTTGAACTTTTCTTCCATTTTGAGCTAGCTTGACAACTTTTGGCTTGACACTAGTGCAAATTGACCACAAAGTGTTGCTACACTCAAAAGTGTAGTAGGAGGAATGGGAGCATAGCAGGACACTTGGGATAATTTCTGCAGCTACTATTAACACTTAGAAAATTTTGCATATTTAGTCATGAGCTTCATGCTACACTAGCTATGCTTTGGAGTGTAGTAGGTGCATTGAGAGTGTAGTAGGCACAATAAGAGCATAGCAAAACAATTGAAAAAAACTTGTCTTATGTTGACACTTAGACAAATCTACCATTAAAGTGCTATTGCCCAAATTTGGTTGTGTTTCATTGGCTCCTCTTTGTTGATGTTTGGAGGAGTATAACTAAAGACATCAACAAAGAACTTGAAACACCATAGTAGGCACAACACCAACATTGCTCATTGGTACCTAATCAAATGGTGCTTTGCCAAGCTCAAAAGTGCTAAAGGTCATAGCATGCTATAGGAAATGAGTGTAGGGAATTGGCTTGGGGATAGTAAGGGAGGAATGAGATGCAAACGATGTATGATGCTACAATATGTAGAGTCAATACAACTAACTATGGTCATGAGACCAGGGTGGCTTGTCACTAAACAATGGCCTCTTGTCCGAGTGCTTGTGAGAGAGCCCTTGTCTATAGCACTAGAATGGCTTACCCTTGACATGTTGGCCTCTCTCAAAGTGCTTATGAGAAGGCCATTTTGAATTTAGGGTTTGACCAATTGCAATATTGTAGGTTTGCTAGATTTTTCTTAGGGATATATTTTACTCCCCCCCCCCTTTTTTTGTTTTTTTTTTTGCATTTTATGCTTATGCTTTTGCTTTTTTACTTTGTTTGTTGAGTTTTATGCTTTTTATTTTGCTTTTTTTTCTTTTTATTTTATGAAATGCTAACTGCAAGATGCTTATCATAGAGTGGACTACATTCCACCCGATGAGCCTTGCTTAGAGGCAACTCCATTGCATCTATAGGATAAGTGCTTCCTCCCCAGGATGAGTTGCATTACATTTTCTTGTGCTTTGACTAGCCTATAGAGGCTCCCCATGGGACAAGTTGTATTACGTCCATCATGGGTTTTGTGGTTGATTGAAAGAAGGGTGTCATGTGCATCAAAGAAGCTTGTGGGGAAAGTTGGGAAATGTAAGGTAAAGGGGAAAATGTGAGTGGGTTATAGCAAAGTAATAGGGCTGTGCACTCTTGAGTGGCTTGGAAAGTCTGACCAAGCACATTGAAGTAATGTGGTGCCTTGCTGTTGTGATGAAATGTGCCTTTTAATGATAGCCTTTAGGGCTTCATCCTACAAGCACAATGCAGAGAAAACAAGAAAACAACCATACAACATGAGAGATAAGAGCAAATTGTTGGTTGTAAGGGCACTGCAAGTGCTAGACCAGTTGCAATAGCTTACAATGCTAAAGAAGGAAGGCTAGTGCAAATGCTAGAGCCAGAAAGCTATAAAATCTCCAGCAGCCACACCAGAAGTGAACACCCCAAAGAGGCTAACAAGATGGCTGAGGGTGATGGTGGTTTAGGTGCTTGAGACTCCACACTAAGGAAAAGAACTTGCAAACCCAGTAAGATGGCAAGGAGGCATGTTGTTGGATGCACTTTCAAACCTAGGAAATGGTGAGGGTTGGAGGATGGCAGTGATATGGTTGGGCCATAGTACTACTGGGACTCTAATAGGTGGTGTTGATTGTAAGAGCTTCGACCAATAATGACAACGATGGTGGAAGTAGCTTTGGAAGGTCAGAAAAATGCCCAAGGGCATCTTCAAAAGATCAGCAAAATGTTGAGGGTGGTGATGCTACAAATGTTCTAGAGGCTTTTCCTTGATGACATGAACTTCATTCTAGAAGTAAAATGCCCTTCCCCACCTTACCCATAAGGCATGAGTAGATGATGAAAAATTAGAAGTAGGCATGCTCACTTATCTATAGAACATGTGTCTGTTGAGCTTTGTGTGCTAAACTGTGAGCCCAGTTTAAGGTCCTAGTAGACTGTGAACCTAGTTTAAGGTCCTAGAAGATCATGATGTGTTAGTTTATAGTCCTAGTAGACTATTGTGTGCTAGTTTAACATTGTAAAGGATGGTTGATGTTATGCTATTTTAACATCATGATGCAAGGATGCGATGCACCAATTTATGATCATAGTGGACTTGCTGTGCCAATTTAACATCATAGCAGATGGGTGTGCTATGGATGCTAGTTTAACATCATAGCCCAAGGACAAGCTATGCTAGTTTAACATCATAGAAAATAATCTGTGCCAATTTAACATCATTGCAGACAATCTATGCTAGTTTAACATCATTGCAGATAGTTTATGCTAGTTTAACATCATTGCAGATAGTCTATGCTAGTTTATAGTCATAGTGGACTACTGCTTACCTTGCTTTGTCATTGATATGGTGCTACGTGCTAGTCATAGTACAAATTTAGGTATGAATGGTTGGTTGGATTGGTAAACTCATTGCCATCTAGATTAGCAAGCTTGAATGCTCCATTGTCATAGGCCTTGGTGATCAAAAAAGGCCTTTCCTAGTTAGCTGAGAATTTGTTCATGGGCTCATGAATGGCCTTGAGGACTAGGTTTCCTCTCTTGATTGGGCATTGGTGTTGATTATGAAAATGCTTTTTCTATTGCATCTCTTGGTACCATTCAATGCAATCAAGCATCTACATGCGCTCCTCCTCTATAGAGTTGAGGTCAATGACTCTCAACTTGTTGTTTTGAGCCTTGTCAATGAAGCTTGAGAGGATCACATGGAGTGATGGGACCTACAATTCAAGAGGCAGAATAGCTTCAGACCCATACAAAAGGCTATGTGGCATCTTACCTGTTGTTATTCTATGCATGGTGTAGTAGGCCCATAGTGCATAGGCCAGCTACTTGTGCCATCATCGTTTGTTGTTGTTAAGCATCTTCTTTGGAAGGTTAATGATGACCTTGTTAGTGGCCTTTTCTTAGTTGTTCACTTATAAGTAGTATGGCAATGAGAAAGAATGCTTGATGTTGAGGTATTCGTAGAAGGCTTTGGTCTCTACATTGCTAAACTATGGCTCGTTGTCTATGACAATGGTCATGGATAGACCAAATTGGGTCACTGTATTATCAAGTATGAATTTGCAAACCTGTTGCAATGTTATCTTCCTAAGGGGGATAAATTCAACCCATTTGGTAAAATATTTGGTTGTGGTTATGATGAATTTATGTCCTGTAGAGGACTTAGGCATGATGGGCCCTATGATATCCAAACCCCAACATTGGAACGACATGTGATTTGCATGGTGTGTAATTTAGTTGGTGGCATGTGCATTAAGTTGCCATGTTGTTGACACACATCACACATCTTAATATTGGAAATTCAATCTTGCTCCACGTAAGGCCAATAGTAGCCTAAGTATCTAATTTTTGATGTCATTACCTTAGGTGCTATGTGGCCTCCACATAGTCCCTTATGGACCTAATCAACGATTGTTTGCTCTTTGCCGTTGCTAACATAGGTCAGTAGTATGTCATCATAGGATCTGTGAAAAAGCATGCTATCATCTATAATGATGTACTTCCATGACCATTTCTACACTACATCCTTTTAGGTAGTGGTTAGATGTTGCAGAGGCTCACCCTGTTGAAGGCAGGCTTTAATGTCATCATACGATTCTTGTGCATGTGTAGTGCTTGTTATGGCTATGGATGCAATGTTAGTTACTTGCTTGATAGGTTTAATGCAATCTGTTGCTGAGGTGGATAAGGCATGAAACATATTATGTGCAATGCTTAAGGCTAATGTAACTAATGCATCAACAATGGCGTTCTCATTGCAGGGGATGTGCTGGATATCTACAATTGCAAACCATTGGAGCAAATCCTTCACCAAGTCACAATAAGGTTGTAAGTGTTGTGCTTTGCAAGCATAAAACTTTGTAACTCAATTGATGACTAACTAAAAATCACCTCAAATTACTATGTTTCGGATTCTTAGATCACGAGATACTATAAGACCTTTAAGGAGACCTCCGTACTCCGCTATGTTGTTAGTGCAAGGAAATGGAAAGTGATAAGTGAAGGGTTAGATCTCCCTAGAGGGAAATGTGATTACGGTAGCAACACTACCTCCTTGAGAGTTCAAAGTGCCATTGAAGTGTAAAATTTCCTTAAAGTTTATAGGCATTTGGCTTATGTTGGTAACATGTTCATTTAAAAATTTTGAATCTATTGTTGCTTGATCGTTTATCAGTGAAGTTGTTAATTATGCAGCTATTGCTTGATCTTTGGTTGATGCTTGTACTATGTAATGTAGGTCAAACTCTATGATTATTACTTTCCACCATGCAATTTGACTACTTTCATAAATGTTCATTGTGATTTCCTAGAGTACATTGCTTTTGCAAATGATGTTTACCTATGGAAGAGGTAATTCCTCCACTTATTAAGAGCAAATACTAAGGCAAGGCAGTTGTTTTTCACATCATTGTATTTTGCTTCATGGGCCACTAACACATGGCTTAGATAGTATATAGGGACCTCTAAGTCATTGTCTCACTTTTGATAGAGTAGAGAAGTAATGGATGTGTCAGAAGTTACAAGGTAGATGTAAAAAGGTTTATCTTCTTATGGAGGATAGACTATTGGAAGCTAAGCCAAATCTTGTTTGAGATTGTCAAATGCCTTTTGGCATTGAGCTATCCACTCAAAGTGGATTTCCTTTTTGAATAAATGTTGCATGGGTTGTAGCTTATCAGTCAACCATGCAATAAATCGATGTATGAATTGCAATCTACCTTGTAACCCATGTAGCTCCTTAAGGTTAGTTGGCGGCGCTAAGTTAACGATGACCTTAATCTTATCAAGGTCTACATGTATGCCTACTTCTGATACCACAAAACCCAACATGTAATCCATCTTGATTCAAAAGACACTTCTTAGGGTTTAGCCTAAGGTCATGTCTAAGGCAACATTTGAGTGCATGGTCTAAGTCATTTTCATCATCATTTGTCATCTTGTTCTCTACCACTAGTGCATAGGACCCTTTAGAGGGAATTAAGGAGTCATATTCAATTACAATGAAGGTGCATATGGGGAGGTCATAGTCACCTTATTCCCATGATAGTGTAGGTGAGTGTTTGCCAACTATTTGTGGGGATGCAAATAAGGTTGAATGATATATTGCTGAGATGGTGGGATCCTCTAAGGCAAAAATCAAGAGGCCATGCCCAACAGCAAAGACTCCCGCTATAGTTGGACAAGCAGGCATCAAAAAATTCTACCTCAAGATACCCACACTCCATTCGATTGTTGCAAGTTATTATAAATCATAAATGCTTTTAAATTATGTTTTCCTTTTGTTATATTATGCTAATACTACTACACTATGTTTGTGAGTCAAGAAAGAGGGCTAATAAGGAAGTAGTAGTAGTGACAACAGAGGCAACAAGCATGACCCCTCATATTGAAGAGGAGGTAGCTCACAGGGAGGAACCAGCAAAGGCCCTAAAGATGTCCCAATAGTTTGATGCGGTGGGGATGGTCCACCCTGAGGGTGACTTCACCAACCTCTTCGATGGTGTGCAGTTGGGAGATCCACCTATGCTGACATTTGAAGGCTTGATCAATGAGCATTTATTGTTATCATTTACACTTGCCCTTTGCTCTTAAGCCTTTAACTACTTAGTTATCTCTAAGTCTTGCATTGTGCTGTATTGCAACCTTAGACCTTCTTGCCAATGATGCACTACTGTGCCTACCCACTGCATGAAGCCATGGGTAGAGACACCATAGAAATTTAGCTTCATGAAAGGCATTATGATGGACATGGTGAACTACATACAGTAAATTGATCCCAAACTCGATATGTATGTCATTTTTCTTAAATAGTTTTATCGATTCCATGCTTAGTTTGTTGATAATATTGGTTTGTTTGTTGTATGCTAACAAGCTCTAAGCTTTGTTGGGAACTGAATCGGGTAGCTCATGTGGACACCATCCCTAAGTATGCCCCTAAGGTGGAGTAGGTGCCTCATCATGTGTATGAGGTGGTGAGCAAGTGCACACTTTCTAGTGCAAAGGAGTTATGGACATGTAAGCACTCAAATGAGCACCTATGGAAACATGTGCTCGAGCTCCAAGAGATAGTGGTGAGCTTGACCACCAAGAATGAGGACCTCCAGTCTTGTTATGATTTCTTGTTAGCTTAGGCACAAAGGGATAGTACCTAGTAGACATTAGAGATAGATTATGCTAGATATTGGTTAGCAATCCAAGGTAAGAATGAGGCTACTTGGGAGATTGTTGAGTAGAGGTTTTAAATGGATCTACTCTCCTAGAAAAATAAGGTGTGGAAGAGATTTAGTGCCAAGGTGTGCAAGTGGGGACATATGTAAAAGGACCATAAGCACAACTACAAGCATGAGTGGGACACCTATTTATAGAAGCTCAAGTATGAGTTTGTGAAGGCCCATCACCTTGAGATGTTCATTGAGGCAATTGGTAAGAGTTGGGCCTTTAAGTTGGTTGCTCAGTATACAGTGGTTAGTAGCTCCCTAGAGCAAGAGACTACCTTGCCCTTAGTGGAAACTTCTATGACCACCATTTCTATGTAGCCTCCTATATGGATTGTCGTGGATGAGGATAAGATCCTTGCAAATGTTGATTTTGACCATGAGGAATGGACATGGTTATTAGAGGTTGAGATCCTCTAATTCTTGGAGGAGGACCTTGATAAATTGCCTCTAGAGTCCAATGTAGGACCCTCTCCGATTAGTTTTACTTTTACTTTTTATAATTTTTATGTGTTAGTTTTGCATGTTAATTTTGTATTGTATTTTTACACTTACTGATTAATTTGTTGTTTTGCATTACTTTTGAGTAGGCACCAGGTGATACTGCAAACCCTAGCAGAGTAGTAGAGGAAGAGGAGGAAGAACCTCAAACCTTGCTAGACACCACTGGCTAAGTAGACTTGATGTAGCCTTGATATTGGGCAATTTTGCACCTTGGCCATTTTTTTACATGGTCATGCTATGTACTCCTATTGATAGAAATATAATAAAATGTATATTTTTTGTGGTAAGGATTGATGTGAAATTTCATGTTTATTTTGTTAACTATTTAATGTGGATAATGCAACTAGTTGATGCGATTAGGTCCCTTATGGATCCCATGCTAGTTTAAGGCCATGGAAGAATGGCCATTGCTAGTTTAAGGCCATTTCGGGGCATAGAAATTGCTAGTTTATGGCCATTTTGGGCCACAAATAAGAAGGGAAAGTGTTTCCTATTTTAGGCTTTGGTGGGCCACGAGGTGCCAATTTAAGGCCATGGCAAACCATACGCTAGTTTAAGGCCTTTTTAGACCATGACAAACCATACGCTAGTTTAAGGCCTTTTTAGACCATGGCAAACCATACGCTAGTTTAAGGCCTTTTTAGACCATGGAAATGCAAGAAAGGCATCCATTTAAAGGCCATGGTGGTCCATGTAGTGAGAGAAAAAGGTTTCCATTTTTAGGCCATAGTGGGCCATGTGCTAGTTTACAATGTTTTCGAGCCATTACAATGAAAAGATTGCCAATTTTAGGCCATGGTAGGTCATGTGCTAGTTTATGGCCTTTTTGGGCCATGGCATTATGAGGAAGGTGGCCAATTTTAGGCCATGGAAAGCCATGTATATATATATATATATATATTGCAATTTTGAATTTTTATGATTTTTTGTGTAATTTAATGTTTTTCTGATGCTTAAAAATACTAAATGAAAATGCATAAGCAAAAGAAATGAATGCATAATAAGGAGAATAATGTAAAATGCAAGCAACCATGCAGAATGTAGCTATGCAAGTAGAAAGCTAATAGGGCATGAAAAAATTAAAGGAAAGTAGGTACATAGCACATGCTAAACTAAGGGAGTACCTTAGTCATGTAGTTACTTCCTAACCCGATGTGGATTAGAGGGTGCATAGGGCTTGGGTAGCATGAGGAAATATTCACCTATACCATCATAATTGATGCTAAAGGATAGTTCTACCCATAGAGCTTCCTTGGGAAGGATATAAGCCTTTTTTGGCTCTTTGGATGGGCCTGTTGGACAAGGTTGACCATTGGCCTTCATAGGCAGTGTGCAATTGGGGAACTGTACCTCTAATCCTTAGTCTGTGTTAACATTGTTGATGGTTGGAGGGACCGAGTTATCACCATGTATGATCACTTCTCCACCTTCATATGGAAGGTGGATCTCTTGGTGAATGGGTGAGGAGACAACCTATAATTGGGCTAGCTAGGGCCTTCCCAAAATTAGGTTGAACCTAGGCATCTCCTTGATGATAATGAATTTGAATGTAGTGAGGAATTATTCCTCCACCACGAAGGCTATTGTGATCATTCCCTTCATAATGATGCATGACCTATTAAAGGACTTGAGGCACGTTGTCTTTGTGTCTTGGATTTGGTTAGCTAGATTGAGCTTGTCAATGAATGGGAATGGGATGACATTGGTTGTTGCCTTGCCATCGACGTTCACCCTACGAATCTTGCATTGCCCTACATGGATAGTTATAATCATTGGCATAGTGGTGACCTAACTCTTTTTAGGGTTGACCTTGATTGCCTCATCACAAAATGCTAAAGGTGTTGAACCTGATTCTTGAGGTGAAGGAGGCAACATCATAGCATGGATGTCTTATTCATCTACTAGGATGTCCTCTTTGATAGGAATGGAGGCCAACATGTGAACTAGTGCTCTGTAGTGAGAAGAGGAGGTCATCACCAACTCATAAAGGCTCAAGGTTGTATTTTTTTGTTTAAGAGCTTGCTTGACTTATGCCAATGCATTTAGAAAGTCCTTATTGTTGGCAGTTGCCTTATTAGCCTTCTTCTCCTTCATGCAACCTAAGAGGTAAATCTCTTGGGGAGGAGATTTGGGATTGTTTTGTTTTACCTACCTATGAGCCTCAGTGCTCCATTTTTGATCACTTGTGATAGCGGCTTTGACTGATGTGGTCATAGGAACAATAGACAAGGGAATGGGCTTAGACAAACCTAATTCCATATGTTCCCTCATCATTTAGTTGGTGAGGTGCTTGTTTGGCCTCCTAGGTTGCTACCTCAACTGCTTGGAGTTGTATGTGGGATGAGGCCTCAGGTGAGAAGGCCCTACGACATCCTAGCGACAAAGGGTGTTTGGGTTGTAATCACAGCACCATGCTATGGAGACCTAACCACAAAGGGTGTCATGGGAATCTAAGGTTGTGCTCTAATGACAAAAGGGGTCCTTAGACTAGTTTAACATTGAGGAGGCCCCAATGTTATTAGAGGGTACATGAACCAAAAATGGCTCTTGTGCGGGTCCTACGTCATCATCAGTGCTAATTGCATTGATGACATAGCCTAACCCACTTCTGTTGAGAGGGTCTTTGTAGACCTTCATTAATTGATTTTATGGGCAAACAGAGTTGGTTGAATAAAGAACCAGTTGGCCTTGGTCAATCATGCATTGTATGTCATCTTGTAAGGCCATGTAGAAGTCCATGTCATGGCCAGGCAATTGATGATAATGGTAGAACTAGTCCAACTTGATTTTTTTAGGAACTTGAGGCTCATCTAGTGTAGTTGTTGATGGGTTTCTAAGGAGCTCACAGTAGCGATCATCATGCTTGTGAGCATCTTTAGACATTTTCTTATATTGGATGCACCTAGCACTAAGTAGTTGACGCAATAGTTTTGATGGCTTGATGGGCAATGGTGTATACTTTGATAAGTCCTTGTGCTCAAACTTTGGCCTTAGGGCAACATGCCTTACAGCTACTAATGGTGTAGGTTAGTTGGTTTCTGTAGTGCTAGAGTCAATTGCCTTGTTGTTGGTTGGGGCCTTAGTTGCCTTGGCCATTGGTTTGGTGTTGTTTAGCTTACCCTCATTGGCCACTATTGTAATTTTTGTTGTTGCCTTATCCTTCTCCTTGGTTTTTTTTGTGTGTGCATTCTTGTAGGCCACATAGGTTGGATCATTACTAGCTTTTGCCACATCCTAAATGCTCTTTTTTTGGGCAAATGCTTGGCTTAGGGAATGTAGGGAAAGGTAGTACAACTTCAACTTGAGGAAGTTCTTCACTGCACCTTTGAAAATGGCCAGTAGGTGAGTTTCCATGATAAGCTCATGTATTTTGTTAAGTGCAATGCTCCATCATTGTATGAAATTTTTAATGGGCTCTAAGTGACCTTGCTTGATCTACATGAGTTGATCCAAAGTTATCTTAGGCTTCAAGTTGTACTTGAAGTGAGTGAAAAATTGGCTAAGAAAATCCTCCAACAAAGATATGGAGGCCTTGGACAGCACACGATACCAGTCTAGCACCTTGCTAGTTAGGGATATGGTGAACATGTGAATGATCGCATGTAGCCATGCCTACAACAAAAAGCACTTGGACCAAAAGGTCACTAGATGGATGTGGGGATCCCCTTCACCATTATATTTGGTGAATTAGGAAAGTTGGACACTAGGAGGCAAGGTTAGCGATGGGACAATAGGACTAATAGGATCATCCTAGTAGAAGTCCATCACTTGGACCATATCAAAAGAGGTGGCCTTAAGCCATTTGACCTCTTCAGTAAGTGTCTAAATGAGTTGGAATGCTTAATCTAGGCTTGGTGTTGGTGTAGTGGGTTACATTGGTTGTGTAGCTTACTATGTTGTTAATGTGGTCCATGGTCCTATTGTAGGCTATGCGACCATGTGGGATGCATGTTGAGTGTACTACTATGGAGTCTATTACATGTGCTGTTGTTGCATGTGTTGTGCCTAGGGCATGGAGACAAGGCTCCACCATGTGGTTGTGGCTTGGGTTATCATAGGAGGCATCACCAAGATTGGTGTGACATATGACACCTAACTTGTATGTGGATAGGACGTCAGCACTATCTACACATAGGGCTAGGTTGGCATCATAGATGTTGGCATAGAGGATTGTATAGACTATTCCAAGACCAAAAAGGATGAGGTGATGGATGGTCCTTCACCCTGATGCATATACACTTGATGGCTCACCACAATAGGTGTTAGCCTAGGTGGTGACAAGGGAGACGTTACTGCCTCAAAGAAGGTAGATCATCGAGATTGCGAGGGAGACAAATTAGAGGTAGACAATAGGAAAGAGATGTAGAAGGTATTCTCATTCTCTAAGTGGCCTTAAATTCCTCTTGCCCATCCTATAAGGGCTTCTCATAGTTAGTTACATTGTGGTCGTTCAACCCACTTAGTCGAATGAGTTGGTCAAGCATCTACTGAAAGATCTTAGTGAGGTTGATGAGATCATTAAGGGTAGGGAAGTACTCCCTCATATTTTGATGTACAAGCTCATAACCTTACTTTGTATCCAGCTCTTGGCAATCTAAGGGCATGCCTACCTAGAGTTTTGCATAAAGGAAGTTGTATTTATCTTTGTTGAGCATCATGTGCTCTGGGGATTGGTTATAGATCTTGAGCGATTACCTTCTCATGAAGATGGGGCCCTTGGCTCTAGGAATGTTAATTATGAATTCCTGCTGAACAAGTCAAATAATGACTATGCTTGAGGTAGAGGTTGAAAGCTCTTCAGGATTCATGCAACTTGAGAAAATGCAAAAAGTGCAATGCTAGAAAGAAAATAGGTAAGAATAACAATTGCTAAAAATGGATAAGTATAGAAATGCTGAAATGATAGATAAGTTTGATAGTGCTACTAAAAAAATGTCTATCCCTAGTGCTACAATTGCTACACTATAGCTTGCTATGCTCTTATGTTGAGGGCAAGCTATGCTCTTCTTGACACATAGAGTTTAGGATCCAAGTGTAAGAAATACACTTTGGCTTCCATCTTGTGGGGTTCTAGAGGCCAACAATTGGGTCCAATATACACCATCCAAATCATAGACAACCATAGGGGTATCACATCTATGCTAGTTCAAAGCTAGTAACAGATGTGTAGAAAGCATGTAGGACTACCACTGAACACAAAAGAAAATGTCATGCCCTCCTTCTAGTGCTAGAAAGCTATAGTGATAGAAAACGTTGGTGGTTGGAACATCAAGGGGTTTGTGGATGCACAACCTCAATCCCACCTCCACGTGAGGGCCTTTACTAGGAAATAGAGGTGGAGTGCCTTGGATGGTCTTGTTGATTGAATAGGGACTTTGCTGGCTATAATTGGAGAATCGGGTGCAACCAGGGGGGTGGTCTGGTTAGCCAAAATGTAAGTGCTGACATTGTGAGATAATGCTAAGTGTTTTACTGATGTTCTTGATAGTACTAAGACTAGCTAAATCTAAGCATAGCAGGGTTTCCTAACACGAGAACAGTAGTGCAAGTATGCAAAAATGTGTAAAGTAGCAAAAAGTGCGAATGTGGTGCTAAATGTTAAAGGAAATGCTTAAAATGCAATGGAGTTTGAGAGAAAGAAAGAATGGTACCACCTTAGATGGGGAACATAGCAATTACAAATGAGTGTTGAGGAGGTACACAGTGTACAAATAGGCATAGTAGCAGCGTGGCCATAGTCTTTGGGGTGTCCTGGGGTGAAGACTGATGGCCACGACAAAGTTTGTGTCCACTGGGTTGGTTGTTGTGGTTAACTATGAGTTTTGATGCACTATGGTGCTGAATGGGATGCAAAGGTGTTGCCCAACTGTCAATACACTCTAATGTGCAGGGTGCTAAAGGTGCCTTGGGTGCTAAGTGTTACTCTGAAAATGCCAACTGCTACTTGCATTTGCCAATCAAATGCTTCAAATGACCACCTCTAGAATGAATTGGCAACCTATAGAGTATGGAATGTAGGGGTATTTATAGGCTTAGGTTTAGTGTGAAGTGTAGATTGAGTGTCATATGGCAAAGGGGTAGGTGGGGCTACACTAACCTCTACTATGCTCTCATTGGAGCAATCGATGCTATGCTCTGGTGGACTCTAGTGGACCCCAAGGGACTATCAAACTATGACTATGCTGCTAAGACTACATGTGTCAAAGTAAAAAAATACTGTAATGTACCTATAAATAATGCAAAATAGTGCAATTTGGAGGCTCCACTCTCCCCTCTTTCAAATGGAATCAAGTGTAGGTACAAGTTTGAGACATAGTGGGTATAAAGAAAGTGCAAGTTGTTGATCCTACTTGCTAGAGAAGTGCTGAAGCTAGAATTAAGGCTTGTGCCAAGCTCTGGAAGCTTTTGGAGGTAGTTCTATGTTTCTACGCTAACTATGCTCTAGAGATTAGCCCAAAAATTAGGCAAATTTTGCAAAAAACTAAAGTCCACTACTGCTACACTAGTGAGTGTAGTAGGGTGGGATAGGGCATAACATGGACACCTAGAAATATAGAAAAAGTTTTAGTACTTGTTGTTGCTATGATAGCTATGCTTGGGAGTGTAGTAGGAGGGGTAGCTTCAAAAGTTAGAAAATCTACCAAACTATTTTTCAATTTTAAGCTAGCTTGACACTAGTGCAAACTAGCCATTAGAGTTTTGCTACACTTACTACACTCATGAGCATAGTAGGAGGAACAAGAGCATAACATGACACTTGGGACAATTTCTGTAGCTACTATTGATGCTTAGAAAATTTTGCAAATCTAGTCATGAGCTCCATGCTACACTTTGGAGCATAGCAGGCGTAATGAGAGTGTAGCACAGCACTTGGAAAAACCTTGTCTTGTGTTGATACTTAGAAAAATCCACCATTGAACTGTTGTTGCATGAATTTGGTGGTGTTTCAGTGGTAACATAAATGTAGCACAACAAGAAGATTCACTAGACCAACTAGTGGAAATCAAGAAACCACTTCCAGATGTCTTTAACCTTCTGAACATTATCACTACAACCTAGTTGGAGTTGCTAGAGGCAAGGGGCAAGAATATCATTTTGGAGGGGCAACTTGAAATAGTTAAGGAGTTGAATGAACACTTGGCTTAGGAAGTTGCTGAATTAAGAGCCTAGATTGCTAATCTTGCATTTCTCAACTTAGTACTTATAAGAGATAAAGCTATGAAATAGTTTCACATCAAATTGAAAGGGGTTGAGGATGTAATGGAAGCTGTGATGTTTTATTGATCCTTGGTAGAGACTACTTACCACATGATTTAGAAGGCCTTGGATTAGACCTGCCAGGAGAATGTCCAATTAACCATAGAAAACCATCTCCTATTAAATGTTGATGCACACAAGGAACAATTAACTAATTTCATCCATCAAAATTAGGAGTGACTGGCCAAAGCAAACACAGAATTAAGGAGATTGGTAGTAAAGAACAAGAATCTATTCATGGAGGAGGTGTGTGCCCCTCATCAAAAAACTGTAATCGAGGTAGTCGTTGGAAATCTAAAGCTCTCAAATTTGAGAAAATCAAAGATCATTACAAAGAATAGGTTGGTCTATAGAAGGAGGTAAATGAAAAATACATCTAGTTGGTGAAGGTGAAAGAAAATGAAGCCCTTTAGCAACTTCAATAAGCCAGAGATGTTTGGAAATCCATCATTGATGGGATAGATGCCTACAACAAGGTGGAAATCAATACAAAGGAGTTGTAGATCAGGGAGATGATAGAATATATGAAGCTTGTCAATCTCCATTATGCAAACCTAGCCATGTTAACTACCAAATGGTTGTCATCAAAGCTTAAACATAGGTGGCTAGCTTTTACTTGTTGTACGAGGCCAAGTTCAAGCACAACAAGAACACCATGGACAAGCTTGTAGTGGCTAATGCTAAACTTGAAGTTCTCAAGGCATGATTCATTAATCAACCATCAACTACCAAGAACCTGGCTAGAAGGATGAACAACTACTAAGAGTTGTAGAATGTAGTTAGAGTGTTCAACATTGAATGCAAATAGTTCACTACCTAGTTTTTCAATGTGAAGGAGATGATTCCAATAATGCCCTGTCCATGGGATGTCCCCATTCCAACCCACATTGGTAATGTTGTGTGGACTATGAATGATCTTAGAGTAAGGAGGAGAATTTGAAAGCATTGTTAGATACCTTTCCCCTTCCATCGAAGGTTATAGCTGTAGTAGGATAGCCACAACTGCCTTATCTACCACATGTGCCTAAAGTCAACGAAAGTTCTTTAGAACCTTAAGAGCCACCACTACCTGGGACTATTTGATCTGCTCCACTATCTTCATGTCATCAAAGGAAATGTTGTCCAATTCTTTTGGTGTAGTCATGTCATGGTATTCAATTTTGTATCATGAACATTGCAATTTTGTAATGTGTTGATCTATACACTCAGGCACTTAGTTTTAACAAGTCAGTTTGTTTGTTTTGTTAAGAGTCAATCAATACCTTTCTGATTTTGTAAAAGAACTTGAGGACAAGTTTTCACTTAGTTGTGGGGATATGATGAGTGTCAAAGTGTTGCATTGATAGATCCTTGTGGACACAGCCTCGTTGGTAGACCCTCATCGACAAGGCCCTATTTACATTATGTTGCCCCATTAATAGGGCCACATCGATCGCACCCCGTTGACATAGAAAAAACTATAAATACAAGCTTCTAGCCATGTTATGGGCATAAAAGTCATAGTAGTAGTAGAGCTCTTGTAGTTTGTCTATTTGAAGGTTAGAATATTTTTCCCAAGTCCCTGCAGCAAGAGTCATTGAGTATACAGATCTTTATTCAAGCATTGTTATACCTAAGCATGATAGTGTGTATGGAAATAAAGACAAGCTTCTTAATAAACCTTGCAACATTCTATCTATTTTAGATGTTTTATTCATGCATTGAATTGCTTTCAGTTATTTATTTGATGTTTTCCAATAATTAAGCTAATTAAATAATTAAGCGAGATAAGCTAGATAGATTAAATACATAAGTACGATCACTTCAAGCATAACACATATTCGGTTGGTAATCCCAACAATGTTATTACTTGGTATACTTAGTAGTGTAGCACTTGGTAACCCAGCAATGGATACGTGGGTTCAGGACATGTATGGAAAGTGGAATCAAATGCTTATGTTAGGACTAGTTAGAGACCAATTAGTTAGATACATTAAATTAGTCATTAAAGGAATTTTTGTATGATATGAAGTTAACAATAAGGCTGATAAAGTTTACAATCCTAAAAATAAGAAAATTATAATATGAAGGTATTTTAAATATTTTGAGTTTGATTTTTTGAAGAATAAAAAAATAAAAGGTAATAGATATTATAATATTAAGGAAGATCAAGAGACAAACCATATAGAGTTTGAATTATCTTCCAAAAATACATTTGATAGTATTATTGCACAACTTATTAATACATTGGACATTACACTAGACATTAATGATGACAACATAAAGTTAGATGAGATTATTCCACCACTTATTCACACACAAGAAACTTCATGACTAGACAACATGCTAGACATTAAAAATAAATAAATTGTTGAAGAAAAAAACATAGAAGACTAATCAAATAATACTACAAGAAAAATAGAAGAAGTATCATATTCAAAATGCTTTTACAGTAGTCTTCTCAACTATAACAACAATGAGCTTTATTTAGAAATCAACAACGTTTTAAATTGTAATAGTAATGAACATTGTTTATAGTACTCCATCAGCTTCTTGAGCAACAACATAATAAGAGATGTATATAGAAACTACACTAGAATATGCAATTACCAAATATGTAGTAGCAACAAAGTAATGATGTATGGCTTCCAAGTATGATCCAACCATTAAAACAAGGTCAATAGCAATAATTATAGGTTCATTGGTGATCAAGATTTCGTTACTCCTAGCATTCTCTACATTTCCTATATAACCAAAAAAATTTCCACTACTAGGAAAAATATTTTTGATAATAGTACCACATTTTCTAGCTTCATTAAATGGACTTAAAAATGAAATATGAATGGTAGCAAAAACACTTGGACTAATATTAGTAAAAAGAACTCAATTCAAGCAATCCCATTTTGTTAGGATTTGTATGCATAGGAATGATTTTCAGGTTTCTGTAGTGTAACAAAGCTCATAAAATTTTCAAAAAGTTTGAAGAGCTAGGGTGTCAAAGTAAACTCAACACCATAGCTAAGATAGTGATTAAAGATAGAGCTTACATGAGATAAACTACCTCAAAATTTTGCTTTGCTAATCAAGTTGAGATTGTCAAAATCAAATCATAGAGCTTCAAGATCAATTGTGTCTCAATGGGTATTTGGATGAATAGTTAAGCATTAGAAAAATCCTCATTTTAAGAAAAAAGGATTGACTTGAATCTAATATGGGATTCATTAAGCACGCTTGACACATCATCTCATAGTGCTAAAGAATAACTCTACAAATTAACTCTACTCAAGCCAGCTTAATAGGATTAAAGCAAAAGAGAAAGGTTAAAATTAGCTCTACCATGTAGGCTATCATGTGATGTGTGTTTGTAAAGCTAAGAAATCTGGTTCTACAAGGGGTGAAAAAATTGGCTCTGCTAAGTTAGCTTTGGGAGAGGAGCAATGTATGTAGAGCTAAAATTCATCCTTACTAGCCAACTCCTTTTCAATTCTACCACATTAGCTTCAGATTAAGTGTTTCATTTGAAGAGCTAAAATTTAATACCACAAGCAGGTGCAGAAGTGGCTCTATCATGTTAGCTCATAGAGTTTAAAAATGGCTCTACCACATCAATTGTTGTAATACATGCTTTGCCACATCATCATTCTTCCATGTCATCTTAGAAAGTAAGCATTATTCATAGAGAGCTACATACGTGCTAAAGCTTCACACGTTGATAGTAGCCCTAAAGAATGTATCATGAGTCTTTCTTTTCATCTAGATGAAAAAGCTCCATCTAAATATTTCATCTTACATATTAGAAAATCTTAACTCACCTCACCACATCAACATTTGAAACATCATCATCTAGGTAAAGATTCTCAAGTTCATGAGAAATGAAAAGATTTATCTACCATTTTAATAGAGTTTAATGTGCTTTGCCATGTTAGCATCATGCCAAGTGAACTCATAAGCTAGTTCATAGAGCTAGATTTCCACTCTATGAAAGAGTTCTACACATCAACACTACATAAAATAAGCTTGTAGAGAAAATGTTTAGAGCTAGAAAATGATTTGACAAGCAAGCACTACCACATCAAAGGTTTGTAGAGTCAAAAATGATTATATCTTTCTAATATACCATGTAAGCTTTATCAAGTTAGCTTATGTTTGTAGAATCAAAAATTAGTTCTACAAAAAGACTCTACAAGCCACATCAGCTCTGCAAACCTTCTCTACCATGTTAGAGCTTTAGAAGAATGAAGTCATGTTAGCTCATTAGGTAGCGCAACTTTGTAGAACAAAAAGGTGGCTCTATGAAATGATTCTTCAACATTAGCTAATTATGTGACACTAGATTCATAAAGCTTAAATCTAGTTATACAAATAACCTTTACCATGTTAGCTCCCAAGTTAGCTTATGCTAGTAGAACTAAAATTTGGATCTATGTAGAACCTCTAAAATCCACATCAACATTCTACCATCTTAGCTCTAAAGGATAAGAATCTTGGGTAATGATGAAATTTCATTCTACAAGAGTAGCATAGAAATGGATCTACCATATCATCTTTCACCATAATAGCTCATAGGTGAAATTTGCAAAACCAAATTTCCACTCTATAAGCAAGCTCTACTAGCTTAACACCTACCACATCAGCATCTATCACATCAGCTTGGAAAGCAAATCTGTAGAACCAAAATTCCACTCTACTAAAAAGCCACGTTAGCATCATGCCAAGTTAGCTCGTAGAACTAGTTTGCAGAGCCAAAATTCTAGTCTATGAAAAATCTCTACCATGTTAGCATCACACCAAGTTAGTTTGTAGAGTCAATTCATAGAACCAAAATTTGACTATGCAAATGAACTCATTTTTAGCTTTACCACGTTAGAAATTATGAAAAGCAATATACTACTAGTTTTTATAGCCAAAAATTGACTCTATGAAAGAATTCTACAAGCCAAATCAGAGCTTACCTCAAGCCCATGAAAGGCTACATTTCATGCACATGTGCATTTTATTTTTAATCCAACTTAGTGGAGACAGGGCACTATGGATAAAACAAAATATTAGCTCTACAAAGAAGCCCTGTAATTATTCATCCATCTTAGCTCTTTAATGTAATGAATCAAAAAATCTCTATCATGTTAGCATGAAGAGAACAGAGGCTAAATAAAAAAAGAGAGCTAAAAACCAAGGATAACGATAGTTCAAAACTACCATTGAAGCTTAGAGAAGGGAGTGCGAAGCCATCATTAGAGCATGAAGCTACCATTAAAGCTCAAGGAAGTGACTCTAAATTAATATGCTCTATTTAGTGAATGTACAGAAAGATGTAAGAGTTGAGATAATAGAATGCAGTTACTCCAACATGAACAGAGTTATAGTAATTACTAGGATTATGGATGAAATCACTTAGGAATAATCTTGAGTTCAAACATGCAAAAGAGTTGTTTTAAAGAGAATAATGAATTCCATAATTGAATAGATTATGGGAGAAACCAATACTATAGCTGTTGGAGACCGTTTGGGACGCGATCGCCAACGAGTGTCCTTGAACAGGATTTAGGTGCTTGTTGGTCTCTGGCAACACCAAGGCCCAGATACCTCCAAATAAACTCAGTAGTTAATGTGAGTATGTGTGTGTGCTATTGCGGTGTGTTGTTGTGAGAAATGTAACGATTGCGTTGTGTGTAAACTACAAATGACTTACTTTAAAGAGATTCAGCCAACTTTGCCAAGTACTGTGAGTTGTTGAAAGTTTCCTATTTTGTTCAACTGCCTAGTCTATGCAGTCCTTATAATACCTACTTGTAACAAATAAAATTTTGCAAAAACATTTGAGCACAACTCCACAAATCTACTCCTAATTTTTCCCAAAGAAAGAGATAGTTCCACAAGAAAACTAGAAATAGAGCAAGATTCGATGGAAATAGACAAAAAAGAAAGGAAAGCAGATTTGTGTAGACCTCAAATATTTAAACAAGGTAAAATGACACGAGTAAACACTTCACAATAAAGCTATTCCAAATTCAATATCTATGAATTGTTCAAACTTCCAAGGCTCAAATAAGCAATTTCTTCAAGACAATCCTACTATGCTACCAAAAATTGCTACGTAAACTACCACGTACAAGACTCCATTTTGACTAGATAATAGATGTCGAAGATTACATTCAAATAGAACCTTTGAAAAACTTGACAATTTCTGATTGAAATACCACGGAAAATCACTTTAAAGATAAAAAGAAGCTATTCTAGTCCCATCAAAATACCAAAGATTTTCTGAACCCTCTTGACTACTGAATTGTTCAATGGCATGACTACAAACAGAGGCTCTCTTACAGCAATCCCAATAGCAGTTCCCACACGTTGCACAATAACGAAATTTACTACTTAAATGCTCTTAAGGCTTTTAAACACAAGTGCTTCTATGGCAAAATTTTAATGGAAATTTCTATCGGGCATCAAGAACAATAAGAGCAATCTAAAAATTCCAAAATTACTTACCAAGGATGAAACTATCTAAACCACTAGCTAAACAATTTAAACAAAACAAAAATAAAACATAACTCATAGGACTATGACAAAGAGGCTAAAATCTTTCCCTTAGCAAGCCATCTTACAAGCAATTGTCTTTACAAATCTTCTTTACAAATGCTCTTCTCAAGACCCAAAGTGTCTTGAAGTGAGAGTCTAAGTGCTAACTAGTAGCCTTCCAAAGTGTGATCTCCAAATGTGTGATGTATGAGATCTTCCCAAAAGTCCCTTCCAAAGTGAGACCCCTTGATCCTCCCCCTTTCTCCCTGACCCCTGAAGCCTTTTTATAGGGTTCCAAGGTAGGTAGGGAAGTTACATATTCAAAAATATCTCACCTAACTTCTCTCCCAAGTAACTTGGCCAACCAATTAGGAGATTACTTGCCCAACAAGTTAGGAGGTTACTTGCCCATTTAATTAGGAGGGAGTTATATAGTTAGGAAGTTATTCATAAAGTTAGGAGGAATTAATATTTGTAAATATTATAAATATTTCCTTTATAAGTAATTTATTAAAATAAATCTAAAATCCCTAATCTAATTTAATTTAATTAAAATTTTAAATACTAAGTGTCATTAAGCTCTAAGATTTTTTCATAAAAAATATAATATAATATCCACCTTATTGGTGGTAGCAGTAGTTAATTTATCCTTTCTGCATCTCTGATAATTGAAATTTAAATTCGGGATGGCCCGAAATATGAGTCTGAAGGTGAAGGCACCGATCCTGCAACTGCTAGCAACTGATTCAAATTATCTTCTTCGGCCAAAAATCATTACCAACAACTGCCATCACAGGAGAAGACTTTGCCACCGTGTTAGGAAACGTCACCGTGTGTTCTGTAAGGACCTGCAACTGTTGTAACCTTTGCCTCTCAAGAATGCCCTTTAGGTTTTAATGATTATACGATTTGTTCATTGCTTCGTATATTTTCGCTACCTTCTGTCTATGATAACTGGTAAACTATCTAGCTTACAAAGTTTTCTTCCAACATTTGGTGCAGATTCTTCAAGCAACATCCACCAGGGTTTTTAAGGCATTTGTCGTTGTTGCGAATGAAAACCCAAATTTGTTCATCGCGTGAAATAGGCATCTATTCTTCTAAAATCCACAAGTGTCTCTGCTGAAATCGATGATGTGCCCACTGCGTTCTGCCCTAAACTGGCCTCAATTCTTTCTGCATAGCCTACACACAATTACTGCCCGAAACCCCCTTCAATATGGCTTAGTCGTGAAAGAAGGGCCTCCCACGTGCTCCATGAACTCGGGTTCACTATTTTCGGCATCCGACGAGTCGGCTACGGCTACGTTCAGAAACATCAATTTGTAAATCTGGCCGATGCGTGGGCGCAATTCTGAATAGCACAAGCTGATGTATTTGCCCAAAAACCATGACATTCAGTTCTGTTTTTCCGATTTTCTATTTTTTCTCCAGCAGTGTTAACAATGGGCTTTTGGACTTACGAAAATTTGGGTTCATCTGCAACACAGAAATCTTCACATCGTTTGATAATTTAAATTTACGGAATTCAAACCCTGTTGGTAGTCCGTTTGTTAGTTCCTTCACTTGCTTCCAATTCTTAACCGATTCTTGATAATCCATTACCCACGGTGCTATCTATTTTGCCAATATTAACAGGGAGTATGCTTTCTTGTGGTAAATAATCACCTTCTTTGTTTGTTATTCCAATCTTCACTAAAGGAAATAATTTGGCATTTTAATTTTACTTTCCAAGAAGGCTTCAACATCAAGATTATTTACCAGTGGCTTGCTTCTCCAAGAATACCCATCAACTCACAAAACTAAACTGCAAATTTATAACCAGGGATTGTGCTAATTTTGAATAAAATATTCCAACTGTTCCATGTAATGGCCAAATGTGCCAACAATAAGATTCTTAAGAAAGATTAATAGCTCTGAACTAAATGAATTACGCTGATAAAGCTTTCTTAAATCATGATAGTTACTAGTTGAGGGGCTACAAATTCAAAGAATGAGGGGAATTTATTAATAGAGCAACTATCTAATAGCTTGAAATTTTGTGAAGAGAGCATGTAGAATGTGGAGCTTTAAACTCTTATAATGATTATAACTATGAAAGGCTGCTATATAAAGCCCAAAGAAGATTTGTTTAAGGTATCCAATAATTGGGAGAAAAGATCGACATTTCAAAGGATCATAATTGGAACTGAAGCTAGGAGCAAATTCTTGCACAGGATTTTCAAAGTTTGAATTTGATTAAGCCTAATTACTT
The DNA here is from genome assembly GCA_015680685.1 of Gnetum montanum. NCBI lineage: Eukaryota > Viridiplantae > Streptophyta > Gnetopsida > Gnetales > Gnetaceae > Gnetum > Gnetum montanum. The sequence continues at coordinate 253,820 of MNCI01036344.1, read as the reverse complement.
CTACTCTATGAGTTATTTTCATCTTCTTACTTTCTCATAGTTGTTTAGCTAGTGGCAAAGATTGTATTGTGCCTATCATCTAGTTCTTGGAATTGTTTAATTTACTTGAATAGTTCTAGGTTTAGAAATTTTTGGCATTTGTCAATGGATTTTAAACAACTTAGGTTTTCAAAATGTTTGTTCATTTCAATATTACCCTTATTTCAAATTTCTTGTTTAAGCAAAAGGATTTAATAATTTTTTGTTTTGTTAACTAATTCAAAATAGTTTTAGTTTTCAAGGTGTTTATTCCTATTAGTAGTACCTTAATTTAATGTTTAAGATTCTATGCAATTCTAGAGTTTTACTTTTCAAAATCCATTGAATCTAGCTTTTTCTAATTTTCTTGTGGAATTTTATCTCTAGGAAAGATTGGCAATGGATTTTTTGGAATTGTGCTTAAGCATTAGATGAAATACTAGTTTGCATAGGCAACTTATGATCTGGACTACATAGACTAGGTACCTTTGATATAGAAGGAAATTTTGTTCACTTACAGAATATAGTATAGATAGCTAAATCTTTTCATAAAAGTTAATTTTCTATTTAACTCTTAGTATGCAATATTGGGAAGTTTATACTAAATGATAGCTTAAAACACATAATTTCTCTATAACCACTATGTTTATTTTGAGGTATCTAGGCTTTGGTATTTCTAGAGACTGGAAAATACCTAAACTCAAGTCTGAAAGAACATCTCATCCTTGTAATTTTCATCATTAGAAAGAGATCAATGTTGGTGGTCTAAATTAGGCTTTAACATTAGCCTATTGGCTATGAGCAAAACATCAAAACCAAAGAAAGGGCCTATTGCTAGTGTAATATCTAAAAATACCAAGGATGAGAAGATAAAAATTATCTAAATTTGAAATTTATTTTTTATAGCTTGTGACACTGCTAGCAAAACATTTCCAATTCATAAGCCTATTATAGTAGATGCAACACCATCAATAGTTAGCCACCTTGTGAGAAAATAATTATCGAGGACTTTGTTGTTGTATGAAGAGAAATCCAAGGTGGTCCCTTTGGTTAGACAAATGAACACCAAACATAACTATCCTTTGGTTAATTAGCCATTTGGCATTCCACTTTCCCCTCACCCACTTTGTTAATACCACTATTGAAGGAAAAAATATTTTAGACTAATTTAAACCAAAGTCTTCTAAAATACAACTATCATGTTAAGGGTGATTAGGACATGATTTTGACAAATGCATCACTTCTGGTGGCATAATTGTCGTCTTCACAGTACGAGGCAACACTCTGAAAAAACTTGTCCTCAATTCATGGCATTGTATGGTGACAATACCCAAGGGCAACAAAATGGAAAAGCCCCTATCATGGTTCTTGATGTACCTCATGAGACAGAAAATGAAGAGGTTTCCTCATTAGAACAAGTCATGGTAGGCGACCCTAACCCACACAACACTCGCTACCGTAAAATCAGTGACATTATGAATGCTACACAACGACAAACTAGAAACAATTTCTATACACCTCCAAACAAAAGAGTTCCTAGTTCAAACAATGGAAACAATCAATCTGGGTCATCCCAAGTAATTGCCCCACAACAACCAAACCCCCCATCTGTACTTAGGAGAGTTCCATCTCAACAAGAAGCCAAAGATGAACCTAAGAATTATGATTTGGTTGAGGACTTAAAAAGAGTGAAAGCCAACATTTCGATGTATGACCTTCTACACTTTAACGAAATGAAAGAAGTGATTCGGGATATGGTTCATACACCTGTAGCCCAAAGAGAAAAATCCCCAATTCCCGAAAGGCATGTTCACTTTGCAGAAAGTCCTAACACGTTACCAGTACAAAACATGGATAATTCTATGTCTAGCAAAAAGGATCATCCCCCTTTTCTAACCACTTTGATTATTTCAGGAAAGAATGTCGATAACTATTTAATGGATTCAGGTGCAACTGTTAGTGTTATGCCTCTTGACATTTGTAACACCTTAGGAGCACAAATGATACCACAAACTAAAAGTGTAAATCAACTTAATGGATCTAGTGTACTTGTAGTAGGGTTATTAAAAGGAGTAAAAGTACAACTTAAGAAATACCCTACATTTACATGTCATACAGACATCCTGGTAGTTGACATGAAACCCACATATGGTGTGCTCTTATCAAGGACTTTTGGAGCTAAGTTTGGGGGCTTCTTTAGGTCAGATTTCTCAGAATTATTGATCCCTATCAAAGGAAAATCTGAATACATGACTATACCCCAAGAACCCTTCTACAAACAAGTAGTAACAAACTTGGATCAACAAAATCAATCTTTGGAAGATCGAAATGCTAATCTTTATGTTGGGGTTATTGAGGTTGAGTGTAGTGAACCTATTGAAAATGACTATGTAAGTAGAACTACAAAAAGTCCTATCTCTTATGCAGACCCCATCAAATCCTATCAAAGTTCTAGAGAAGGTGAAGAAAACTATGGAGACACCTTACCTTATCAACAACACGATGGATTTTGTCTAAGTGATCCACCACCTTTAGGGGAAGAAAAAGATATAAATAAGACCTTACCTCTTAAAACATTTGAAGTTGTGCTAAATTTTAGCAATACATCCATGAAACATTCTCCTAGAAAAGCTATATCCGATGACCCACCAAGACCTAGACCTATCATTAAAACTTATATTAAGGAAAAAATTTATAAAAAATGATCAAGCAATGTAAAAGTAGGTCTTGATCTTCATAATCTTAAGCATCTAGCTATAAATTTTCAAGTAGGTGATCTAGTCCTCAAAAGAGATAAAGCGTCTGGCCAAACTGGCCCTCAAACTAAGTTTTCACCTATGTGGTCAGGCCCATTCCAAATTGTAGACACCACCACTCCAAATGTGTTTAAGATTGCTGATTTGCAAGGATATAGGTTGAATAGGAATTTTAATGCATTTCATTTGAAACATTTCTACTCAGGTACCCCACGTGGGCATCTGGTAGATTCTTAGTCGCATGTTTCATTCCCCTTTTTCATTGCATTTCATATGTATATTATTGCATTTTCATATTTTGCTTGCATTTCCATCATTTCTTCCTTAGCATATTGTTTTGATTATTGTGTTCTTCATATGATTTTAATAATCATTGGTCATTTGAGTTACTTGACATTGGGTCATCTTAACACCATTGAAAAATAATGCAGGTATGATATAATTTACTATGATGTAATGCTATAATATCTACTCTATATTTTATACTGTAACTCTTTTCGATTAATTCCAAGGTTTTAGTTTATTTGTTATGTTTGATTATGGAGCATTTGATTTATACAAACTTATCATGCTATCATCATGATCCTGTGAGTGTAGGATATGCGATGTTGGAGAGTGGTTAGTCATAATTACTAGGTGACCTTGGCAAATTCTATCCTTTCCTCTCATAAGCTGAAGCCCTCAGGTATGATGATCCATGGCTATCCTGTGAACAACAGGGTGAAGTGTGTTCATTTCTACTTGAGAACTCTTAGCCACCCAGGAGACCTGCTATGATGCCACCAATCAAAGGCACATACACGAAGGTTGAATTGCACCATGGGCAAAGTTTCCAAAAGGACCGTGCTCTTTGGCAGTGCAGCTAATCGGCCAGACTCGTGTTGGAATTCCTGCCTCAATAATGAAGTACACCATGAGCAAAGTTTCCTTAAAAATAAAAATTAAAAAATGAGGACCGTGTTCATTGGCAGTGTAATAAGTTCTTGAGTGTGATGGGGTCCGGTAGCAATCCTCACCCTAACCTCCATTTCCCCTTTTAAATTTAAGTTTTTCAAAAAGTGAAAAAGACAGAAAAAAATAATAACCAAGGAAAAATCTGAAAGTTGTGGCTTACTATGATCTAACATGAGTTTTAGCTCATCCTCCTCATTAAGTTTTGTATAAGTCACTTGCTCAAAATAGTCTGCATACTTTTACTGTTACCTTGTGAGAATATTGAGGATAAGAGCTTAAGTATATATCTATATATATATATATACATATATATATAATTACACATATATATCTATAGATCTTAGTCAAAATACCAATAAATTAGATTTTAATGGTTGTTTGGATGGCCTATGTCTGTGTCTCTTTTGATTGTTTGGTTATTTTGATCATGTTTAGAACATTATAGTTTATTTTCAAGTTTGCATTTCTCGTTTTATGCTGTTTTTTTTTCCCCACCATTTGCATTTTCATTTAAAATTTTCTAGTCCTTGCACTTGCATGCAATCTGTAGTTTGGGGGCTAAGTGTTGAGGCCAACTTTACCCATGCTAGGCATAGGGCCTTGTTTGAACCAATTCAATTTATAACAATAAAATATAAAATTTTAAAATTAAAAAATAGAACACCATGAGGTTGCACATGGCCATTGTCCATGCGCTGGTGGGCTTCATTGGCCCGTTAAAAAATAGATTTTAAAGAAAACAAATTAATATGGAACAAATCATGAGCAACAGGACATCACCCAAAATTAAAATAAAAATAGATAAAATAAGGACCGACCAATGTGTCTTTAAAAATAAAATAAGATATAAACTAAGGCTTATTTTCTTGTGTTTTATTTTTAGGTGGCAGCAATTAGGGTTAGGTTTTTTTTCTTCTCTTCTTCCTCCACCGCTATAAAAGGAGGAAGAGCACGTTGGAGAGGGGGGGGGGAGATTTTCTTCTGACGGGAGGCTCCTCTGGTGGGCAGATCGGGCCCTGTTACCTTCTTCCACGCCCTCTATTTTTTTGCGACCGCAGCCATAGCCGCAACCGTGCCTTCCGCCGTCCGTAGCGCCATCTGTTCCGTTCAGCCGCCGTTCGCGTTGCCATCTGTTCGCCTGCCGCCCGCGCCGATTTGTTCGCCTGCCATCCGCAGCGCCATCTGTTCTGTCCACCGTTGTTCGCGTTGCCATCTTTTTGGCCGCTACCTCTGCTTCTGTTTTGAGCTTCCAAAACTCCAGTCCCACGACGAAATACGAAGAAATAGCAACGTTATCACGTTCTCTATTCGTTTCTGCATCAAAGCCCCTCTCGGTGCTCTTGAATGGTCTAGAAAATCTCGGCAGCCCAATTCTATTTAATTCCAGTGTTGTATCAGATCCGCAACTATCTGCTCCTAGCTAGCATGCCGATCACCTCTCTGTGAATTTTCTTCATTTGCAATACTCCATCTAGACCTAATTTTGGCACTGGCGGTTCATCAAACTTTGAAACTATTTCTTTTCGTTATTTTGTAATATCTCTAAATTAATTCTATTTTGGAATTCTGTTGTCCAGCCGCCAAATTCATTCTGTGATTCACTCATTTAATTTCCTCTCTGTTGGCTATTCTTCTGGGGCAGGGAGCCTGGAATCATTCATTTTGAGAATCCCAACCATTACATTTCTTCACGACCCTTTGCTGTTACCCGATGAATTATTTTGATCTTTCTATTGGACTTTGGTGCTGCATCCATGTCCAATCAAGCTAGCCCGCCATTCCTACACCTCCCTGAATCTTTAGATCCAGTAGTGCATGCACATCAATTCCATCGCAGCAAGTCAAGTTTTTGACAGAATTCGTTACCGCATTCAAAAAAAATTAAGCTTCCTTCACACCGCTTGTGGATCCAACCTCTTGCTTTATTCACTGAGCTTCCAATAGCAAAACTTCTTCTTGAGTCGTGGCGTTCAATCTTCCTCCGAACTCCATCCATCCAGCACACAGACCCTGCCTAGCTGCAACGCGCAGACCCTCGCCCTGCTGCTACGCCTAGGACGACTTCTGCCTCGCACTAGATCCCGGTCCTCATTCACAGCTACTTAGCAACAACGGGACATATGAAATTTGAATATTTGAATTATTTATCATTTTGCAAATTACACAAATTATTCTAAGTTTCCGATATTAAATTAAATTGAAGTACTTAAATATTAAATTAAATCTAAGCTTTTATTTTGATATTTTGTTTAAAATATTATTATTATTGTTTTTCACATAGCCCTTTCCAGCTGAGACTATTCCTGGATTTCCGTACCCATACGGGAGGCGCCCGAGGCGATAGTCTCCTAAAACGAGCTTTCACAGGTGTTCGTGTGCCCAAAATTTACGCATCAACAGTTAATACCACTATTGAAGGAAAAAACATTTCAGACTAATTTAAACCAAAGTCTTCTAAAAGACAACTATCATGTTAAGGGTGATTAGGACATGATTTTGACAAATGCATCACTTCTGGTGGCATAAATTGTTGATCCTTTTATTCAAAGAGATGCCTTGATCAAGGGGTTGATTGACTATGTAAAGTTGGTTATTGCATAAAGTAATGTTTGAAAAAAGAATATCTAACAAGCAAGGCTGAACTTTGAGAACATTACAATTTAATGAAATTTAGTAAGAGAGGATACTTTGACATACATGAGAATGGGATTTCCATTACTAATGGAAATTTGAAACCTATTGAATCTCTAAACAAAGAGGCTAGTATGTACTAGAATTTTGCAAACCATATGCAAGAGAGCCACTATCTTACTAAAATAATATTAAAGTCAACATAGGTATGCAATACACTAACATAAGCAAGAATGTTACAAATTTTTTTAATGATTTATGATTAAATAATTTATATTTTGACAACATAAATTAGCAACCAAGAGCCCTCTCTTAGAGGAGAAGAAGATCATGGTCATATAGGCTAAAAAAGATATAAGAATTGCATATAGAAATTAAGAAATTAAAAGCCTATGAAAAGTCTCTAAAACAAGATCTTATAAGAATGTATGATATGTGTACTACCTTGGTTCTAGTGCTTGTTGATCCAATGACCTCCATCAATGAAAGTGAGAGAAATGCTTTGGTTTCTCTATTAAAATCATGATATGACTTTATAAAGAAAGTGATGGATGCAAAAATTCTTGAACCACCATCCCTCTCTATTTTTAGGTCAAGGACTTTGGTAGATATCACCACACATGATGACTCTTCTAAGATTAATGATGACAAAAAGGTAGATGTTGATATACCCTAAAACTAGTCCATTTGAAATCTATTTGGAAATTGTTTATCTATTTAGAAGTTTATGAGTTGGAACTCTTATGTTAAAGTTAATTTAATTTCTTGGATCACTTATTTAGAAGTTTAGGATTTAGGACTCCTCTGTTAGAGGATTTTAATTTTTTATATCATAAAAAGTTAGGATATCTTTTAAATTTTCCAAGTTGGACATCTTTTAAATTTCCCTAATTAAGTTTAATTAAAGGGTATTATACACTTTAATGTTTGTTTTATTTAATACACTCATGCAATCTTGCTTTTATATTTATGCTTATATAATCTTGCACTTCTTATTTTATGTTTATGTTTATAATTACTATTGTCTATTATACATAGTGTCACATACCTCTATTATATTTATAAGTGCTATTGGATACTATTTTAATGCTTTTTGGTTTGCAATGAAAATCCTATTGGAAAGCATTATATATTTGAAAATCCTTACGATTAAAAAATGTTACTAAGAAAAGCATTATATTCTCTTTATTATGTATTATTTCATGTTCTAATGTTATTCAAATCATTATTTTCTTCTAAAATGATTTTATTGATTGAATAGACTATATCTAAAACACTTTTGTTTACATATTTTTTATATGCTTTTTTTATTATGATAGAGTATTATTAGCACATTATTTACTATTGAAATGCATTTTACTACATTTCTATTTAAAAAGGGGGTTATTTGCTATTGAAATGCATTATTTCATGTCCTTATGTTTTTAATCCACATTGTCAAATATGAGTTTCAGATAATTCAAAATAGGTTTCCAACAATGCCATTCATTCTAGAAAAAATAAATAGGTTTCATTCTACAACCAAGATAGTAATCACCATGTCGATTCATTTTTTGATGTATTCTAGTATGTAATTTTGTATTGTAATATAAAACCATGCAATGTTAGTCTAATGAATAGATATTTTGCAACACATACTAGTGAAGATTACAAAGTTGACCTAATGAATAGATTCAACATTTTGTCAAAATTATGTCTTATATGTTAATTTTTAGAGTTAACTATGGTTTGAAAATATTAAATTTTGAGCTTTTGATTTTAGCCATTTTTTAATATAATATAATACTTTGAGTTGGTATTTGTTATGTTATAAATAGTATATGTTATTTTGAAATGGGATTCATCATTTGATTTAGGGGGCTTTTGGAATTGATTTTGAGGACTTATGTGGAGATTTGCTAACCCTTCTATAAGAACATACAAAGCCTAGGATTTTATTTTTTCCTCAAGTCCATCAATCCTGTATAGTATGGGCACGATTTATTAACTCAAAATACATTGGGATAGTTCATGAACATGATAGAGTTGAGAAAAGCTCTTTGGTGTTGATGAACCAAGTTCCAAACAAGTATTATTCATGCTCTAGGTTTACTAGTTATTATTTGCCTGCTTATTATTTATCCATTCTACATGTCCAATCCTTTACTATATCCCATTGGCCTATAAATTGACTCATGTAGACTTCATCATGAATTTGACATTCATGTTCATACAATGCAAATGTAGTTACCAACTACTTCTCCTTCTTATTTCAAGATGCACTTATTGAAATAAAGATAAGGTTGAAGCAATGCAAGTTGATATGTTCTAGGTAGTGGTGAGATCTTTGAGTACCAGATCCTTCATTTTAAGCTTTGTGTGATTGATTCCATAATTGTGGTGTAAGGACACCTCCTTAATTCTCTTGTTCTTTCCATTAATATGTGTTTGTGCAAGTTTTAGGCTTCAAGAAGACATCTTATCTCAAATCGAGGATCTTAAGAGAGACGTCTTAGAAGATAGGATACTCTACAATGAGTTGAGAGCTTATAGGAGATGTCTTGAACTTTAATAGATGTCTTAGGCAAGACATCATAGAAATTCTTGAGGTGTCTCAGATGTTAATGAGGCATCCCATAAAATTAGTAGATTTCTCAACTAAGAAGTCCGAGGCCCACCAAGAGATGTCTTATATAGGAGTAAGATGTCTCTATAGAATTACTAGTTTTACAAAGAGACATCTTTGAAAACACAAAGATGACTTGAAAGGATAGGAAAAATTTCAAAATTATTATTCCAAGTTTGAAAATAGTTGAGAAAAGATGGAAAGTGGTGGATGATCTTCAAGTTGAGCTTGAGGAACACTTCCTAGGAGTTTTTCTTATTTAGTTAATAAATATGGATTATGTTCATGTTTGTACCATGAAGAGATGAGATGTCATGTATGTTCATGTGTTGAACTTGAGCAAAACTATGAGGGAGCACATTAAGGAAGTGCATATGTGTTGCAACTCTAAGCTTAATTGTGTTGTATGTTGGCCTAGGTATTTTGGCCTTGCTTGTGTATTGAGGTCTCATTTTAAGGTTGTGATAGAGATTCTACATTGGTTGTGTCTTGCATTGAGAACAAAAATTTAAGTGTTTATACAGCCTCATGCTCTGGAGCATCATTTGAGTGTTTTGAGTGGTTCTGGATGTTTTGTAGGCTATGGAACCTAATTGTAATATTTTCTTTGAATAATTAAAGATAGATAGTTTTCTTATTTTCTAGAAAATTAATTGTCTTTCTTAATATGTGTATTTAGTGTTTGGAAGGGTACTTCAATATTGGAGTAATCTTACTCCACCTTGGCATCAATAACACCTCTTTATGTTGCCAAGTATGGATTGTGAAGAATAATTTCAAGCTTGGTGTTTGTTATTTTACGATTTTCTTTATTAATTTCATTTTGTAGGTTAACTTAATTCTGGTAATGATTTTTAATGTTCTCTAATCACTTTTCCTTATTCTTTTATCCTGTAATCTCTTTTGCGACCGAACACGTTAGCGACTGGAAAACACCGAGAGGTTGTCGGTAGTGACAATATTAACCCCGGATCCATGCTAGGGTCATGCTGGATAAAATGAAAATGGGGCACCTTGAATGATCTGGTCAATCAGACAAGGACTTAGTTAATGTTAATATAACCTTTTGCAAACGAATAATTTGAAAATGGGATTTATAGCATAAAGTAATCTTTAAATGCAAAAGGGGCAGAAAACGATGTAAAATGTAATGATAAGCAAGAAAACAGAGTAAAATGCAGTTAGAAAAATGCACCATTTCAAGAATGTGACTTCACTCTGTCAAGGTGGATACAATTGGTTGCATGGTGCTGAGGGGCGCAAGGATCCCAAGAGTAACCAAGACATTTAGAGTAAGATAGCTGTATGCTTGAATGCGGACTTAGGAGTCAACAATGCAAAATGCTATGGGGTTGGTAGGAAAGAGCAAAGTAGAATGCCAAATGAGAGTGCCAACTGTTTACAGTGTCAAAAAAGATGTTTACAATGCTCAGGAATACAATTCTAACCTTTTTCTTGCTAGACAACTGATACACCATCCAGCCGACCCCTTTGAGCATTGCTCATTGGGGTATTTATAGGACTAAGGGCACGCGAAAGATGCAGTTTGGATGCCATGTGTCCTGGGCCCATGTTGACTTGTCTATGTTGCATGGACGTGCACGACCATTTGATGTGCATGACCGTTGGACGAGCCTACCATGCTATAATTACGAGCCTATCATGTCGTAATTGCGCTATCAGAACTTGGAGATGTGTGCCAATGGTGCAAACAAGTGAAGTGTATTAATGTAGCGTAACTGCTTGCTACACTGTGCTATGCTTTGTAGTGTAGCNATGTAGCGTAACTGCTTGCTACACTGTGCTATGCTTTGTAGTGTAGATGTTGGCTTAACATAGCATCTTGCTATGTTGTGCTACACTATGCAGGGTAGCATAGCGTAGCCTCCAATTCGAGGGAAAAACTTGCATTGTGTCCTGTTGCATGTGTCGGAAACCTTTGAAGTGCTCTGACTACCTTTTGCATACTTGCTATGCTATGCTATGCTACGTAGCATAGCATAGCGTAGCAGCTAGCCTTAGTCACGAAAACGTCACCAATCTGCAAACTTTACTTTTTGCACTACGAAACCTACGAACATGTTGATCTTGTACCTTAGGATGCCTTTCTTTACTCCTGTAGAGTTTCTACGCTGTGCTACACTATGTAGCGTAGTGTAGTATAGTAGTTGACATGTCCTGCTTTCTACGTTTGCTGCTTTCTAGTAAAGGAGCCATTGTTGAAGGACTTGGGGCTAAGCGAAGCAATTTTTTTCGAAGGTCAAAGGTGCTAACTTAGTGTAATTGAAAATCACTAAGTAGGCTGAGCCTTCCTGTCTTGCTTTCACTATGCTATGCCACGCTACATAGCGTAGCATACCATAGCACCTTCTCTTGGAATAATTTATGGTTGATTGGTTGAACAACTATCTCCCAAAGCCTGCTATGCTATATAGCATAGTGTAGTGTAGCAAATTCCTTGACTAGAAAACTTTCCAAACTTTTTTATGCATTTTGAGCACCATTGACAACTCTCCGCATTGTTTCTATGTAGGCTGTCAGCCGGACGAATTACCCAACTAGAAAATTTGCCAAACTGTACAACCTAAAGCCCAGAATATCCATCTCTTGATGAACTACTATGATGTTGCCTGAATTGCAATGACCCGGTGAAGCAAGGATGCCCTGAAAATTTAGGGTGTTTCAATCTCTAATGATATTTTTTGTTAGATGAGGTGCACTTCTTGCATAGAGAGCTTACACTTATTCATTACCAACCTCTCTATCTCTAAGTTTACCTTCACTTATTTTTACATAATGTACTAGAGGTAATCTTTAAAAGCATCTCTTTCATTTTGCATTACCTTCAACATTTTATCAATTACATCAAGCTATTTATTCTACTCTTTCAATTTAGCAACTCTCTTATTTATGCCATAGGATTTTTCCTTGGCTTTAGATGCATCCCATGCAACCTACTCTTTGATTGTAGAATCTTTTTGGAAAATAACTTGTAATTGATGATTTTCTACTTTCTTAAATTTGAGTATCTTCACTTGGGTTTGTTGATTTAGTATCTTAGATAACATTAAATTTTCCTTGGTGATGAGAAGCATAGATTATAGGGTAGTCACATTCTCAAGTATGTTAAATGCTTTGACAATTCTTATCATATGATTAATAGCTACTCTAGGTGTTGCTTATGGTATGTTGGTATCATTTACTTAAGAACCTCCACTTACTCTATTTGCTTTAGCCATTTTTCTAGGATTATGAATACCAAAATGTTTTTTTTGGGTGATGAAAGCAATTGGTGGTATTATTAGGACATTGCATAGTAAGGCAAAGTAGGTGTATTTTATTGTGAGAAAAATCAAAGGAGGCCTTGGGCATCAGGGCTAGTAGCAATAGGAGACTAGAGATCATCAAAGGTCTTCCCTCTCTAATTGGGAACCAAGGATGGCTGGCAGACTCTCTCCCATCAGTAGTCGATGAAGAGCATTTAGTAAGGCTTCCCTCTCTCTAACAATAGATAAGAGGGCTCCCTCTCTTGGAGTTTTAGCGAAGACACATGGCATATGACAATGGATAGAGGCATGAACTACAATGGTGGTGTGCAAGCAGTGTACAATGGCAGCACATGAATGAAAATAGACGATGTTTGATGCACAACATTTTCCTTCCCCCCCTCTCAAATAGCAAGTACAAACATAGTGGCCTCTTTAACCAAGAGGTGGCAGGTGCACCAGCAAGGGATAATGATGCAAATAACACATGGTAGTGGATGATGGCCAATAATGGGTGTGCATGACATGCTGTGATGGTAATGGTCGTAGAGATGCACACATCAGCAAAGCTCAATGGTGTGTGGAAGCTACAGATAGCAGTTAGCTATAGTAGTAAGAGTTGATGTTGTGGTGAGCTGTAGCCAATGGTGCATAGCGCATGATGGCAGTAGGCAGCACAGTCAACGGTGTGGGATCTCTCTCACAATGGCTATATGCATGGTAGACAAAGGTGTAAACTATAGTGGCAAGCGTGGCAAGCATGTCCAAACTAGCATGTGTGTGGTGTTGCAGGTAACTATGGTAGGGTGTTGTCGTCACAAGGTTGATCACTCTCTCTCTTTCTGCCATAGCAATGTGCATGGTAGGAGGAACAACAGTTACTCTCCCTCTACCACATCAGATGCTTGACAGGAGGAATAGTAGGATCTTTCTTTCTCTCCTTCCTTCAGTGACATCAAATAGTAGACATGTTGTGAAGTGACATTACAGTAGCACAAACACACCTTCCAATGGTGGTTTGGGTTTTCCTACTTGATAGTGGGCACCATTGGCAATGATAGACCAAGAAAAAAATTTTAAATTTACAAGTTACTATATTTTCATTAAGTTTTGAAATCAAGATAGTTATTCAAATTTTTCCAGCTTTTTAGTTTGATTTACTATTTTCAAACATCACATAGCCTATCCAGCTGAGACTAGAGCCACCCTAGGCAATAGTCTCTTGAAACTAGTTTTTCTAGGTTTTGGTGCATCCAAAATTTATGCATCAATAATAGCCTGACTTGGGCATACATTGGACAAGGCCTAGTAGTTTTTTGACTATCAAAGACAATTGGCACCAACAAAATTTTATTGGTTTTCACCATCCTTAGAAAAAGGAGATGGAGAGTGTGCAGAAACAAATGAACAAAAGATGTAACCAAACATGTCCAGCTCATGATGACAAGAAGTGCACAAATAGTGAAAGTAATCTTGAATCCTACTAACCCAACTCAGATAGAATCAAAGTTAGAACCAGCCACATACGAAAGAAAAATACTACTACAGACGAAAATTCTATTTATGGACCAAGAATGTCTTAGAAAAGCCATGTCTTACGACCAATCATAATCACTTTTCCTTTAGTTTTTTTCTTTGTAGTGATTTTTTTATTTCTTCCACTATAGACCTAAAAATTTAAAGCTTTCTTTAGTGTTTTGCAGCAAAATGCAAGTCATTAGATCCATATCTAAAAACAGGAAAAAATTCTTTGGTATATACTATATATGAAGTAATAATAGATTTGGTGTGTCAATGGTACTAGTTAAGAATAGATTTCATGTGTCAATAGTAGTGGTTGCTAAGATCTATGAATTTGGAAACTCGCTATGGGAAAATGATATCCAAAAACACCTCAAGAGACTTTGTGAGTTAACTCCTTTCATTCAAGCTCTACAAACTTTATAAGTATTTTACCTTTATAAGTAAAGTAATCCCTCAAGAGACTTTGTGAATAAATGCTAGATATTTAGCAAATGGTCCCTGCTTATCTTACCAAACAAGGTCTTAAAAAGGTTTGACAATCTCATGCAAATCCAAAGTTTATGGAGCTTTTCCAACTACACATTGGGAAAGATAGATCTTGAACAAATTTTAGTGCTTAGCTTTGTTTTTTTGTCCAAGTTTAGCACAAGAAATAATAGTACTTACCTTTGTCCACTTTCAACACATAATTTTTGGCCTTAATATTTACAGGGACATAAATTGAAGGATTGTAAAGCGTCAACAATACAAAACATAAAAGCTATGACTTCTCTACCTCTATTCTATCTTTTTCAAACCCACCATTGATCTCAAGTTCAATGATTGGTTATTGGTTTAGAATATGATACTTACCTTTGTCTATGTTGAACATGTATTTTTGGCCTCCATGTCTAAAGGAACATCAATGGAAGTATTATAAAAAGTTAATGGTACGAAATGTGAAGGCCTTTGTCTATGTTTTTTAATGTTTATCAAATGGGCCATATATTGTCGATTCCATGACTAATTGCCTAATCTAAATTTCTATCTCATATGCTATCATCCTTCTTAGCTCACTTTTAAAAAGAGCTATGTTTAGTTTTCACTTTGCACATACAATCTTGTAATCATGCTAATTCATGGGTGTTGTAAGAACTTGTGCCTTTTGTATCTTCATTAATCTACAAATCAAGAGTTCTATGATGAGTTGAATCCTTTGCCAAATATGGTATAAATATGTCTCTTGTGCACACTTAGAAATAAAGATCAAGTGTAAATGGAAAGATAAACTTAAGTAATAAAAGCATGAAAAAATTCTATGGAAGAACTTATAGGGTATTAGCAATGGGCTTGTGATACCAGAAAACCTATTGGTTCTCCTTCTAGCACCAAAAATGTTCTTGCAAAATTGTTTTTTTATAATCTTGCAAGAACACCTCCACAAATTAGATGTTAAGTATTTAAATCATGACCATAAATAGTCTTTATATTGATATAATTCTTGATAAGCCAATAATTATAACACGAAGGAGCATGAACATCCAATAAAGTATAGACTTAGCCTAACATTGTTGAACTAGGAATGACATGAAAAATGATAAGAAGAAATAAGTCTAAGTGTAGAATTGATAATTTCTAACTAATGCAAATAAAAGGTAAGGGTGGAAACTATACTTAAAATGACTTAAAATAAAATATAAATAATAAACAAAAGGATCATTATAGGGGAAAGGGTTTTGGTATTTCCTTTCCAATAATCAATATGCTTTATTCATAAAATATGAAGTTCACCTCCTATGAAGGGCCATAACTACAACGGTTGATGAAAAAAACATGGAAGGTAAAATTGATAATAAAATCTTAGTTTATGAGCAAAGCAATGGTTTTGATGTGAAATTTAAACTTTGATAGGTGTAGGTATGAATGGTGAAGTTGTAGATGTCATCCAGAATTCTATTTATGAACTATTTGACAAGTGATGTTAGAGCCAAAAAACTAACTCTGGTGCAAGCAATATGAAGATTTCTCAAGTGAAACTATAGCTAATGATAACATTTGTATCAATGTCACCTTGTGAGCTATTAAGAACTTAGCTAATAAACTATATTTATGGGCTACCAAGAGGAGCTGTGATGGCTATGGAATATGCATGAGATGTTAAGAAGAAAAATGCTTGTGCTTTTGATCTTTCAAAATCCAAAAAAGTATTATGGATCTCAAGAAATTTGCTTGACATGAAGGTTTCAGCCTTATATATATAGGCCTATGGTTTCCAAATTCGATCCTAACATCAAATGTACTTGACTAGAATTTATTTTTGAAAACTGAAAGTTTAGAAAGGTTGATCCATGTAGGTGACATAAATGTTGACGTTGACACTAGCTTTAGTGTCACCATTTGTAGCGTTAAAATTTACAACATCCTCCATGTTAACACCACAAGATGTAGAGATTACTTCTTATGCCTAAATTGATGTCAAATTACATTGTGATGATGCTTATGAGATGATGGAAAACTCATGAAGTTAAAGAACAACATTGAATGTCAAACTTGGTGGCCTTGATTGTTGCGAATTCTAGTTGAATGAAGCTAATGCTAGTGTTAGCTAGCAATACAGAGTCTCAATTTGGATCCTAACTTTTCAAACTACCTTTAAAACATGTTAGATTTACAATTTGATGTCCTACCGATGAGCGGCAAGGTACCCTTATGTCCAACCATATGAATCACAAGTGTTCATGAATGATCTAGTCAAATTTTGTGGATGGAACTAGCTATGCATCTAAATAGTTATGCTTTGATCATAGTTCACTATCTTCCCACTTGGAGTAGTAGTAGCCTTTTCATGTATATTTTAGTCCAAAGTAAGGCATATGATGTTGTCTAATTCTATGTTTCTCCTAATGATGATAAAGAGAAATTAACTAAGATAATGAACAATGGAAAAAAAGATCTAAACTAGCCTATGTGCAACAAGTATCCATCCCCAGTCATCTATACACATCTTGGACTTCATATAACTACCATTGGGATTTCCAAGCATATGTCACTAGGTGTGCCAAATGATACATTATTAGATTACCAAGTACTTACACTTAAGCACTTGTGATTAAGTTGTACTCATTTCACATAATAACAAGAATAGTAAATAGCAATAAATGGAAACATTAACTAAAGAAAATAATAAATAATTAAAGAAATAATAAATCTAAGTGAATGTGGCAATGATGGAAGTAATCTTGATTTTTATTTCCATTCATTTAGCATGTCCAAGTACGTCACACTTGAATAAAGGTTTCATATGATTACAAACATCACACTATAGGCATGCATTAGGAATAATAGAACTGGAATTCAGAAATCTAAGAAAGACTATCAAAAACTTAGAAAAACTATCTTTTAACTATGCACCTTATAAGCTAGCATGGAAGAGACAATATCAAATATCCAACATCGTTTCTTAGGATCCAATATTGCATGTCGGATATCAGGGCTAACACAATGATAACTCATCATACCCCCATGACTGAATGAAAACTCATCCTCAAGTTAAACAAAAGGAGGAACTAGTTCTTTATAAAATTTGATGAAATGGTATGGAATTTTGACTAACTTAGAAAAAAAAAAGAAAACAAATGGACTTATACATGTTGTAGTGGTGCTTACAAAAAATGTGGATACAACAATATAAGACACAAAACTGGGGAAGCTCATGTAGTTCCTAGAGGTGGATGGCTCCTCCATCAATTGCTTTCCTTTATCGCTAGGCTTGGAAAATTTGTACCAATCAAGAAATGCCTATAATTTTTCCTCTTTTTTCCATGGGTCGTGTACCATCCAATCTTTTGATCCGATTTTTGCTAGCACCAGCATGTCCCAAGGGCATGGTAGTTGTGGAAACATCTTATTGGCCTTCACATACCAAGTTGCAAACTACCATCATTCTTCTTCAAAGGTCCAAGATTTTTCTCTTAATTCTTAATAATTTGTTAATCTCTTAACTAGGTCTGAGGTAACATACTTCTATCCATGGTAGCTTGCTTTAACCACCTTCAATTTTGAGTTTGCCATATGGAGCTTTTGTAAAGCATTTTTTCTATCCCAAACTCTTTCTCATATAATGCATAAGTTCTTGCTACCTACTTCTCTAGCTTGCTTCTAGGCCAACCTACTATTAACATGGCAAGGTTGGCATATTTGAGGTTAACCAATGTCATGTACTCTTTTAGATCCTTAATCCATTGGTCTTTATTTTTCACTTCTGCTTGATGGAGTAGAGCACAGCTATCTAAGATGGGTTGCTAGTTGGGATTTTGTGCTAACATGGCTACAATATTGGCTTTAGCCATCTAGATTTCCTTTTCATTTATTTGCTTATACATGCCTACTTGGTTTCAGAAGTGTTTCTTTAGCTTTTCATATCTCTTGGCCTCATTTTTCCACATGCTAATTTCAATTGCAAATGTTTGTTAAATAGTCCAGACCTCCTCTATTGAGAGGGTTCTATTTTCCTTGGCCAATCTATTGATATGATGGTTGACCTTCATATTTGTTCCCTCAACTTATTGACACTTTCTTTCAAAATATTCTTTTGTTGTTCAATGGTGATCAAACTAGAGCTTTCTGCAACAAGCTATTTATTCTCCTCCTGAGTGGCAGTTAATGAATTTTTGTAAGCATGGGATAGAGCATCAATAGCAAAGGCATTCTAGACTACCTTCTCATTTTCATGCTCAATAGCTTTATTTTCTTCAATCAACTTTATCATCTACTCTATTGTAAATTTCTCTACCTAGTCAAGCATGATAAATTGAGTAGGATCTCATCTTTTAACTCTTAGGGTGGCCAACTCTTGTTGTAACTATTGCACTTCCACTTCTATGTGCTTTGCCTTGATATATGCCATGACTAGTTTACCTTTAGTCGTGATGAGGTCTGATTGTGCTAAATTGACATCACTGGGGATGTCTAATAAGGTGGTCATCACTTACTCTTTCTATAGCAATCGATCTAATACATCCTCATGTGTCGTAGGAGTCATTAAAGTCCCAGTGAGCATTTGCACATCTTTGGTCCTAGTTAGACCTACTAGGAGCACAATAGGCACATTGAATGATCCTTTAATGTGTTCTGTAATCACTTTGATTACACCTACTACATCTTGATTTCATATTACCACTACTACGGCACCTTCTCCTATCTCAAGCATTACTTGGAAGGATGCAACATTACCAAAGATTTATCTAGACCACTAGGAATCTCCTCCTGATTGTAGTGAGATCTACCCTCTTGTTAGATTGGCCAAAATGGTGGGCTATACCTCATCTAAGACTCTGAAAAATCTTGATTCTTCCCTGCTTCCCCAACTGAGTGTCTTAGCAATTTTCTCTAGGTGGCTCATTAAGGATATGTAATCTTGTAGCAGTGATGGTGGTAGAGCTTGTGTTTCAGGGTGCTATTCAGGCTATCATTTTTCTTCTTTCTCTGGTTTGGCTTCCTTATTTGATTCTTTCTCTTCACCAAGATATTTCCTTGGTGTTGTAGGTTTGAGGAGCTCAACAAATAAAGTATTTTGAGCCTTCCTAGGAACATTATTCATGTACCTTAGGATTCTAGTGCATTTACATAGCTTTTTGATTAGGCAAGGAAATAGAAGCGTTGGCTTCCCTACCTTTTTCTCCTTGAATCACCTTTGGATATCTGTACAATATAGTTGGGGAAGGTTGGCTATGTACTTTCCCATTAGGATGGCACTTCCCCTAGTTGCATAGGTGGAGATTCAGTTGAGCCCTTTCTTGAAAATAGATGATATGTCCCTATTTTGAAATAGGTTCTCTCTTCTAGAGTTAATTCATGATATGCTTTGTTATCTTTCCTATATGCTCTCCTCAACCACAGCTCTCTTGTATCATGGTTAGATCTTGTAAACAAATGGGCTAACTTAGCCCCTTCATTCAGAAAATTTAGAGCTTTGGTGATTACTTTAACAAAGAAGTCAACATTGACTCTGCAAATGCTAACTATGGTTCCTTCCTCCTTGTTATGTCATAATTGGTATGTTTCGCCAAGATACTACTCACCACTATCTAAAAAAATAGGCCACAAAGGTGACACCTGAAGTTGTGTTCAAACTACTTCTGGAGCAAACTCCATAAATGGACAAAAGTTCATCTCCATGATGATCGTGGTCAACATGAATTTTTCTTCAATGTCCTCAAGGAATTTTGGGGAACGTGAGACATTGTCCTTGCATAGGGGCCTATGGTTTTACAACCTTTCCTTGGGCTGACTTTCTTGTGACAAAAGCCTCTTGATGAATGCTAAATGATTGGGCTAACTGCTCCTCATGCTCTATATGTTCACCCTGTTGGCCTCGACCACATTGTGGGCACTTGGCTACTTGCTACGAAGGTTCTCCTTGTTCTTGTCTTTTTGGGGCCATCTATAATCAAGCAAAGATTGGATGTTACTAAGGTTGTGTTCTTTATCATTAATTAGGTTATACCTTATGCATTCCCTTAGTTCATATGATTACACAGGTAGAAAATTTTTTAGGAAAAATCTCCAAAAAATGTTTATCATATTTTACAACCCTTCACAATTAGTTTCTTTTTCCTTATGTATGACTTATTATGATGGTTATGGTCCCTTGGGTGAAAAAATTAAGGTTTTTGACATCATGACGATTGATTTTTCAGTATAACACTTATGGTTTTTAATGTTCTTACCCTTATACTATCCCTCAAGTAATAGCAAATTTTGGAAAAGTGGTGCAAGTCTCTCATGCAAGCACCACCCCCCTCCCATGACTAACTTGAACACTCTGAGTTGAGATAAGTTTAAATGGTATAGAAAACAAAGCGGTAGAGAGCCAAATATTGCAAGTTGTAGTTGGTTGTGTAGAGCTCTAAGTTTCTAGAGAAAATTTGAAAAACTCCCCTAGCTACAAATGATAAGAATGAAGTTTGGGCACCGTGGGGATCATATATATAGGTTTTCTGCAACCTAATATTAGGTATCTGATATTGCATCCCACTAAATATTAGGTATTTGATATCAAGGTCCATAAATAAGCATCTCATGAGGGTACTCAGCATAAGAAATGAATCACTAGGTTTGGTTGGAAGGTTTCAAGTTAGTTCCATAGTTCTAGGGTAAGTAGGAAATCATATGAAAGCATCGAAAGTGTGAGAAGGTGGATTCATTGACATGAAAACCTTTGAAAAAAGCAAGAAAAAGGGCATTGAAATCAAGGTTTTGGATGGATCAAGTTACATGAGAAGGGAAACTAAGAAATTTAACAATTATATGCTTGGAAGGTTAAGAGTGATGTGGTTGTGTTAAACAAGTACAAGGTACGAAAGTTACACAAGTGGGTCCTCCCCAAAGTAGGCTCCAACCCATAATGCCCTTATGTAACCACACCTAAAAATTTTTGTAGGAACTAAAGGGGTTGAATGCAATGCATACATACGCAAAAAAAAAAACACACACGTTAAAAGCACCAATTTGAGATAATAACTCTATGTTACACAAAACCACAAGTTAGGATTAACTGGACAGTCATATGAGATGGATTGTGGAAAGGATTGCAAAAATTAGGACATGAGGTGCCTTACCATGGGCATAATGAATCCTTGTATGTTATTAATGGTTAAATAATCATGAGTCCTTCTTTCCAAGATTCAAACCAAGTCCAAACCACATTTTAGTGACATTGATTCATTTCATCATGTCAGCGAACAACCATAAGACTATTATAGTTGCAAGAAGTAACATCACTTGGCATTTTGTCCAAGGGAGAAGCTTATTTATGCCACATCCTTCTCTTTTTTCTTTTTGATGGAAGTTTTGATAAGCCACAAAACTTCAAGCATGAGCACATGTCTTTCTAGTGGGACCTGTAGAATTTATTCATTATCTTTTTATGGTACTCTTACTCCCATTTTTTATTAGATATACAAGGATATAATTACAACCTTAGCAACATGATAGAACATATAGAAGTAGCCAAAGAGAATCCACGAATCCCCTTGATGTCACATGCCTTACATTATGCCTTGGTTTTGCACTCTTCTACCCAGACACAATGATTATGGATTTATTTTTAGGTTGGATGATGAAAAAGAATATCATTATGACTAGAGCAAGAATCTCTTATTACTGGAATGAGTAGATGGATGGTGTGGTCTCACTATATAAATAATTAGTCCCTTATGACTCGACAACATAGAGAAAACCTCACCTCAATAAGCAATATGATTGTTTTATTCACAAGTGAGATTACTAACAAGAAGATGAAAATAACAAATAGAAAAAGTTAAAAGGAATAGGAAAAATTGTATTAAGAAATGAGAAAATGACAAAAAATTGGAAAAAACTTATGAATCATGAAGATTAGAAGGGGGGATGATCCCCCATGACTAAACATTTGGCTATGACAAGGATTAACAAGTAGATAGATAGAATCCATGCATGTATAAAACATTAGTAACTATTCATTCCCTAGCCACTAGGTGTCAGTTGGTGTTGCGATGGCTATGTAGATAAATTGTTGATCACACACTTGATTATTAAATGTATGGTGGGTTAGGATATGAGAGGTGTTAATGTTACAAATGTCTAGCCCACAATTTCACCCTTGATCATGATATGGTATGCATGGATTTGCTAGTCTCCCCACGCTTGTAGATTTGTTGCTTGGGTTTGGAATTAGAGTAATGATGGATGGTGACCCTTGTGTATGATTAAAGGATGGTGGTGGTGAAAAGGGAGGTGTTGCACTAGATTGGCATTATGCTAGTTCAAATGATGTGGTAGATCCATGAGTCTTTAGATTTGGCTTATGACCTTTTCTAAAGAAGGGACATTTCTAACATGGTGTTTGAGATCTACTAATGTTAGTATGTCTATGCACATTTGTAGCACAAATGAAATTCGTTTGTTGATATTATGGTGGGAAAACTTCTTGTGTGTTGGTGGTGGCATGTGATAAGGTGGAGGATGAGAATATTGAGGGTAGGATGGATGGTAAGAGGTGTGAGGTGGTGATCCCTCCAAAGATGTCATGGGTTGATGGCACTTAGGAGAGTGATAATGGTGATTTGAAGTAGAGGATGTAGAACTAGTTAGAGAAACAAGGTGTTGAACATAATATCTATGTGGTTTCAATAGATAGGAAGGATAGGGCTAATTTGGTGGTGGCCTCCCCCACAACTATGGTTGTTGCCATTGTCATTGATGATAGTGTTAAGGCTAGTAATAAATCCCCCTAGGATGGTATGGTTGGTTGTGGGGCTATCTATAATTACCTTGGGGAAGAGGAAATCTCCTAGCATGTGCTTTTGTACAAACTTTGAATTTAAGGCACAAACCTAATACTCATGTAGATGCAACAAGACTAGGCAATGCCCTTCTAATGGCCATATATGTAGATGTCACATCCATTAACTTCTTTTGTGGTTGAGTCTATAGCCTCACTTTCGTCAATCATTTTTCTTGTTTTTTGAAAAGTGTTCCTAGTTGTTTCTTGATTCTATATCCTTTGTTTATTGTGATCACCTGTCTTGTTTTGCATGATCCTCTCCTTGACCATCTCAATGAGAGTTGTAACGTTTTCATATATCCATTTCAACATCCTATTAAAATTTGCTTTAGTTCATCAATAGAATTTTTTATTGGAAAGGTTTGTTGTGGAATCATGTTATTGAGAGTAGTTTCTTTCTCCTTAACATAGATATGGACCAACTTCTATTGAAGAGTTTGGTTCCACTAATATTTATTTATGTTCTCCCATTTGCATATCTCTCCTTCTTCATTTGCCACATGTTTGATTAGTTCTCAGATTTGGTTAGGCATACATCCCAAGGGTCTTCCTCATTTCATTACAAAGCCCATCTATGATCTAGAATAGTTTCCATTCCTTAGGGAAACCATGATCTAGGCATCTATTTAGTAGAGAATAATATCTATCTAAGGCCATGTCCAAGGGTTCATGTTGTCCTTGCTTCCAACCTTGGATCTATCTTCTCAAGTTGGACATCCTCACATAGGTTTGGTATTTCTCATTGAAGAGTTTTAGCATTGTGAACCATCATCAGATTAAATTTTTTTTTAATAATCTATACCACACTTCAGCTCTATCAATTAGTGTCCTATGAAAGAGCTTAACCTTTTGCCATCCACTTTCAATGTTGTAGAAAGCACAGGCATCATGGAAGGCTTATAAATGATGTTGCGGATCTAAATCATAGCCTCTTGCAAATTTAGGAATATTATTCATATCAAGCCTAGGTAGGCAACTCTCTTTGTGATTTTGTGAGATATCTTAATTGCCTCTATGATCTACATTAGGCTTTGAATGACCAAAAATAGCTCATCATCATTAGACAAGTTGTGATGAAAATTTCTATTCAGTTGATTATGATGATTTTTTCTATGTTCATGTTCATGGCTATGAGTGTTCCTACAGTTTCAATTTTTATTTCTATTCTGACCCTTTAGTGGAGCTTTATCTTCACACCTACATTCATCTTTGTCAGAACTAGATGTTAAAAGGGAAGAGGAAGATGAGGAACTAGAAGGATTTCCATGGCTTATATGGTGTTCCCTAGGATCCTTTGATTTACCGTTTCTTGGTTTCAAGGAGGTCTTAAGCCTTGAGGCCTCCCCTCATTCATGACTTACATCATCTCCTCCAAGACTGTATGCCTTAGGTGAAAGTAGTCTTTAAGTGTCATTAGGATAGTCATGAACATAAAAAACCCTTACATAAGGTTGTTCACTCCATTTTTCCTCACTATATATCTCATTCATTCTCCAATGAATGTTTTCATTATATAGTGCCTTATTGCTTCCTTGTGGAAGAGACATTGTTGTTGGCTTATGGTGTGTGGTTTAATATTTTCTAAAGGATATACCGTTAATACCTTTACAATGATCATGTATGATGTAACTAATCTAAATAACTAGCACCATCCCCAACAATGGTGCCAATGATGAGTAGCGAGGTACCCCTACACCCAACCATATGAATCACAAGCGTTCATGCATGATCTGGTTGAATTCCATGGATGGAACTAGCTGTGCATCTAAATCATTATTCTTTGATCATAGTTTGTTGTCTTCCCACTTGGACTACTGGTAGCTTTGTCACGTATGGTTTAGTCCAAAGTGAGGCATATGATGTTTTCAAATTCTATGCTACTCCTAATGATGATAAAGAGGTAAATTAACTAAGCTAATGAACAATGGAAAATAAGATTTAAACTAGCCTATATCTGATGAGTATCCATCCCCAATCATCCATACATGCCTTGGACTTCATATAACTACCATTGGGATTACCAAGCATATGTCACTAGGTGTTCCAAATGATACACTGTTGGATTACCAAGTACTTACATTTAAATGCTCATGATTAAGTCGTACTCATTCTACTTAATAACAAGAATAGTAAATAGCAATAAATGGAAACATTAACTAAAGAAAATAGTAAATAATTAAACAATTAAATAATTAAAGAAATAATAAATCTAAGTGAATGCGGCAATGATGGAAGTAATATCGATCTTTATTTCCATTCATGTAATGTGTCCAAGTATGTCACACTCAAATAAAGGTGTTGTACAATTACAAACATCACACTGCAAGCATGCACTGGGAATAACAAAACTAGAATTTAGAAATCTAGGAAAGACTATCAAAACCTGAGAAAAAATATCTCCCAACCATGCATCCAAGTGTTGTATTTATAGGCTACCATGGAAGAGACGATATCGGATATTTGACATCGTTTCTTAGGACCTGATATTGTGTATCCAATATCAGAGCCTCGATATTGGGTATTCGATATCAATGCTAATATAATGATGACTCATCACCTATGAATAACATCACTTGATCACCAAAAAGCCCATGAGGTAAAAATTGAGGTTAAAATGTTAATTTTTGCATGGAGGACAAGTATCGAGAATGAAACAAGGCTAGTTGGTATAGACATTGAAATTGGCTACCTACTCTTATAAAAATTGTGTCTCTCATGGTTAGGGAAACTTACCGAATATGTTGAAAATTCAATGCTTGTCATTCTTGCACTAATGTAGATATGTTGTTCAAGGTTCAATGGAGTTAAAATGAAGATCCAAAAGAAAGTTTTATGGTGGTAATGTAGAGGTAATGCTCAAGCAGTAATGCTAACATTTCCAGTTTGTTAAAACTTAGACATTTTTGACAACACCCCCCCAAATGTTATTAGGGTCACTAAAACTGATGTTCATATGCTATGTTATGACTTTGAATGAATTCTTGATGTCTTTAGGAGTTAAAAATGTGCTTTGTGATGCTAGTTTTGGGGATTTTTAAAAGCTCAAACTTAACTGAAACAATGTCAAAGTCCCACTTATTTCAGCTAGGGAAAATACGAAAAAAGTATGTACAATAATCATGATAGATAGTGAGAATTATTCTGGTTCAAAGAAAAATTGAAGAAATAGTCATGGATTTTCTTTTTTAAGAAACAATGATTAATAAAGTTAGAAGCATGCCCACATTTTACAAAAAAGGTGCTATCAAAGTGCTTTGAAAGTAACTAAACCTAAGTAGAGTACTTGAGTCTAGAATGAAGGAGTACTTCAAGTTTTTTGATCTTTTTCAAATAATTATTTTGGATTTGACATAGAATGAATGAGTATTGAGTGCTTTAAGTTTTCTAAATTCAAAGTTGTAAAATTAGCTAGACAAGCATTTTGAGCCACCAAATAGATTTTATTTAATACATTTATATTTCCATTTAAGAAGGCAATCAATTTTTTGAAACGAGATGATAGAAAGGGGTTTCATTAGTATCCTTAACAATGATGTTCATATTGAAAGCATTGTGCTTGAAAATAAAATGAATTTAATATTATTAATAAAGAAGAAGAAGAAGAAAATTCAGAATATTTCTACCTCTGATATGTTTTGCATGTATAATTTTTTTGATTGTATGAATACATGTAATTAATAAATGTAAATTTCTATTAATTGTATGAATGTAAGGAATTAGTAAATATGAAGTTTGATTTTCTTTTTTTATTATTATTTTCAAATTATAATATATCACCATTAGTAGAGAAATAGAGGTTAGCATGTGGCACCTACTTGTGGATACCATGCAACACCTACAAGGAGATAATATTTGTGTTTGTTATCCCAGACAATGCAACACCTATTGTCCTGAACGATGCAACACTTTTTGTCCTAAATGATATGATCCCTTGTCACTTATAGCTAAATCAATTTGTTGTCTTGAAACATGTAGAACCTACTATCTTGAACCATGCAACACTTGTTGTCTTGAACCATGCAATGACTATGATGCACTAGCATGATACATTGTTGATTACGAAGTCATGACTGAGATGTGACTAATTACTAAGTAAATGGATATGTTGCAGACATGCAAAAATCTAATAGTTGATAGTGCAAAAAGATTGCTTTCGGGGACTTGTCATTCATGCAAGGCTAGTCTAGCACTATAAATGGACACCTTCATTTTATTTTTCAATTACCATTTGCATTTGTCTTTGCCCTATACCTTGCTCTTTACTGAGAAGGTAGTTTGTTTTGTGATTTGAAGAATTAGAATTGTTCATTTAAAGTCTATCATCCTAATCTTTGCATGTCAATCAAGATGGTATGAGTTTTGATTTTCCTTTCTATTTTATTTTAATTCATAAATATTTTTCTCTTTGCTATTTCTTATCTACCGTTTTTCTTTCTTTCTTATTTCAATAATGGATTGTTCTGTTATCGAATCAATTATAAGTCTAGAAATCCAACAACCTAATAATGTTCCAAGTCAATTGTGTTAATGGTTATTAAAATGTAAATCTATTTTAGATATGTTCCAAAGTGAAATTCTTAGGATGTACCATAACATTGTATGCATAAAAAATATTTTTATAATATTAATTTCCCTTTTTTCAATAGTCTTTGTTTGTTACTTCCTTGTTAATGATAATTCTTCGAGCATACATCCTTGACAATATTATCCAAACTTATGATCCCATCACAAGATCACTATCTTATAATTGTCATTTGCTAAGTACTCTACAATGAAGTTGCTTACTACCTTAGGTTTAATTGCTAGACCTTACCCTATTCAAAAACTAAATTTCAAAACTAAAAAGTGATTTTTTTTTTATAAAAAAAATTTTAGGAGCTTGTTCTTCACAGCAAAAATCAAAAATTGCATTGTGATTTGGTTGTAAGCTTTGAAGATGATATTGAATGAATTTCCAAGAACACTTGTGTATGTTGTTGTATTCAAGAAATATAAAAAATATTAAAGATATTATAATACATATGATACAAATAGAACCTGTGTTACCATGGTAAGAGATAGAGATAGAGATAGAAATATTTATGATTTTATATTTTGTAATTTTTTATAGATTTTTAAATTATAAAGAACAAAAAAATAATAAATACACTTGCATTACAATCACTCTTAGGAACATTTGCAACACCACACACAAAATGCAATAAAAGTAGCTCTTAGTCACAACCTCAAGGGTCCAACACCATATCATACAATTATGACCTCCTAAAGTAAGGATAAATTATCAAAGCTTAAGAAAAGAAGAATTAAATAAATATTTTTTATTATTTTTATTTCTTTAATTTTTTATGAATGTTTTCAAGGTTTTAGTATTTAAGGGATCAATGGTAAAAATGAGGAAAAACCTATAAGCTTTATTCATAGTGTAAACACTTGACTCTCCATTGACCAAACGGTTTTGAGCTATGTAAACATGATACCACTATGATAGAGCCTAGTAGCACTTGTGAAAGTGACAACTCAAAATACACAAAAAATAAGAAAGGAAATCAAATTTCCCAAGGGAGGAAGAGCTCTTCATGTAAACCGAATGCCAAAAGAAAAAAGAAATATTTAAGTATGAATTGATTATGTGAAAGAACATGCCTTAGGTATTTATAGTTTTCTTGTAGAAACAAAGATGGTTTGTCATCACCTAAGCATCAACAGAGGCTCAATGATGCAACCTAGGCTAACCCCATGTGCTTACATGACAAAGTTAGGTGAACTAGGCCTATAGGAAGGTGCATTAAGGCCCTTGTGCTAATGTATGAGGTGCTCTAATGCAAGGTAGTCAACACACACCCCCTTCCTCGAAATCACACTTTGCAGTTTGAGCCCTGAATGCAAGTTGGAACCTAAGAAAGTATGTTGGAAGGATCCTAGAACATTTGAATGAAGCTAGAATTGTCCTAAAGGCCTTGGAATTCTGAATACAACCTCGAAGTATGATCCAAGAAGCAAGGACACATCTTAGAAAATTAATAATCCCTACCATATATGCTAGACTACAAACACAAGGTACATGAAGTAGTTCCTAGATCTTAGGGTTACAACTAATATACAAATTATCATTGGATGCCTCATTAGATTTTGTATTTATGATTTGAAGAGCAAGTTACCAAGATTTGACCATTATAATGATTTCCAAATTTCTAATTTTAGATCATGTGTGTGATATTTCAAATTGGTCTTTATATTACACCTATTATATGAGGAGGAAATAGCTTCAATTAGGATAAATTTGAAAGTTGAAAAATGAATAAGAAATTAATGTGGCTCATTAAAATATAGGATAAAAATGCTAAGAAATTTTGTGAACCATTGTATCTATTTTAGTGGTAGTCACTTATTTAAATATTGAGATTCCTCCTTCTATTTAAAGTTACAAAAATACAACATACTATTTAAGTGATGAGAAGCTTGAGCATTCTTATAGAAAAAAATTCAAAGTCATCTCCAAATGTATGGTGTAGAGAATTACAAAGTCCTTGTTAAATCATTCATGCAAGGCATTAGGAGAAACAAGGATAACTAAACAACCTTTACTTTTTGTCATTTTTAATATAAGTAATTAAAATATTTTTCCTCTGTAGGATCTACAAACGTAAGGTAAGAAGTCAAATGGGAAAGGAAGTTTCAATACAAACAATTCTATCACATCATCCTCTATGTTTGAGTCTAACAACACTAGATCATCCTTAGAATTAGATCTAAGGAGCACCTCTAGAGCACTTTCTAAGAATATTGATGACTAGCACATCAATTTTACAATTCATTCCTTACAAAGATAGATATAAATATTGATAGCAATATAATGTTTGGAGCTCATAGTGCCTCTTGATACCAATCTACTAAATGAAACTAATGAGGAACGAGTATACCCTACACCTAGCCATATGAATTAAAATTATTCATGCACAATCTAGTTGAATTTTGTAGACATTAAATTCCTAAGTACACTAGTTCTGGGAAGTGAACTTGCCCTAATAGTTGTTCGTTATCTTTCCAATTACACTTGTGATATGCAATGGTATGGTTAAGTGTAATTTAGGAATATGATTTTTATTATTTTTATGATTTATTTTTTTGGTGCTTACAACAAAGCATGAAAGGAACGAAGTAATTTAATTACTAATCTAATCTAACTAACTACACCTTAACTAATCCTAACATAAGCATCGAGTCCCACTTTCCATACACATCCTAAACACATATAGTACTGCTGGGTTACCAAACATTAAGCATTATTGGGATTACCAAGTGTCATGCGCATGCTCAAAGTGGTCGTACTTATATGCTTAATTAATTGCTACTTAACCTAGCTTAGCTTACGTTAGTTTAGCCTAATTAATTAATTAAAAATTAAAAGAAATCACATAAAAAATGAAATGCATAAATAAATAATTAATCTATTTCCAAGTGATGCAAGGTATGATCAAAAGGCTTCTCTTTATTTTTTTTCACACTAGTGTGCTTAGGTACATCAATGCATGAATAAAGATCAGTATACTTTTTGACTTTGATGAGTGGCGAGGTACCCCTACACTCCACCATACGAAACGAGCGTCGCACGCGTGATCCGGTCGAACTCCGCAGATGGACTAGTTGTGGCACCTAGATAGTTAGCCTTAGGTCGCAGTTCGCTGTCTTCCCATCTAGACTAGTTTTGCATATGTCA
>MNCI01036344.1:188175-217417 GCA_015680685.1 Gnetum montanum | reverse complement strand
GATATCGCGTCGGCTGAGATATCACGTACGTGATATCTCAGCCACCAGCACACGACTCATCAGACTTCTATTGTAGGCACTCAAAAAATATTCTACCTCTCAAATGACAAAACTATAAGAACTTCACTAAGATTAAGATAATACATTCCATAAACATGGTGGGTGAGCATGTATTTATAGACTTTATTATGGAGCTACATCAACGAGGCCTCATAAACATAGAAAATGCTACATTGATGTCACCCCATCGAGGGGCAACACCACATCAATAGGGGTCCATCAACACGACACTTTGATGCTTCATCATATCCTCACGACTAATTAAAAACTCATCCTTGAGTTCCCTTACAAAATTAGAAATTTATGGAATTATTGATTGACACTTACCACAATAAACTATTACAAAAAAACTGAGTGCCTGAGTGTATGGATTGACATCATAAAAAAATTTATTGTGTTCATTGCACAAAGTTAAACATCATGACATGACTACACAAAACTAGGTAGCACATCTTTTGATAACATGAAGATGGTTGAAAAGATCAAATGGTCCTAGGTAGTGGAGGTTTCTGAGGTTTTAAGGACCCTTCGCTAGCTTCCAGTGCATGTGGTGGCTAAGTAGGCTATGATTATCTTATTGTGGCTACTACCTCTAATGAAAGGCAAAAGTTATTCAATAATGCCTTCATCCTCTCCTCCTTGCTCCAGAGATCATTCATAGTCCATGTAGCATTACCAATGTGGGCTAGAATGGGGATATTTCATGGATAGGGCATTACTAGAAACAACTCATTAACGTTGATGAACCAAGTAGCAAATTGTTTGCATTTGACATTGAATGCCCTAATTACATTTTACAACTCCTAGTAGCCATTCATTCTTTTGGCCAGGCTCTCAGTAGTGGATCTCTAATTAGTGTATTTTCCCTTGAGAACCTTAAGTTTAGTGTTTGCCTCTATAAGCTTTTTCTTGATGTTCTTGTGGTGCTTGAACTTAGCCTTGTACAATAAGTATGAGCTGGCCACCTGCATTTCTAGTTCTAACTACAGCCATCTAGCAATCAACATAGCCAGGTTTACATACCAAATATTGGCAAGCTTAATATATTCAGTCATCTTCTCTATTTGCAACTCCTTTAGGAAAATTTCTACTTTATTATATTAATTAATCCCATCAATGATGGGCTATCATAATTCAGGTCCTTGTTGGAGTTGCTAGAGGGTTTCATTCACCTTTGCCTTTGCCACTTGAATATGTTTCTACTTCCTTCTATAGGCCAGCCTAGTCTCTGTAGTGATCTTTAACTCTCTCAAATTTGAGAGCCTCTAATTTCTAGGCAACTACTTCTATTGCAGTCTTTCAGTGAAGGGCATAGACCTTCTCCATGAAGAGGTTTCTGTTCTTAGCTGCCAATCTCCTTAACTCTGTATTTACTTTGGCTAGTTGCTCCTACTATTGATGGATAAAATTAGTCAACTATTGTCTATGCACATTAAGGTTTCATAGGCGATGATTTTCTACAGTCAACTACACATTCTTTTGGTAGGTTAGATCCAAGTCCTTCTAAACTTTATGCTAAGTGACCTTTGCCAAGGATTAGTAGAAC
The DNA here is from genome assembly GCA_015680685.1 of Gnetum montanum. Lineage (NCBI taxonomy): Eukaryota > Viridiplantae > Streptophyta > Gnetopsida > Gnetales > Gnetaceae > Gnetum > Gnetum montanum. The sequence continues at coordinate 215,811 of MNCI01036344.1, read as the reverse complement.
ACCACCATCTACATCACATCCTCAACCCCTTTCAACATGGTATGAAGCTATTTAAGACTTTATCTCTTGTCAATGTCAGGTTGAGCAATGCAAGGTTGGCAATCTCGGCTCTTAATTTAGCAACCTCCACAACCAAGCATTCATTTAGTTTTTTTGCTATTTCAAGTTAACTCTTAAATATAATATTCTTTCCCCTTACCTCTAGTAGCTCTGACTGGGTTGTAGTTATACTATTTGTAAGGTCAAAGATAGCTAGAAGCAATTGCCCAGTTCCTACTAGTTAGTCCAACAGTTGTTCATGTTGTTCTAGGCTTAATTTGCTACTTATGATCCTTACAGATGTCTACACATCTTTACGTGTAGTGACATCTAGTATAGACACTGCAAGTGCATTAAGGGTTTTGGCAATTCTATCAGCAACCACATTAGCTACTATTTCTTGCACTTGGTGCTACATCACTAGTACTATTACCCCCTTGCCCTACTCCAAGCACATAAAAAAGATCACAACATTCCTAGAAATCTCTTGGAGTTGCTGTTATTCTAAGAGAGATACCATTATCTCTTTGGCACTAGGATTCAACCTCATGAAAAAATACATTCGTTGGGTAGAGAAAATGGGTCCACATCCTCCCATTAAGCTAACTATTCAAGCCACCTCATTCAAGTGACTCATCACTAGCTAGTACACAAATGGGTCTTGACCACTCATGCTTGCTTATTACTCTTGCTTGCTCAAGAGCCATTCTTGGTACTTGCATAACTATTGGAATGTTGTAGTGACATCTGACACAATTTTCTCAGTGGTAAGTGGAGGTGGTGGTTGCTACTTCTCTTCTTGGATTTTTGTTGAAGGAGTTTTGTCCTTCATCATCTCCACCCAATTAGTGGTTAGAGTGAATCAAACAACATCATTAGTATAGCAAACTATTCCTCTCCTTTGACATAGTTTTCTGATAAGGCATGCAAAGGGGTGTAGCTTCCTTCTACATTAATTCTCCTTGAACCACTTCTCTATCTTCAAATAGATTAGTTATGAAAGGTTGGATAGGGATATTCCACTTAGAGTAGCACATGCATGGGAAAAAAAGGCAATGACCTTGCTAGGGGTCACCGTGGGATTTAGGTGAAAGGTCACAATCTTGTAGTGGATTCTTTCTACCAATATGAGCATGTCGTCCTCCTTGTAGTCAATACCATAGAACCATTGAATCCATTCCTTTTTGATGCTAGGGTCTTCTTGCATTGGAATTTTAGCAAGATTCACTCCAATTTTAGGTAACCCAAGTGCCTCTACAATGGCTTGCACTAAGTAGTTCATTGAAATATCCTTGATCTTGACTATTGAACTAGTCTACCTATTGTTTTAAAATAGGAACATCTCTTCCATACACCACTTACCACTAGAAGTGATAGTTGGCCACATGGGAGAGGTCTTCAATTAGTCCTGTACCTCTTTAGGTGCTTTCTCCAAGAAAGAGCCATAGCTCAACTCTTGGAGTACTATCTTCTAGAATTTCCTTGATTTGATTTGGTTTAGGAAGGCCTCCATCAAGGTCACCTCAAGGTTTATTTGTTGAGTTGGTGCCTCATCCTGGTGGGAATGTTTTGTTGCTACCACCTGCTCTAGAATCTAACGAATAGACTCCACTTTGGCCTCTTCCCTAAGAGGGCCTATGACATGGGTTATGATTAGTTCTTCTTGGGCCAATGCTTGACCCCTTCCTATTCTTGGTCATTTTCCCTTGGCTGAGACAATCCTCCTTCTTGTGTATATTTTCCTTTTAGTGCCATTTGTAGTCACAACACATCTATGGACTAGTAGATATAATGTTTAACTTAAAACACTTGGATACCTTATCTTGTTAATTAGTTATACTTAGCTACTATTGGACCATGGTAGATTGATTATTTTATTAATTTTTAATTTTTTTATTGTAAGTATCATTGGAAGGGTTTAACTCTTATAATTTGGTGTTTTAATAATGATTTCTTAGTTAAACCTTTATGGGAGTTAGAAAAATGTCAAAAAAATTTCTATAAAAAAAAACATGTTTCAGGCCCCCATGACTAAGAGCTTACCTCTAGGAGCTATAGGGTTGAAGAATAGAGTGATTCAAACAAACAGTTAGAAAGTTATGGGCTCTAGAAGGTTTTGGGCTCTAAAAATTGTAAAACATCCTTGGGTGTTTATGAGCAAATGTGAAAATTTCTAAGGAAGATCATGCATATATATAGTATTTTTATGATGTGTCAATGGGGTTGCATATATTCATGGGCTCATCAATGAGGCTCCATTTATAGGGTTCATAAACAAAGTTTTCAAACTTGAATATTTCAAAAAATACAAGGAATTTTTGAATGAATATAGGGTCCATGGAGTCCTAGAAAAGCCAAGAATATGACGAAATCATTGAAGAGGGTCATTGAAAGCTCAAAAATTTAAAATTTGATGGATAATATGTGAATTGAAGAAAATATTTAAAGGAGCACATGGTCAGATGTAGAAGATTGGTGCATGAAAGATTCCAATTGCAATGATGCCAAAGGATAAGGTGCTTAACTAACAAAACTAAGAGATATGCAAGTGGGTCCTTTCCATAGTAGGCACATGCCTTGTTTGCCCTTGAATAACCTCAACCTAAGGAGAACATGGGCCCCATAGATGATTAATGATTTATAAAAGTTAAGGACCAAAACCTTAGAAGATTCTACCAAAGAATTCAAGTATGTCAACCAAACGGATACCAGCAGTGAGATGAGTTATGGGTAGCATTGATGGATAATGGAGAAGGTGGAATAGAGTTCCAAATTGAGGTCATAAGAAGTCCCTTATGGATTTATGATTAAATGACCTACGAAGATCCATCCTTAGTCTACACCAAAACCAACTACTTTTAGTGACTTCGCATCACCACTTCAAGACTGATCCATCCCCTTGTGATACAAGAGTGCTTTCATAGAACAACCACCATTCCTTAAAAAGAAGAAAAGAGAAGCAAAAAGTGAGAGAGGGCCTTACATAGAGGGGACATTTAGGCATGGGTAACATGTCTTTCTAGTCCCATAACCAATGCTTGTAGCACGTTTATTTGTCTAAGGGATGTGCTTTGTATTCCCATCCTATTTTTTTCTTTTATTTTGTTTTCATTTTTTGTAAGAATTTTTGGATGGGAACCACCATTCCTTAAAAAGAAGAAAAGAGAAGCAAAAAGTGAGAAAGGGCCTTAGATAGAGGGGACCTTTAGTCATGGGTAACATGTCTTTCTAGTCCCATAACCAATGCTTGTAGCACGTTTATTTGTCTAAGGGATGTGCTTTGTATTCCCACCCTATTTTTTTATTTTATTTTGTTTTCATTTTTTGTAGGAATGTTTGGATGGGAACCACTATTCCTTAAAAAGAAGAAAAGAGAAGCAAAAAGTGAGAGAGGGCCTTAGATAGAGGGGACCTTTAGGCATGGGTAACATGTCTTTCTAGTCCCATAACCAATGATTTTAGCAAGTTTATTTGTCTAAGGGATGTGCTTTGTATTCCCATCCTATTTTTTTCTTTTATTTTGTTTTCATTTTTGGTAAGAATTTTTGGATGGGAACCACACCATGCAAAGACTAATTCAACTTCCTATTAATGGCTGACATGGAATGGTAAGAAATCCATGAAAGCACTCATGCACCTAAGTAGAAGAGTACAAAGAGTATTGAGAACCCTTGAAGTCACACCTTGTGCAAACCTTTGAATCTTTCCTAATTCTGGAAACTACCAAGGTTACATATTTATTAAAAGTTTCTTTAATAAAGGGACCTCATATTCCCAAAAGGAGTAAAACCATAGACTTTTGTAGGTGGGTAGATATCGTGCACTCATTGCCAATTCCATGAAAAAGAAACCATGTCTTAGCCATTAGTACAAAAGTTCAAAAATAAAATCAAACATTAGCAAACAAAAACATTAAGCATAAACCACCCTAAAGCACCACTAGGTTCTGTTAGCAAAAAGCACATTTATTAATAAAAATAGGAAAATCACACTAAAATAAAGTAAAATATATAAGAAAATGTAAAATATTCAAAGAAAATTTAAATGTACTAATGATGGTATAAAAAATGGTGTAAAATAGGAAAAAAAATTTAAAATAAGAAAGGTGCAAAATAAACAATTTGCAAAAACAAAAATGTGTTAAACAAAAAATAGAAAAATTGAGAAGTCATGTATATGATTATCATGAGTGGCTATCTCCCCCATGACTGAGTTAGAAGGAGGAGATCTAAAAACTTGAGTGTGGTTTCCCATCCATTAAGGTATTTGTTGTATTGTCTTGCTTGGGCTCATGGAAAGGCTTTACCTATTGGATGTTAACCAAATACTTCTTGTTTGGACTCTCAGGTTTGTATATGATCATGGCCCCAGAAGGAAAGGTTTCATCAATTATATGAGGCCCCTCCCACAATTTTTGAAACTTAGTTCATTGAGGTATGTGTGTGGGGCTCCAATAGAGGAGCTTATCTCTAGGTTGAAGTTTGATCCTTTTGATTCTTAGGTCACGTTGTTATTTGTTAAATGCCTTGTGCACTTCATTCAAGAATAGGGCCACTAAACAATTTTTTTCTAGCACATTTAGGTTGATCATTCTTTCTTTTTATACCAAACGTAGGTCAAGATCTAAGTCATAGGCTATTGAGAGTGTACAGAGCTCAAACTGAATTTGAAGCTTTGGAAATTTTTCACATACCAACTCATAGGAAGAGTAGCTTATAGGGAGTTTCCATGTTAAACAAGAAGCCCAAAGGACATCATTGAGTTTCATGCTCCAATCTCTCCTATATTTGCTAATAATTCTCATTAGGATTTTCGTGATCTTCCTATTGGTAACTTCTACTTGATTGTTGGCTTAGGGGTGGTAGGATGTTGTTAATTTATGTTCAACCCACAAGGGTTGCATAAGTTTGCAAAAATTAGCACATGTAAAATGAGTTCCATTGTCAGAAATTAGTAAAAATGGCACTCCAAACCTATTCACAATATTTTGTTACACAAATCACGTAGTAGTGGATGATGTACAATTGATGATGGCTGCTGCTTCTACCCATTTTGTGCAATAATCAATGGTGATGATTGTATATACCTTTTCATTTGACATGGGTGTGATGGAACCCATGAAATCTATGCCCCATATGTCAAAGGGTTCTAGTGGTTGAATCTAGTGTTGATGATCCTCCATTCATGTAGTAATCCCACCATCTCATTGATAACATTCATACGATCAAACAAACTAGTGAGCATCCCTAAAATTATAGGCCAATAGTATTCTACCATTAGGATTTTTATGGTTGTGCATCTCCCTACATAGTGGCTACCACAAGGACCCTCACACACAATTGATCAACATCAAGTACATAACAACAAACTAGGCCATTGGCATATACCTTGTAGAGTTTTCCATTGGTTTCCATGAAGTGTTTGGCCTAATGAAGAAACTATTATTTCCTCTTGTAGTCCAAATCTTGTGGCATCTCCTAAGCGAAAAGATAACTAAGGATGCCATCATACCATTTTGGCTCTATAGGCACTTGTTTATTTATTGCAAGAGGAGTTCATTAGGAAATTGGTTAGAGAGTGGGATCTCTTCCTGTTTGCCATCCCATTGTAACTGAGAGAGATGATTAGTGATCACATTCTTAGTCCCCTTTTGATCTACTATTGTAAGATCAAATTCCTACAAAATCACCAGCCACTATATGACATGGGGGCTCACCGTTGTCTTGTTCATTAAGAAGTGGATGGCACTAGGGTCAATGTGCATAAACACTTTATATCCAAGCACATAGTGCCTAAAATTTTCTAGAGCATACACCACCATCATTAGTTCTTTCTTTGGAGTGGTGTAAGTCAAGTATGCACCCACAATGCTTCAACCTTTGTAGTGGATGTAATATGGATGTTTCTTATCATCCAACTACATAAGTGTAGCTTCTAAGGCATAATTTGATGCATCTATCATGATATGAAACAATATGAACCAATCAGGTTCTCATAGAATTAAAGTCTCTACAAGCTTCTGCTTGAGGTTATGAAATGCCTTTTTGCATTCCTTGATCCAAATGAATGGAGTATCTTTCTTTTTTATCTTGACCAACAATTTTGTGATCTTAGAGAAATTCTCTATGAATCGTCAGTAGTAGCCAGTGTGTCCAAGGAATGACTGAACATCTTTAACGATTTTTAGCTAATGAGTTATTCCTTGGATGATCGTTATCCTTTTAGGGTCCACATCAATCCCTGCTTGTGAGATTCTATGCCCCAATACAATGCCTTCCTAGATCATGAGATGGATCTTTTGCCAATTAAGTGATACGTTTGTTTCCACACATATTTTGAGTACTTGCTTAAGGTGGTCCAAGGCTTGCTTGAATGTAGTGCCATAAGTAGAGAATCCATAGAGACTTCCACTTTGCTATTGATTTGTTGTTGAAAGATGCTTAAGACCAAGTGTTGGAAAGTGGCTGGAGTATTACACATACCAAAAGGCATCTTTTGATATGCAAAAGTTCCTTAGGGACTCATGAATATTATTTTGGCCTAGTCTTCTAGTGCAATTTGGATTTGGTTATATCCATTATAACCATCTAGCTAACTATAATAGTAATGCCTAGATATGGTGTCCAACACCTGATCAACGAATGACAATGGAAAAAATGATCTTTGAATGTTGCCATGTTTAACAACCTGAAGTTGATACAAACCTTCCATTTACCATCTCTCTTTGGCACTATAACAAGTGGGTTGATCCATTCACTATCTGCAATGGGGTAGATGAAGCCTACCTTAAGGAGTTGTTCAATCTTCTCTTTGATGATTTGCTTCAATGTTGGGTTCAACCATCATTGTGGTTGTCCCTTGGATTCATGGATGGTTTAGTATAAATGTAGTGTTCCCATATCCATGGATCAATTCTAATGAGTTCACTATATGACTAGGAAAAGGCTATTGGCCATCTATTTACCAATTTTAATAGTTTTACTTTTTTCTCAAGAGCAAGTTTGACATTAAGTATACCTAGATTTCCACTTTTCTAGAATGCATACTCTAAGTTGACAAGTAGATTTTTCAATTCTAGGGGCTCTTTGAAATTTTTATGGATTTCTAACTCTTCCCAATTGGTATCATCATTTTCATTATTAGAGAGTTGGTGATGAACTTGCTCTAGTTCATCCATGCTTGTGACATAAGTGCATGTCAGGCTCTCAGTAGGTATCATGCATATTGTGCTACTTTCAATATCAACGATTAGCCACTAGGTGCCCTCTTGTTTTGTGGCTATTATGTATAGACATCTTTGAATATCTATTTTATGTGCACACTGTCTGCATGTGGAAATAGATGCTCATTTTAGGGACTAGAGTTTCTGTATGTAGTTACACCCTGTATTGCTATACATAATGCATGGAACTCACTTTTTCTCAATCTTTCCAAATGCATTTTTCTTAGATATTTCTAGGGAAAGATCTTTGATTCCCATTCTTGCATCACTAGTGCTTAGCCATGCTCTTTTCATAATAATTGGGAATTCCCCCTTAAAGTTCTCAACCTTGATTACTAGAAAATTGATAGGATAAGATCACCCATAAATAGTGGTCACAATGTCTTCTACTAGTTCCAATGGAATAGTAATGGACTAGTATGCCAATTCTAATTAGATATTTATCTTCTTGAGAGGCAACAAATTCTAGGAAGTATACTTCTCATGAGAAATCAAGTTAACACCAGAACTTAAATTAAGAAGATATTTACATGGTTTATTCCCAATAATCTATAAATAGATAAGAGGAATCCTAGGATCAACTAATTTCTTGGGAAGGTTACCAACCTAAATCTAATTAGATAAAACATAAGTGAGCATAAAAATATGGATTTTGGATGGTATTTTTTAAAAGGGTTTTCAATGGAATGATTTATAGAGGATGAGGTAGGAGCAAGGTGATTAGCCTCGTGAGTCTATGAGGGCTTGGTAGGGCTATTGGGTTAGAAGAATGGTCTTTTATGCACATGAGGTTTCAAATCACTTGGTTGATTAGTTGATGTTATATTGATAGCCTTGGTAGCATTGCATTACTACAGCTACACTAGAAGTTTACCCTGCATGAATGGAGTAGGTGGTAGTTGTGTTGAGGATGGAGGAATAGGTGCAGGAACAAGAGGAGGATAAGAATGAAATGTGGTATCCATCCTGTAATGCGGAGAATGAGTTCTATAATATTCAAAACGATAGTAGTAATGTTGGAAAGGAAAAACATGATTGGAAGAGTCATGTGGAGATAGGGATTATTGAATGTAATACCCATATGGATTTGGTTGTTTGTAAGGATATTGCTACCTTGGCAGTGGTAGCACCCATGACTATGGTTGTTATCACTATTGATACTACTCATACGGTAGTGGTGAAGCCCCACTTGGATAATATTGTTGTTGTTGATGGAACTGCCTAGGATTTCCTTAAGGATAAGGCAATCTTCTAGGTGCTTTCCTTTTTGCTAGTTGTGGATTTAGAGCATACACCTGAGACTCTTGTAAGTATGACACGATGGGGAAACATCCCTTAGGATGTTCATATTGGTAGATGTTGCACTCACTATCATCATTAGATTCAATTTTTGCAACTTCCTATATTGTAACAATCTTGCCCTTACCTCTTTAATTAACATGTTCAACTTTCTTTCACTTCCTGTGGTCATGATCGCTACTTTTTTCTTTAGACTCTCCAACAATTTTTAGAACATCTTGAAATTTGCTATCCATAGAGTCCCATAACTGATCTACCTTAGCCAAAATTTCAAAGGTAAATTTTTGGATTGGCAAGGTTTTCTAGTTCACCATCTAATCAAGTGATGATTTCTCCTCACTATCACAAAATTAGACCTCCCTCTTGTAAATGGAAGGATCTTAGTTGTATTCTTCTACACTTTCATGTTTCCTCTAATATTTTTCTTCTTTTGTTACTTTCTTGATCAACATTTGGATATGATGGACCCTTAATTCTAACAGTCTTCCTTGGGCATAGATTTCAAGAGTTCTTCTGATTTCAGTGCAAAGCCCATCTATGATGTGGAAACGTTGTTCTTGCTAAGAGTAACCATGGCTAGGACATTGGTGTAATAAGAAATAATATCTATCCACGATGGCATCCAAGGACTCATGTGTTCCTTAATTTCAACCTTGGATATACATTCTTAGATTGAACACTCAAGAGTATGTTTGATACTTATCATTAAATAGTTTAATAATTGTACTACATCTATGGATTAATTTTGACTCCAAGGACTGATACCAGCTTTCTACTTCTTTGATGAGTGACCTAGGAAATAACTTAAGATTTTGCTAGTTTTTTTCTATGTTTTGTAGGGCACAAACATCATGAAAAGCCTAAAGATGATTTTGTGGATTAGAGTTATATCCCGTTTCAAACTTGAAAATGTTGTTCATATCCAATTGCTTAATCCTACCATCTTTTATGTGCCTTGTTAGAATTCTCACTACCTCTATGATGTTTAGCATGCTTCGAGTGGTGAGCAAAGACTCATTGTAGCCATGATCTTGGTGTCTATAATGCCCTCTACTATCCCTTCATTCATGGAAATGGGCCTCAATTGAATTTCCATGCCCTAGATCTTGACTTACTTGATGATCCCTATGATCATCTTGGTCCTTTTAGTCACCTCCATCATAGTCACATCCCCTACAGTTGTGTTCAGAGCTAAAAGATGAAGAATATGACAATGAAGGTGAAGAGGAAGAAGGAATAGCATCATCAAAATGCTTGCCATCACCTATTTGGTGGTTGCAACCATGATCATGATCATGCTACTTACCTGCATTCCTACCATGACTCTCCTCCTTAGATCTTGTTTTGTCATGGGATCCATTCTTGCCAAAATTAGGATTATGTATTGTGGACTGCAAGTTCTAGTTTTGACCTCCTTCACCAAAGTCAAAGAGAGGAGTATCTCTATATGGAAAATCCCTAGAGAAGGATTCTCCAACATCTTTTTGGTACATTAGGAATGGGGAATCATTGAATCGCTTTCCCTTTTTAGATTTGTAATGCTACTTTGGCTGTTGATCCCTCAAACAGTATGCATTGGTGGGATGATAATCCATAGCATCACTATCCTACATAACATATTCAACATGAAGCCCTTGGATGCCCAACCAAATAAGAGTTTGATGGAGCATTGTAGGAATGGATCGGTTAGGCAACAACATAATGTTACCCTCCATGTCTCGCCACTATAGTTATTCATCCTAGTGTAGGATGAAGGTGAAATTTGGTACATACTCATTAGGATGAACATATGCCACTTTGTATTGGTGAAGCACCTACTGATTTACTTCATCAAACTTGGGCAGAGAACCACTCCTATTAGAAGAAGACATCTTGTATTAGAAGACAAGAAATACAATGTGCTTCCTTGTAATTTTTATAGTTATTTTGATGTATGATATGACTTTAGGATTCTTTCCAATGATGTTAAATAATCTTCCACTAAATCCTAGATAGCTCATGTAACAAACTAAAGGTCCCTAGTAACGATGCCAATGATGAGCGATGAGTATACCCTATGCTCAACCATACAAACTACAAGTACCCATGCACAATCTAGTCAAATTTTGTAAACCTTAAGTTCCTAAGTACGCTAGTTCTAGGAAGTGAGCTTGCCATAAAAATCATTCATTATCTTCCTAATTACACTTGTGATATGCAATGGTATGGTCAAGTGTAATCGAGGCATATGATTTTTATTATTTTTATTGTTTATGTTTTGGGTGCTTAAAATAAAGGATGAATGGAATGAAGTAATTTAGTTGCTAATCTAGGCTAACTAACTACAACTTAACTAATCCTAACATAAGCATCTAGTCCCACCTACCGTACACATCCTAAACATGTTTAACATTGTTGGATTACCAAACATTAAGCGTTATTGGGATTACCAAGCATCATGCACATGCTCGAAGTGGCCATAGTTATGTGCTTAATTAATTGCTACTTAATCTAGCTTAGCTTAACTTAGTTTAGCCTACTCAAGTAATTAAATACTTAAGCATTAAAGGAAATCACATAAAACATGAAATGCATAAATAATTAATTAATCTATTTCCAAGTGCTATAAGGTTTGATCAAGAGGCTCATCTTTATTACCTTTCACATTGGTGTGCTATACACTTTTTGACTTCTACTATGGGCACTCAGAAAATATTCTAACTCTCAAATGATAAAACTAAAAGAACTTTTCTAAGCTTAAGATAAGACATGCCATAAACACAATAGGTGCACACATATTTATAGACTTTATTGTGGAGCTGCGTTAATGAGGCCGCATGAACACAACAAATGCTATGTTGATGCAGCCTTGTCAATAGGGAAACACCATGTTGATGGGGGTCCATCAACAAGGTCACACTAAATGGGGCCCATCGACAAGGCCATGTTAATGGGGGTCCATTGATGCAACACTATGACGCTTCATCAAAAACATTGTAGACATTAAATGATCTACCTATTCTACTTTGTCAAGTTTTAGTTAATAGCCTTCCATGAAGCTTATGGATGTGCCTCTTTCAAAGACTATTTCCACTAGACAACATCTTTGAAAAGACATCTAAATACATGAGGAAATAATACATTAACTACTAGTTTTGGATCCTAGTCTTAGAAGATCAACATTTGCAAGGATGTTGCTATTGTTAATTGTTGTTATATTTTAGCAATTTCATGAAGCAAGGCTTAAGATAATTAAGCTAAAGTATATGAATTGTAGAAGGCTCTTGGATTTAATATAACCCTATATAATAAAGGGATTCTATTCTAGAATAGAATCAAGACTTTAAAGGAATAAAAAACTTAGTCCCTAATTATGGTTATGAGTTTCAAAATTTTAAAGCTAAGATTTGGTGAGAGCTATAATATAAATAAATCTTCAAGATGTTAAGAGATTATGGGTTGAAAGAGCATATGTGAGTGTAGGAATGATTTTTAGGTTTTTCTAGTGTAATAGAGCTCATAAAATGTTTAGACTGTTTGAAGAGCTAGGGTATCAAAGTAAAATCAGCACTGTAGCCGAACTAGCCTTCAAAGATAGAGCTTAAATGAGTTAAACTACCTTCAACTTGCACTTTGCTAATCAATTTGAGATTATCAAAATGGAATCATAGAGCTTCATGATTAGTTGTGTCTCAATGGGCAGTTGGATGAATAGTTAAGCACTTAGAGAAATCTTCATTACAAGAAAAAATGGCATTTCTGCTCTATGAGTGAGCTCTACTAGCTTAAGACCTACCACTTTGGCATTTGTCACATCAGCTCATAGAGCCAATTTGTAGAGCCAAAATTCCACTCTATGAAAAAGCTACGTCATCATCATGCAAAGTTAGTTCATAGAGCTAATTTGTAGAGCCAAAATTCCACTTTATAAAAAACCTCTACCATGTTAGCATCACACAAAGTTAGCTTGTAGAGTCAATTTGTAGAGCCAAAATTCAACTCTACAAACAAGCTCATTTTTAGTTTTACCATGTCAGCAATTATGAAAAGCAATATACTACAAGTTTGTAGAGCCAAAAATTCACTCTATGAAACAATTCTACAAGCCACATTAGAGCCTACCTCAAGTTGGCAAAAGCTTACATTTCATGCACATGCATAATTTATTTTTAATCCAACTTAGCGGAGGCAAGGCACAACACATAGAATAGAATACTAGCTCTACAAAGAAGCCCTACAATCATTCATCCATGATAGCTCTTTAATGTAACAAATCAAAAAGGCTCTATAGAGAGATTCATGAAAGAGCCCTATGGCTCATATCAACATGAATAAAACAAAGGCTAAATCAACAAAAAGATCTAAAAACAAAGAATAAGAATAGTGCAGAACTACCATAGAAGCTTAGAGTAGGGAGTGTGAAGCCACCATTAAAGCCCAAGCAAGTAACTCTAAATTGACAAGCTCAATTTAGTGAATGTATAGAAAGATGTAAGACATAAGCTAACAAAAAGTCATTACTCTAGCACGAACATAGTTATGGTAATTACTAGGACTATGGTTGAAATCACTTAGGAATAAGCTTGAGTTTGAACATGCACATGAGTTTTTTTTAACAAAAACAATGAATTCCATGACTGAATTGATTATGGAAGAAATGAGTGCTAAAAGAGTCTTAGAAAAGCTTATGGCTATGAACTAAATGAATTAAGTTTATAAAGCTCTCTTAAATCATGATAGTTACCATTCAAGAGACTATAAATTCGAAGAATTAATTTCCAACCTTGGATCTATTTTCTTAAGTTGGAAACTCAAGAGTACGTTTGATACTTATCATTAAGGATCTCAAGCATCATACTCCATTTGTGGATTCATTCTAGCTCCAAGGACCAATACTAACTTTCAACTTCCTTAATCAGTGTTCTTGGGAATAGCTTTTACTTTTACCATTCATTCTCTACATTTTTTAAGGCACAAGTATTATCAAAGGCTTGAATATGGTTCTATGGATCTAAGTTTTATTCCCCTTTGAACTTGAGAATATTTTTCATATTCAACCACTTAATGTTGCTATCTTTCACATGCCTTGTTGGAATTCTCACTGCCTCTGCAATGTTCAACATGTTCTAAGTTGCAAGCAAAGGCTCACCATGAGCATATCCTCTATGATGACCATGATTCCCATGATGTCCTCTACTATTCCTTCTTTCATGGTGGTGGGCCTCCCTTGATTACCCACGCCCCTAGTCTTGACTAGTCCAATGATCCAAACCATCATCTTTGTCTCATCAGTCAACTCCATCATGATCACATACTCTATGGCTTTGGTTGAAGCTAGAGTAGGAAGAAGAGGATGACAAATGTGAAGAGGAAAGAGGATTAGCACCACCATAGTGCTTACCACCCCCTCTCTAGTGTTCATGTTCATGATCATCATTGTGATGCTTATCCTTGGCATGACTCCCATCTTTGAATCCCCCATGATCATGGGACCCATTCTTTCCTGAACCAGGATTGTTTATAGTGGATTGTAAATTCTAGTTCAAGCCCCCTTTATCAAAACCAAGGAAAGAAGAGTCATTCAATTAAAAAATCCCAATTAAGGGATCCTTGCTTGTTTTTTAGCCCACTAGGAACATGGGATTATTGAACAATTTCTCCTTCAAGGCTTCATAGAATCTCTTCTATTGCTAATCTCTTTTGCATTGTGCCTCAATGAAATGTTAATCCTGATAGTCATGGTCCTACACAACATATTCTGCATTGAGCCCCTTGATTCCTAACCTTATAAGAGTTTGGTATAACATCACATGAACTAATCGATCGGGTGGCAACACAATGTTACCCTCCATGTTCCTCCACCGCAATTGTTTAGCTTGATGTAGGACCAAGGTTGATGAAGCATCAAAGAATCACATCAATGGGCCCCTATTGATGTGGCCTCATCAACATGACCCTATTTACATGGTGTTGCCCCATCAATGAGGTTGTGTTGATGTAGCATTTGTTGTGCTTACAAGGCTCCATCAACATAGCTCCACAATAAATTCTATAAATATGTGCTCACTTGTCGTGTTTATGGCATGTCTTGTCATAGTTGTAGCGAAGCTCTTATAATTTTATCATTTAAGAGTTAGAATATTTTTCTGAGTGCCCACAATAGGAGTCAAAAAGTATACCGATCTTTATTCAAGCACTAATGTACCTAAGCACAGTAGTGTGAATAGTAATAAAGACAAGCCTTTTGATAAACCTTGCAACACTTGGAAATAGAATAATTATTTATTTATGCATTTAATGTTTAATGTGATTTTCTTTAATTATTAAGTGATTAAATACTTAATTAGGCTAAATTAATTTAGATTAAGTAGTGATTAACTAATCACATAAGTACGACCACTTCAAGCATGCGCATGATGCTTGGTAATCCTAGTAACACTTAATGTTTGGTAATCTAGCAGTGTTATATGTGTTCAAGATGTGTACAACAAGTGGGATTGGATGCTTATGTTAGGATTAGTTAGGTGTAGTTAGTTAGATTAAATTAGCAATTGAATTACTTCATTTCTTCCATCCTTTGTTTTAAGCACCCAAAACATAAAACATAAAAATAATAAAAATCATATGCCTCAATTACACTTAACCATATCTTTGTATATTACAAGTGCAATTGGGAAGACAACAAATGACTATTAGGGCAAGTTCACTTCCTATAGGCTAGTGTACTAGAAGACATAGAATCCAAAAAATTTGAATGAATCGCATGTGAATGCCTAGTGATTCATATGGTTGAGCAGAGGGGTACTCACTACTCATCATTCGCACTATTGTTGAGGCTTCTTTTTGTTTGAAACATATACTATCTAGGTATATTTAATATAATTAACATCATTAGACGAACCCTAAGGTCAAAAATCATTATAAAAATAAATATAATAATTTAAGCAAATTGATAACTTATTTTTATTGCAGAATGTCTTCTTCTCATAAGCATGATGATATTAAACTGCTAGTGCCTCAAGAATGCAAGGTGATATATACTCATCTTGATGAGTATGTGCCTAACTTCACCTTCATCCTGCACAAGGATGAATAACTGTGATGGAAAGATATGGAGGAAAACATTGTAATGTCTTCTGATGAATCTGTGCTTGGGATGCTACTCCAAACTCTTAGGAGGTTGGGCATCTAGGATCTTTAAGAAGAGTACATTATGCATGACTATGACTATTGGGACTACTATCCCATTGAAACACAACATAGGAGAGATTGACACTAGGAGAAGCACCATGAGGCTATGAAGCAGAAATAGTTCACCAATCCCTTGTTCCTACTCAAAAAAAATGATAATGAGGATCCTCTCTCTAGTGGCTCTCAACATGCAAATTTTCCATCCCTTGATATTGGTGATAGGGGCTTGTACTTGAAGCTTCTATCTACTATCAACAATTTGGGTTTAAGCAAAAGTGAAAGTCCAAGTAGGGGCTTGGACAAGCATTAGGATGAAAAAAAACTTATAAATGTGGTCATGACAAGCATATAGAAGGTGGCAATCCTTCTTCTTTTTCATCTTCTTAATCTACATCTTCTTCTTCCTCTTTTGGTTTTAATAGACATCGCCAAAAGGACAACCATGATGAAGGTGAACAACAAGACAATAATGATCACCAAGCCCACCATGAACGAAGGAGTAGTAGAGGACATCATCAGCATCATCAAAATAATGATGATGATGAGCCTTTCCTGGCAACTCAAAGTATGCTAAATATCACAAAGGTAATGAAAATTTCTACCATGCATGTGAAAGATAGTAGGATCAAGCAACTTAACATGAAAAATATCCCTAGATTTGAGGGGGATATAACTTTGATCCACAAACACATCTTCAATCCTTTCATGATACCTATGCCTTACAAAATATTGAAAATGATTAGCAAAAATGAAATTTTTTTCTCAAGACACTCATTAAGGTAGTTAAAAGTTGGTATTGGACCTTAGAGCTAAAATCCATCTACAGGTGGATTACAATGTTGGAGTTGTGCAATGATAAATATTAGACGTACTCTCGAGTGGCTAATCTAAGAAGGTAGATCCAAGGATAGAAGTAAGGAAAACATGAACCCTTGGACACTGCCATGTGCAGATACTATTCTCTTATACATCAATGCATTGGCCATGGTTATTCTCAGTGGTAACAACTTCACCACATCATTAATGAACTCAAATAAAAAACAAGAAGAACTTTTAAGGTTTATGCCCAAGAAAGACTATCAAAACTCAAAGCCCATTAGATCCAAAGGCTACTAGTTCAAGTAGCAAAATAAGAAGGAGAGCTAAGGAAACAAGAAAGTGCTAAGGAATATAACATGGATCCTTCCATTAGAAAAATGAAGGTTTGATTTTATGACAATGAGGAATAGTTACCACTTGATGAGGTGGTGAATAGAAAGACCTTGCCAATCCAAAAGTCTATGTCTTAAATTTTTGCCATGGTAGATAACATGTGGGATTCATTGGATAAAATATTTCAAAATATTGAGAGCAAAGTAGTGACCTGTGATAGTAGGAGGTGGAAAGAAGCTAAACATGCCTACCAAAGGGGTAAGGGACAAGCTACTACAGTAGAAAAAGTTGTGGAGATAGAATTAGGTGATGATGACAAGTGTAACATTTGCAAATACAAACATCATAAGGAGTGTTTCCCTGTTGTTTCACACTTGCAAGAGTCTAGGTTGTATGCATTGAATCTGAGTCTAGCATAAAGGTAGCACCCTGAAGATTACCTTTATCATTAAGGTAATCCAAGGTAGCTCCACCAGCAACAAGCATATTATCCAAGTGGAGCTCCACCATATGAGCAATACCAATAATGGTAACATCCACAGTCATGGGGAATGCCACCACCAAGGCAATAATACCTTTATAGACATCCAAATCCATATGGATACTATGTTCAACATCCAATGTCTTCATGTGACTCTTCTAGTCATGTTTCTTTTCAACATCACTACTATCCTTAAGAGTATCAAAAAACTCATTCACCATCTACTAGAGGGAAAATCCCATATCCCTATCACCCTTCTCATCTTTTAGCATGTGCTCCTCCATCCTCCACCCAATTACCTCATGCCACAACCATAACAACGTAATGCTATTAGGTCTATTAACTTATAGTCAACCTTCCAACTGAATGGTTCAAAACCTAGATCCCAAAAATGACCATTCTTCTGATGAAATAGTTCTTCAAATTCCTCACAAACTAATGTGGCTAGTCACCATGTCTCTCCATCATCCTCTACATCAAAACCTTTTGAGAGCCCTTCAAACCAAACTCCTCCAAAGATCTACACTTTTATGTTAACCCATACTATATCTAATTATATTAATATTGGCAACCTTCCTAGAAAAATATTTGACCCTGGAAGTCCTCTCATCTACTTGCAAATCATTGAACATGAGCCATGCAAGACTCTTCTTGATTCAGGTTCTAGTGTCAATATAATTGCCCATGACATGTAGAAACCATGGAACCTACTACCTCTCAAGAAGAGAAATATCCATCTAGAATTGGTAGACAAATCAATCATGATTTCTTTGGGACTTATGGGGGAAATTGTGACAATTGTTTATGGGTGGTCCAATCTTGCCGATTTTCTAGTGATCAAGGTTGACAACTGTAAGGGAGACATTTCAATTATTATGGGAAGGGCATGGTTGAGCATTATTGATGTGCAAATCAGCATAAAATATCTCTCCTTGGAAATGTCCAAGAAGAATGAATTTGGAAAGATCGAGAAAAAGAGATTTTCATGCATCATGTACAGTGATACTGGTGAAACTATGTGTAGAAACTCTAGTCTATCAAGAGAACATCTATCAAAGCATGCAGATAGTATGCAGATGAATCTGAAGTTCAAAGGTTCTTGTACACAATAGCCAAAAAACAAAGGGGTACCATGTGGTTGATAGCTAATCTTAGAAACAACACCCTTTGCATGAAACCTATTGAGAGTCTGACATGTGTCTATATTGAAAGCATGGATAAAATAGAGCAAGTTCATCACCAACTATTTGATAATGAAAATGATGATACTTATTGGGAAGAGTTGTCTAAAAACCTTAAACAAGAGCCCTTAGAGTTTAAAACTCTACCTACTAGCATGCAGTATGCATTTTTGACAAATGGTAAGCCAATAATAATCAATGTCAATCTTTCTCCTAAAGAGAAATAAATGACGTTGAAGGTAGGTAATAAATGATCAACATCCTTTGCCTAGTCATATCCCAAAGTCACTAGAATTGATCCATGGATATGCTAGCACCTTATTCATACCAATCCATCCATGAAACTAAGGAGGCAACCACAACAACAGTTGAAACCAAAATTGAAGCAAATTGTCAAGGAGGATATTGAGCAACCCCTTAAGGCAAGGTTTGTCTACTCCATTGCGGATAGTGAGTGGGTCAGCCCACTCATGATAGTATCAAAGAAAGGTGGCAAATGGCAAGTTTGTATCAACTTCAAGTTGTTAAACATGGCAACATTCAAAGATCATTTTCCATTGTCATTAGTTCATCAGGTGTTGGACACCATATCTGGGCATTAATATTACAATTTTTTGGATGGTTATAGTGACTATAACCAAATCCATATTGCACTAGAAAACTAGGCCAAAATAACATTCATGAGTACCTGAGGAATATTTGTATATTGAAAGATGCCTTTTGGTCTATGCAATGGTCCTACCACTTTCCAATGCTTAGTCTTAAGAATCATTCAATAGCAAATTAGTAGCAGACTAGAAGTCTTTATGGATGACTTCTCCACTTATGGCACTACATTTGAGCAAGCCTTGGACCACCTTGAACAAGTACTCAAAAGATATGTGGAAACAAACCTATCGCTCAATTGGAAAAAGAGCCATCTCATGGTCCAGGAGGGAATTGCACTATGGCATAGAAATTTTCAAGCAAGGATTAAGATGGATCATGAAAAGATAAGGGTCATCTAAGGAATAAGTCACCAACCAAAAATTGTTAAAGATGTTTGGTCATTCCTTGGACACACTGGCTACTACCAGTGATTCATAGAGAATTTCTCTAAGATGGAAAAATTGTTGGTTAAGCTAACAAAGAATGATGCTTCATTCATCTAGACCAAGGAATGTAAAAAGTCATTCCAAAGCCTCAAGTAGAAGCTCATAGAGACTCCAATTGTACAAGCACTTGACTGGTCTAGACTGTTTCATATCATGATAGATGCATCTAATTACACCTTGGGAGTTGTGCTTATGTAGTTAGATGATTGAAAATGTGCATATTATATCCACTACACAAGTTGAAGCATTGTGGATGCAAAACTTAATTATACCACCATAGAGAAAGAACTAATGGTGGTGGTGTATGCTCTAGAAAAGTTCAGGCACTATGTGCTTGGATATAAATTGTGTGTGCACATTTACCATAGTTCCATCCACTTCATAATGAACAAGCCAATGGTGAGCCCCCATGTCATATAGTGGTTGGTGATCTTGCAGGAATTTTATCTTACAATGGTAGATTGAAAAGGGATTGAGAATGTGGTTGCTAATCACTTGTCTCAGTTACAATGGGATGACAAGAAGGAGGAGAGCCTACTCTCTGACTAATTCCCAGATAAACTTCTCTTTGCTAGTGTAATAAATGAACAAATGCCCATAGAACCAAAATGGTATGATGGCATTCTCACTTATCTTCTCACTCATGAGATGCCACAATATTTGGACTATATGAAGTGATGAGTGGTGAGGTACCCCTACACTCAACCATATGAATACGAGTGTTTCACGCGTGATCCGGTTGGACTCTACAGATGGACTAGTTGTGGTATCTAGACAGTTACTCTTAGATTGCAGTTCGTTGTCTTTCCCCCTGGACTAGTATTAGCTTTCTCATGTATGGTTTAGTCTAGAGTGAGGTGTATGATGTGTTCCTATAAGACTACTACTCCTGGGTATGATAGAAAACAATATTGACTACCTAGGAGAGGAAGAGAGTGAGAGGGAATCTAACTAGCCTAAGTGCGATGAGCATCCATTCCTTAATCATCCGTACACATCTTGTACCTTGTGCACAACTACCACTAGGATTACCAAGTGCATGGCCTAAGTACACTACTAGATTACCATGTAGTCATACTTGAATGCTCGTGATTAAGTTGTACTCATTCCATGTTACTAGGAGGTAAGGGTGAAGAGATATTAACTAAGAAAGTAGTAAATAACAATTAAATAAATAAATAAATAAGCTAAGTGGATGTTGCAATGATGAAGTAATATCGATATTTATTTCTGGTCATGTTCGTGTCCAAGTACGTTACACTCAAATAAGGATTTCAGACAATTACAATCATCACACTGTAGGCATGCACTGGGAGAAAAGGGTTGAGAGGAAAAACTGATGTACTAAAAACTTATTAAAAGCTTAAACTTAATAACTCTAAAACCCTTGCAAAATCTACCTACTTCTTATTTATAGATGAGGAAGTAGGCTGCAATATCACGTTTAGGCTATGATATTGCGTCCACGATATCGTGTACACGATATCATGGGTGCGATATCGCAGCCAACAAATTCATGACTCATCATACCCCCATGACTGAATGAAAACTCATCCTCAAGTTAAAGTGAGAACAATATCCATTGATTACACAGTAGATAGGTATGGGATTATTGACTAGAGAGAATGGGTTCATGCCACAATGTGGAATCAGAAAAAAATTGAGACACAACATAGAGAATGCAAAAGAAAATCCTATAGCTACAAAATTGATGGAACTCATGTAGTTCTTGGTGACAGTGGCTCTTCCATGGGTGTATTTCCCTTGTCCTGTGCTCCAAGTCTTGGGCTTTGATGACATTCAAGTATGGCCTGGAGTTTCTCCTCTTCAGTTCATGGATCTTGTGCCATCCATGCTAATGTCCCGATGTTTGATGGAGTCGACACCTCCCATGAGTAGGGTAGTTACAGGAATATTTTATTTTCCTTGACATACCAAGCCGCAAACACCTGCCATTTCTTCTCATAAGCTCTAGTTTTGTCTCTATCTTCTTGAAAATTTGCAAGCCTCGCTTTGTCTGTTGCTATACCTTTTTGACCCTGATAGCTTACTTTAACCACCTCGAGTTTAGAATTTTCAACCTCCAATTTTTGCAATAATTTCTTGCATTCTACAAATTTTGCTTCATATTTGACATAGGTGGTGGCTACCTGTTGCTCGAGCTCTATTCTTAGGCATCCTACTGTTAACATGGCAAGGTTGGCATACCATAGGTTTGCCAACTCCATGTATTTTGTAAGGTCCTAGATCTGTAGGTCTCGATTCTTAACTTTCGCCTGGTGGGCAAATGCATATGTATCTAATATGACCTGCCAGTTAATGTGTTGAGCACTGAGAGCATTGATGTGGGCTTTGGCCATATGGATCTCCTTCTCAATGATTTTCTTATCCATTCCCACCTGGTCTTAGAAGTGCTCCTTTAGCTTCTCATGCTGTTTAGCCTCATTCTGCCACACGCTTATTTCAATAGTCATCTTCTAACAGATCGCACGTACCTCCTCCATCAAGAGGGTTCGATTTTCCCTGACTAAATGGTTCATGTCCTGGTTGACCCTGATGAGTTTTTCTCGCAACTGTTGAAAATATTCTTCAAGAACATTCTTTTGCTTCTCCATAGAGGTCAACCGAAGGTTGTCAGCAACAAGTTGCTTGTTTTCTTCTTATAAGGCTTTGAGTGCCTTGGTATGCACGTAATTTTGTGCTTGTGTCATAGAGGCATCCCAAACAGCCTTTTCTTTTTCTTCTGCCACCTTCTTTTTCTCCATCAATAGTTTGGTCAATTGCTTAGTTTTGAAAGTGTCTAGCTGGTTTTTGGGAAAAAATTGAGAAGGATCTCGCTGTGCTGCTTGTAGGGTCACGAGCCTTTCTTGTAATTTTTGCACCTCTACTTTAGCATGCTCAACCCTCATCTCTGTCAAAACCATCTTTCCTTTGATGGAAATGAGGTCTGATTGAATTACTGTAACATCCTATGGGATGTCAAACAAGGACATCATTACTTGTCCTATTTGTAGCAATCAATCAAGCACATCCTCATGTTCTGCAAGAGTCATTGAGGTTTCAGCTAGAGTTTGAGCATCCCATGCTCCTGTAAGATCTACCAGTGGCACAATAGCTACATTGAACAATTCTTTAATGTGGTCTGCGACCACTTCTGTGGCTCCCACTGCATCCTACTATTGCATGACCACCACCGTGGCCCCTTCATGAGTTTCTAATTGCACTTGAAATGATGTAGCGTTCCCTGAGATTTGTTGTGACCAAGTGCTCTCCCCTCCTCCTGTATGGATGTACACTTCACCCCTTGCATGATCTAAAGAAACTATGGGCTATACGGTGTCATTGATGATGCAGAAGAGATTTGCATCATCACAACTTCCCTAACTGACCGTCTCAGCGATGGCTCTGAGATGGCTCATCGATGGTCTGTAATCTTGTAGCGATGGTGGTGGTTGATCCTGCTAGCCCATGCTAGACCCTGCTTCTTATTATTGGCTGGGTCCCATGCTTGGAAGTTGGCTGGGTCCTGCAAGTTGAGTTGCAGTTGGCCTTGTTGTTTGTTCCTTTTCTTATTCTGGCCCCAATGTCTCATCAGTGATTTTCCTTGCAGCTAGTGCCTTTAGCAGTTTAGCATATGAAGCATTTTTGGCTTTTATGAGGACATCATTGGTGTATCCTCTAATACCAGCATGTCGGCACAGCTTCCTGATAAGAGAAGGGAAGCGCAACACAAGCTTCTCTGTCTTCCATTCTTCAAACTGCCTTAGGATATTTGTAAAATATAGATGAGGTAGGTTAGCATTAACCTTTCCCATCAACACTGCACATCCTCTTTCCACATATTTTGAAATTTCTTTTAAGCCCTTTGTGGGGAAGAGGTAATAAGTCCTCTCTTCTGTCGTCAACTCCCCAAACGTCTTATCTTCTTTGCCATATGCCATTTCCAACCAAACTCATCATGCATCAAAGTCTAAATGGATAGAAAACTAGGCAACCTTTGGCCTTATATTCTGAAGGTTTAATACTTTCAAAATAGCCTGAACAGAGAAATCAACCATCACACCACAAATGTTGACTGTGGTGCCTTGTTCTTTGTTGTGCCAGAATTGGTACGTTTCCCCTAAGTACCAGGCACCACTTTCAGAGAGGATAGGCCATAATGGAGACCCTTTGAGGTGGTCCCTAATGGCCTCCAAAGAAAATTCTTTGAAAGATCAAAATTTTAATTCCACAATCACTACAGTGAATATGGACCTTTCATGAATGGTCTGAACACAATCCTGGGGCAACATGACATGTTGTCCCTGTTCAGGCATTGCCGCATCTCCTCCTTCTACCTACCTTGATTGTACAGTAGTAGGGTCCTCTTGGTGGATACTAAATGATTGTTCCTCCTGCTCTACATGCTATCCGGTAGGAACTTCTCCACCTCTCCTAGGTTGTTTACTCCCACCTTCAACAAGACCTTCTTTTTGTCCATGCTTCGAGGCCATCTGCAATCACACAGGGCCCATCATTAGTAAGGTTGTTACCAAAGTTAGGTTATACCTTACTGCTTGCCTTAATGAATTTTTTTTATCTCCATGTGATGTTTCTTGAAAGATTATAATATTTAGTCCTCTTTACTTAGGTGGTTTCCAAATCTAGTTTCCTGATATAACTAAGGGGATGAAATTATTTTTGGCACATTTATCCTTAATGTTATAATTTCTTACCCTTGATAATCTCCTTCAGGCAATGAAAAATTCCAAAAAAATTATGCGCTATTCGGCATGTGCCCCTCCCCCACGACTAAGTTTAACACTCTGGGTTCAAGTAGGTTCAAATGGAATGAAAATCGGAGGACTAGTGTGCGAGATATAGTTATGAAAGCAAGGGACACACAATCACAAGTCGTAGAGAGAAATTTGAAAAACTCCCCCACATGAATAGTTGAAAATGATGTTAAGTAGTGCAGGGGGTCATGTATACATATATATATATATTTTTGTGATGTGATATCGCATACGTGATATCGCAGCCTATCAATATTAAGGCACTATGGAATATATTGAATTTTTTAAGACTTTTCAAAAGTTAATGATGTAAACTAAGGACATGTGGACAAGTGTTAACGGGTTCCAAGGTAATCCAACTAGTTTTGAAGGCATGAATAAGTATGATGGTGTGGAATTAATCAATAAGGGCCTCAAGTGGTAAGGAAGAGAAAAAGGCTATGTGATGGTTCATAGGAACGTTTGGATCAGAGGGATAGTAATAAGGGAAATAATATCATTGAAAATATGCTGAGGGTAATAGATGGTGTGTGGAAGATGTGTTATGAGTGAAAATTAAAAAAAAAAATTACACAAGTGGGTCCTCCCCAAAGTAGGTTCCAACCGATAATGCCCTTGCGTAACCCCACATAAAAGTGTCCATAGGCACTAGAAGGGTTAAATGTAATCTACACTGGTTCTACAAAACACACACATGTAAGTATCACCGAAATGAGGTCAAAATTATATGCTACACAAGACACAAGCTACAATTACATGAACAGGGAGATGAGATGAACTATATAAGGGATTGTAGAAATTGGGACATGAGGTTACCGACCTAGGGCACAGTGAATTCTACATGTAAAGCATGATTAATGTGTCATTAACCCATCGTTCCAAGATCAAGACCAAGTCCATTCCTTTGATTAGTGACACTGCATTGTTTCATCCCATGATGAGCAACTATGAGAGTATCAGAACAACAAGGCATACGATCACTTGGCATGTTTTTCAAGGGAGGAGTGATTTTGCTTTGTGGCACTTCCTTTGTTTTTTTTTTTTTTGAATGAATGTTGAATCCAATGAAGCTGCCAACCTTCAGGCATGGGTGCATGTCTTTCTAATGGGACCCCCTAGAACAGCATTGAATTTTTGAGTGCCCTTTTGATTATTCTTACTTCCATTTTTCATTAGATCTATAAGGATCTTAGTACAATCACGTTGCATGATAACTCCAACAGATGTCACCAAAGAGAATCCACAAGTTCCATTGATGTCACACCCTAATCATTCCCTCTTGGTCCATCCTTCTTCATTCTGGGTACAATGAACAAAATATTAATTTTAAGTTTTAAGAATGTCAAGAATATCATTGTACCCTCGAACAGAACCTCTTATTTGTAGAATGGATGAGTGGGTGTAATGGGCTCACTATCCAAATAATTGGTCACTTGAGACTCAATAACATAGGACACACCTCAACCAATGAGCCACATGATTGTTTTATTCATAGATGAGATTACTTATAAAAAGAGAAAAAAAAAAGACAAAAAGATAAAACAAGAAATTGAAAAATGAAAAACTGGAAAACAAAAAATTGTAAAATTAAAGAAAATGAAAAATATTTATTAATCCCACTTGTTATTAGAATGGGGGATATCCCCCATAACTAAATGGTTGAGCATGAAAAGGATTAATAAATGAAAGATGAGGATCCTTGCATGTTGGAAACATTGAAACTTAGTCATACTTACCCCATTGGGGTTCACACACTTGATTATAGTAAACATAGTGGGGCAATTTATAAGATGTGGTAACCAGATAAAGAGTTGACCCACTATGATACTTGGGACCGTAAGATGGTATGCAAGGATTAGGATGTCTCTCTCCATGGCTATATTAATTGGGCCATATAGTTGTTGGAGTGTTAATTGGTGGCCTTGATGAAGTAACACGAGGCGTTGGGTTTGAAGAGAAGGATGCACCACAATTTTGGACTTGTGTTGACTTGGAGAATGCAGTGGCCTTGGAATTGTGTTGTCCCTTCCTACGGTCATGTCTAAAGAAGGGACGCCTTTGATGTTGAGGAGGTCTCTCACTACTGTTGGTAATAGTAACACAAGTAACATTCGTGGGTTGTTGCTGTGGTGTAGACACTTTAGGAAGAGTTGGTAGCGATGTAGAAGGAGGAAAAGGATGAGAATGTTGAAATTTAGGAGAAGTGTAAGGTACACAAGGTAGTGGTTGCATTGAGGAAATGGGCTAATAGTACTAAGGAAAATAATAATGCAGTGAGATAGAGTATGTTGACCCTACTGGGGAAACATGACGTTGAACTAGATAAGCATTTGGATTTGGATGATGCGAAGGGTGCCTCCCATTTAGGGATGGCTTCCCCCACGACTGGGATTGTTGCCACTGTGATCGAACATAATATCTCTATATGAACTCTGGGTGTAACGTGCTTCCCCAATGCTCATATAAATGTAACAAGACTGGACATTGGCCCTTGGGGTGATCATATAGGCAAATTTTTCATTCATACGTATGATTGGCAGTTGAGCTCTTATTTTCTTCATCCCTTCTTTCTGAATGTCTAATGATACTTTTTCCTGCTTCTTGGGTTGTCAAAAATCTATCTCCAATAATATTGATATATTCTCCACACTTTTTATGTGTCCATTCCAGCATCTTATTGATCTTTGCCTCAATTTCTTCTAATGATTGTTGTACAGGCAAAGATGGTTCTTCCTCCTTGAGATCGGTTGATTCCTCATTTTTATGATTATGGACCTCTATTAAGTTGATATTCTGGTCCCATTGATGTTTTTCAACGCTCTCCCATCTAGCCATTTCTCCTTCTTCTTTTTCTACCTGCTAATAAGCTCTTGGAATTGATGGGTTTGTAGTTCGTATAGTTGACCTTGGCCATACATCCTTGGGGTCTCTCTTGTTTCATCACGGAGCCCATCAAGGATATGGTACATTAGCCTTTCCTCGGAGAACTCATGGCCTGGACAGTTGTTTAATAGTGCATAATATCATTCTAAGGCCATGTCCAAGGGTTCATGTTGTGCTTCTTTCCACTTTTGGATTTGTTTCCTCAAGGTCGACACTCTTGCGTAGGTTTGATATCTTTCGTTAAAGAGTTCTACCATTGTTGGCCAATGTCGTATTGAATTCGGTTTGATAGCTTAATTTCTTGCCAATTGTTATCAATGTTGTTCCATGCATAGGCATC
>MNCI01036344.1:156811-187967 GCA_015680685.1 Gnetum montanum | reverse complement strand
TGATGAGTGGTGAGGTACCCCTACACTCAACCATACGAATATGAGTGTTTCACACACAATCTGGTCAAACTCCGTAGATGAACTAGTTGTGGTATCTAGACAGTTACTCTTAGATCGCAATTCACTGTCTTCCCAATTGGACTAGTACTAGCTTTGTCACGTATGGTTTAGTCTAGAGTGAGGTGTATGATGTGTTCCTATACTACTGCTACTCATGGGTATGATAGAAGATAATATTGACTAACTAGGAGAGGGAGAGAGTGAGAAAGAATCTAACTAGCCTAAGTGTGATGAGCATCCATTCCTTAATAATCCATACACATCTTGGACCTCGTGCATGACTACCACTGGGATTACCAAGTGCATGGCCTAAGTACGCTACTGGGTTACCAAGTAGTCACACTTGAATGCTCATGATTAAGTCGTACTCATTCTGCATTACTAGGAGGTAAGGGTGAAGAGATATTAACTAAGAAAGTAGTAAATAATAATTAAATAAATAAATAAATAACCTAAGTGGATAATGCAATGATGAAGTAATCTTGATCTTTATTGTCGGTCATGTGGGTGTCCAAGTACGTCACACTCGAATAAGAATGTCATAGAATTACAATCACCACACTGCAGGCATGCACTGGGAGAAAAGGGTTGAGAGGAAAAACTAATGTACTAAAAACTTATTAAAAACTTAAAGTTAATAACTCTAAAACTCAAAAAGATGCTTACTAAATCTGCCTAGTTCTTATTTATAGATGAGGAAGTAGGCTGCAATATCACATCTAGGTTGTGATATCGTGTCCACGATATCATGTACGTGATATCATGGGTGTGATATCGTAGCCAAAAAATTCATGACTCATCAGGAAGCAACAAAAGTTTCTTCATCAAGCCCAACACTTCATGAAAATCAATAGACACCTTTACAAGGTGTGTGCCAATGGCCTAGTTCGTTGGTGTGTACTTGATGCTAATCAACTACATGTTCTCTAAAATGCTCATCAGGGTCCTTGTGGGGGCCACTATGCTAGAAGACACACAACCATTAAGATCATAATGGAAGGGTACTATTAGCCCACAATCTTCAAGGATGTCCACTAGTTTATTGACTCTTGTGAATGTTGTCAATGAGATGTTGGGATGACCACATGAATGAAGGGGCCTCAATAGTGGATTCATCCACTAGAACCCTTTTACATATGGGGCAATGACTTCATGGGTCCCATCACATCCATGTCAAATGGAAAGGCATATATAATCATCGTCATTGATTACTACACAAAATGGGTAGAAGCAGTAGCTATCATCGACTATACATCATCCACTACTACAATGTTTATACAAAAAAATGTTCTGAATAAGTTTGGGATGCCATGTGCACTGATTTCTAACAACAAAACCAATTTTATAAGGTCTTATTTTTGCAAACTTATGTAATTCTTGGGCTTTGAACATAAATTAACAACACCCTACCACCCCAAAGCCAACGGTCAAGTAGAAGTTACTAATAGGAAGATTATGAAGATCCTAACAAGAACTATTAGCAAATATAGAAGAGACTGGAGCACAAAATTAAATAATTTCCTTTGGGCATACTACTCAACATGGAAACTTCCTATAGGCTACTCTCCTTATGATCTAGTGTACAAAAAATTACCAACTCTACCTATCCAATCCGAGCTCTCTATACTTTCAGCAACTTGTGACTTGAACCTTGACTTTAGCCTAGCACAAAAAAAAAGATTAATCAACCTAAATGTGCCAGATGAAAATCAATTGCTAGCCCTATCCTTAAATGAAGTGCACAAGGCATTCAACAAAAAGTGTCATGACCTAAGAATTAGAAGGATCAAACTTCAACTAGGAGATAAGGTTCTCTACTAGAACCCCACATAGGTTCCTCAAAAAACCAAATTCCAAACATTATGGGAGGAGCCTTATATAATCGATGAAACCTTTCCTTCTAGGACCATGTTTATATACAAACTTGAAAGCCCAAACAAGAAGTAGTTGTTCAACATCCAATAGGTGAAGCCTTTCCACAAGCCCAAGAAAGCTAATGCAACAAATACCTCAACAAATGGACGATCACACTTAAGTTTTTGGATTTCCTCCTTCTAACTTAGTGGTGGAAGAGATGGCCATCCATACTAATCATATACATGGATTCTCAGTTTTTCTATTTTCTATTATACACATTTTTGTTTTTGCAAATTTTTTATTTTACAGCTTTTGATTTTAAATTTGTTTCCTATTTTACACCATTTTTTGTTTTACATCATCATTAGTACATTTAAATTTTTCTTGAATATTTTACATTTTCTAATATATTTTACTTTATTTTTGTGTGATTTTCTAATTTTTGTTAATAATTGTGCCTTGTGCCAATAGGACACAGTGGTGTTATAGTTGTTGCTAATGATGGTTTACACTAAATGTTTTTGTTTGCTAATGTCTGGTTTCTGTTTTTTAATTTCTGTACCAATGGTGATGAAGTGTTCAGTCGATATGTCGACTAAGCCACGTTAACGGAACCTTGTTGAAGCGGCCACGGTGATGTGACCCTATCGACATATCCATCCATGCTTTAATGAAACCTTGTTAACACAAAGTCTGTCTCTAACTATAAATATGTGCTCACCTGCCACATTTATGGCATCTTTTGGAGTATTTGTAGTGAAACTCTTACAGTTTGTTTCCATAAGAGTTAGAATATTTTTCAAGTGCCCGCAGCAGGTGTGAGAAAAGTGTATGGCTCTTTATTCGAGCGCTAATGTACCTAAGCCCATTGGCATGACTGGCAATAAAGATGAGCTTGTTAAGCATTCCTTGCAACATTTGGATTTAATCACTTAAGCATTTAATAGTTTAATATTTCAACACTTTAATAATTCCAAAATCTTTTATTATTATCACTTTACTATTATTTTTGTTTCATATTTTATGAGAACCATAAGCATGACCATCTCGAACATATATGAAACACTTGGTAACCCAGTGACACTTAACGTCTGATAACCTAGCAGTGGTTAGGGTATGCTTAGGATGTGCACACAAGATGAGATCGGTTGCTTATGCTAGGGAGAGTTAAGCGATACAGTAGAACAATTATAAATTACACAACTTTCCATTTCCTACAATTAAAGAATTAGACCTTAAAAGATAAAAAAAAGAAAACCAATAAATATCATTTACCTCAATCTCACTTAACCATTTCTTTAGAATATCATAGGTGAGGTTGGGAAGACAACAACTATTCTAACTAAAGTTTTGCTGGCTAGACTTCAATGTATGTAAGTCCTAGCAGTCTGCGAAATTCGACCAAGTCACACGTGAACTCCCATGATTCATATGGTTGGATGTAGGGGTACCTTGCTGCTCATCATTGGCATCATTGCCAGGGACTGTTAGTCTTACATGCGCTATATAGTCTTAGTAAGATCATCATTCACTTTGTTGGAATAGACCTAGGATAGTGAAATCTATGCACACTAGCTGGTTTAAGTAAAAGAATAAGACACACTAGTTTAGTTGTTAGCTAACATCAAAAATGTGTTCTTCTCATAGGTGAGACAGATCCATCCCACTAGTGCCACAGGAATATCGGGTGGTATATGCACATCCAGACGAGTATATCCCCAACTTTACCTTTATCCTACATCAAGATGATTATCTGTAATGGCAGGATATGAAGGGTAACATCATATTACCTCTTGATCAATCAGTTCTTGGAATGCTACTTCAAACTCTTGCTATACTGGGCATTCAAGACCGTGGTGTGGAATACATCATGGAGGATCATGACTACCAAGATTATCATCCTAATGAGGCATAATCTGCACGTGACCAACAATAGGCAAAACACCATGAACACATAAAGGGAAAATAGTTCAATAATCCTTTGTTCTTGCAAGACCCACATAATGATGAGGAACTTATTTTTTATGATTCCCATTCAACCAAACCTCCTCCGATGCATCAAATCATCTAGTCCATCATTCAAAGTAAACAATAAAGCGACTAGAAGCCCTAAGATGATGAGGGATCATACAAAAAAGATCATGGAAAAGGGAAAGATGGACATAAAGATTAGGGTTGTCATCAAAGAAGAGGAGGAGATTGACACCAGGGCGGTGGCAGTTCTCCTTCCTCTTTTTCATCTTCTCATTCCACCTTGTCTTCACCAAGTTTTGACTCTAATCACAATTGTAGTAGGAAGGATCGGGGTGATGGAAATCAAAAAGACTAATGAGATTATAAGGACCAACAGGGATGATGTGAGAAAAAGCATGACCAATCACGCAATCCTTACTGTCAAGAAAGGAGAGGCAGCCGAAATCGCCATAGACATCATGGCCAACAATAAGACTATGACTCAGATGAACCACTGCTAGCTACTTGAAGCATGCTTAACATAGGCAAGGTAGTTCAAATACATAGTAGGCACTTGAAAGATAGTTGGATCAAGTGCCTTAACATGAGCAATATTCCCAAATTTGAAGAGGGATATAATTGTGATCCACAAACTCACTTGCAAGCATTTCATGATGCTTCCACCTAGCAAAATATAGACAATGATTAGCAAAAACTCAAGCTATTCCCCTGAACACTCATTAAGGAAGTGAAAAGTTGGTACCCGTCTTTGGAATTAGAATCAATCACATGATGGAGTACAATGCTAGAAATTTTCAATGATGAATACCAAACCTACTCCAGAGTGGCTAATCTAAGATGAAAGATGCATGGGTGGAAACAAGGTGGTCATGAACCCTTACATGTAGCCATGGGTAGATATTATTCATTGTTACATCAATGCCCTATTCATGGCTACTCTCAACAGGAACATCTCTGCCATATCATAGATGGGCTTCACTTTGAAACAAGAAAGACCCTAGGCATTTACACTCAGGGACAACTATCTAAATTGAGGGCCCATCAACTACAGCATCTCATTGAGCAGGTGGCCAAAGAGGAAGGGGAATTAAGGAAAAGAGTGCAAAAGAGAATAATTAGGACCCTTTCATTTGAAAGAAGTCCAATTTTGTGAAGAGGAGGAAGAATCACCACTAGATGCAGCAATGAACCAAAAAACCTTGCCCGTACAAAAATTTGCCTATGAAATTTCAGCCAAGGTTGAAAAGATGTGGGATTATTTGGATGAAAGGTTCCAAAGCATCCTGAAAATCACAGAGAAATCCAAAGAACAAAGTAATGAGCAAGATTAGAAAATGAGAAGAGAAGTTGAATGTGCCTATCATAAAGGTAAGGGCAAAGTTGCTATGGCAGAATGGGTTGCAAACTCTAACATAGAGAAGGATGGTGGATATCACATATAACAGTATGAACATCCTAAGGGGTGTTACCCGATGGTGTCACATCTACAAGAGTCTGGGGTGTATGCACTAAATCCTGATTTGGCAAAAAGACAAACACCCCAAAGATTGCCTTATCCATAAGGCTATCCCAAGAAGTTCCACCAACAACAAGGATATTATCCAAGTGGAGCACCACCACAACCCTATAAGTATTATTAGCAATGGCAACATCTACAATCGTGGGGGATGCCATCTCCAAGGTAGCAGTACCCTTACCAACAGTAATATCCTTATGGGTACTACATTTAGCAACCAATCTCCCTGCAGGACTCTTTTAGTCATGCACCCTTTTAAACTCATTACNCCCCAAAATACTTTCAAACATAGTTCCATCACCTAGGAGGGAGAACCCACATCTATACTATCCTCCATCACCTTCTCCTGCCATACCTACTCATCAACCCCCCACTCAGCTACCTCTTGCTCCACCTATGCAAGGGGAGATACCACCACAGCCATAGCAACGTAATGCCATGAGGGCTATCAACTTACAACTGGCTTCTCAGCTAAGTGGACTCGAATCAAAATCACGAAAACACCCTTTCTTCCAACCCAATATCCCTAACATACCTTCACATTCACCTGTGGCTAGTGCCTCTAAACCTCCAATCACCTCCACTATTCAACCCTTCGAGCAACCTTCAAGCCAAACACCCTCCAAAGTACAAACTATCATGCTAACCCACACTGTGATAGAATAGATAAAGGTAGGTCATATTCCTTGGAAATTGAATAATTTGGTGAGTCCCCTCATATACCTTCAAGTGGAAGGAAACGAGCCATGCAAAGCTCTCTTGGATTCAGGGTCAAGTGTCAATTTGATTTCACATGATATGCACAAGACTTGGAACCTACCCCTGATGAAGAAAAGCAATATTCAACTTGAGTTGGTAGACCAATCCATAACTGTTCCCTTGGGATTGGTAGAATATATCGTGACCACCGTTTGTGGGTGGTCCTATCCTACTGACTTCTTAATCATCTGGGTTGATAATTGCAAGGGGAATTTCCCAATCATAATGGGGAGAGCCTGGCTTAGCAGGGTGGATGCACAATTGGGAATCCGAGATCTTTCCCTTGAAATTTTAAAAGAAAATCCTTTTGGAAAGATCAAGAAGAAGTGCATTCCATGCATCATGTATGATGACTTAGGGTGCAACTGTGTGCAACAACTTTGGTCCGCTAAGTGGACATCCATTCAAGCATGTAGTCAGTGTGCCAAAGAATCACAAGTTCAATGATGCCTATACGTAGTAGCTACTAATCAAGAAGGCACCCAGTGGCTGACCACTAACTTTGATAGTAGCACTTTATGAATGAAACCATTTGAGGGCCTTGTATGTGTCTATATGGAAAGCATGGATGAATTGGAAAAGGTCCATCAACAAGTCTCTATTGTTGATGATAGTGAGGATTGGGGAGAGCTACAGATCCCTAAAAGCTTTAGACAAGAGCCCTTGGAATTGAAAACATTACTAGCCAATCTAGAATATGCATTCTTGCAAAATGACAAGCCAGTAATCATCAATGCCACTCTTGCTTCTGACAAAAAGAAGAGACTGCTAAAGATGGTAAATAAATGGATGGCTAATTTTGCATGGTCATATCAATAATTGATGAGAGTTGACCCTAGGGTATGCCAACATCAAATCTA
The DNA here is from genome assembly GCA_015680685.1 of Gnetum montanum. Classification (NCBI taxonomy): domain Eukaryota; kingdom Viridiplantae; phylum Streptophyta; class Gnetopsida; order Gnetales; family Gnetaceae; genus Gnetum; species Gnetum montanum. The sequence continues at coordinate 180,941 of MNCI01036344.1, read as the reverse complement.
TATCAACTCCTCCATGAAGCCACGATGACAACCAGAAAGATGGTTAAACCCCAAACTAAAGCAAGTTGTTAAGGATGAAATTGAACAATTGTTGAAAGTGGGGTTCATCTATTCCATTGTAGATAGCGAATGGGTCAGCCCACTTGTTATTGTGCCAAAGAAGGGTAGCAAATGGAGGATCTATATAGATTTTTGACTACTAAACATGGCCACCTTCAAGGATCACTTCCCACTTTCTTTTGTGGATCAAGTGTTGGATACCATTACGAGGCATTGTTACTATAGATTTTTGGATGGTTATAGTGGCTACAACCAAATCCAAATTGTGCTTGAAGACTAGGCCAAGACAACATTTACAATTACCTGGGGAACTTTCACATATAAGAAGATGCCCTTTGGCCTATGTAATACACCTACAACCTTCCAACACCTTGTCCTTAGCATCTTTTAGCAGCAGATTAGCAATGGGGTAGAAGTCTTCATGGATGACTTCTCTACCTATGGAGCAATGTTTGAACAAGTCTTGGACTACCTTGAGTAAGTTTTAAAAAGATGTGTTGAAACTAATTTACGGCTCAACTGGCAAAAGAGCCACTTGATAATCCAAAAGGACATTGTTCTAGGGCATCACATTTCACAAGCAATGATTGGTGTAGATCCTAAAAAAATTAGAATCATCCAAGGAATTACCAGTCAACCAAGTATTGTAAAAGATGTTTGGTCATTCCTTGGCCACACTGGTTATTATCGATGCTTCATCAAGAATTTCTTGAAGAACACCAAGTTGTTGGTATAACTAACAAAGAAAGACACTCCATTTTTCTAGACTAGGGAATGTGAATTCGCATTCCAAACACTCAAACAGAAACTCATAGAAACTCCAATTCTATGAGCACCCGATTGATCTAGACCTTTTCATATCATGATGAATGCATCTAATTATGCATTGGGAGCTATGCTTACACAGTTGGATGACCAGCAATGTCCATATTATATCTACTATGCAAGCCAGAGCATTGTGGGTGCTCAGCTCAACTACACCACCACCAAAAAGGAATTAATGGTAGTTGTGTTCACCTTGGATATATTCTTACCCTATGCTCGGGTACAAGGTGCTTGTACATACTGACCATAGTGCCATCTAGTTCCTGATGAACAAACCAATGGTGAGTCCCTGTATCATACGATGGCTTGTGATCCTTCAAGAATTTGACCTTACTATGGTAGACAGGAAGGGAACTGAGAATGTGGTTGTTGATCACTTATCTCAATTACGATGGGATGACGTAGAGGAGGAGGAGCCAATCTCTGATCAATTTCCAGATGAACTCCTCTTCACTAGAGCAATCGCTAAGGAGACACCCATAAGATCAACTTGGTTTACCAACATCCTCAGCTATCTCTCAACACAAGAATTACCAAAACAGTGGGATCATCAGAAGAAGTAGTAGTTTCTTTACAAGGCCAAGAATTTGATGGAAATCAACAGACACCTTTACAAGGTGTGTGCAGATGGCTTGGTTCGATGGTGCATCCCTGATGTGAATACACTGCACATCCTATAGGATGCTCATAAGCGTCCTTGTGGGGGCCACTATGCTGGATGACACATGGCCATTAAGATCCTACTTGTAGGATATTACTAGCCCACACTCTTCAGAGATGCGCAATGGTTCACCCACTCCTATGAACAATCTTAGAGAGATGGTGGGATGATCACACAAATAAAGGGATCCCAACAGTGGATCCAACCACTAGAACCCTTTGATATTTGGGGTAGTGACTTCATGGGTCCCATCACACCCATGTCCAATGGGAAGGCATACATCATCGTCGTTGTAGACTACTGTACTAAGTGGGCAGAAGCGGTAGCCATCATCAACTATTCCTAAAACACAACCACACGATTTGTCCAACAGCAAATCGTGACTAGGTTTGGGGTGGCATGTGCACTCATTTCAAACAACGAAACTCATTTCACGGGCACTACTTTTTGTAAACTTATGCAACACTTGGGGGTCGAACATAAATTTATAACACCTTATCACCCCCAAGCCAATGGGCAAGCTGAAGTCACCAATAGGGAGATTACCAAAATCCTAACTATGACCATTAGCAAATATAGGAGGGATTGGAGCACAAAACTTAATGATGCCCTCTGGGCCTATCACTCCACATGGAAACTTCATATAGGCTACTCTCCTTGCAAGTTACTATACAGGAAACTACTGAAACTTCCAGTTCAGATAGAACTCTGAACAATATCTATCACCAATGACTTTGGTCTTGACCTATAACTGGCACAACAAGAATGACTTATCAACTTGAATGTTCTAGATGAGAATCGACTAGTAGCCCTATCATCAAATGAGATACACAAGGCCTATAATCAAAAATGTCATGATCTTAGGATTCGAAAGGTAACATTTCAACGTGGAGATAAGGTACTCTACTGGAACCCCACACATGTACTGCAATGTACTAAGTTTCAAACACTATGGAAGGGATCTTATATTGTTTCTGAAACATTTTTGTCTAGGGCCTTGCTTATACACAAACCTAAGGATCCCACAAAAATACATTTAGTTAATACACAACAATTAAAACCCTTCCACGAACTCCAACAAACTAGTACCACTACCCTCTCATCACACAACACCCCGTGTTCCATTTTTTGGATCTCCTCCTCTTAACTTAGACGTGGGGGAGATCACCTTCCATGTGAATCAATTCTACTAACTCCTCAATTGTTTTTGAAATTTTTGTTTTACACTTTTTTGTTTTACAACATCGTTCGTACATTTGACCATTCTTACTTACTTTTTTCTTTATTTATTTATTTCTATATGTATATATGTACTTATCTTTCAGTTGTTTTATACTTTTCATTAATAAGCCATCTTATTGTCACAGGATGTACTGGTGTGGTTGTTTCTCTTTGCAATGGGTTGCATGATATGGTCCACCTATTATATCTAGCTCTCGCCTTTGCATTGTTGTTCTAGGTAGGCATGTTGAACTCTCATTTCATGTAACAGGTACTGAGTCCACATCATCCACCCATCCACCCACTCCATGGTTTTCCTTATTTTGGAAACATGTAATCCCTTTCAATTAAAAACAACTTTAATTAATTCATGACTAGTGTAGTTTCCAGACTTGAGAAGGATCCAATGGTTTGAAGAGGGTGTGACTTTAAGGGGAATGCAACATTATTCATACTTTTCTATTCCCTTGCATGCAAGTGTGTGTCCTCACAAACTTATTACCACTTCATATCCTCTCCTAACCAGAAGTTACATAGCAATTTTTCCTTGCATGGTGTGGTCCTCATTACTACAAAAATGATGAGGATTCAAAGCACATCCCTTGGACCAAATGCAAGTGTAAATGCATGGGTCTTTTCATGGTGTGATTCCCATAGAAAAAAAACACATGGAAATTCAAAGCACGCCCCTTAAATCACCTCTAACGAGCTACAAGCACTAGTTATGGGACTTGCTTTGTTCCCTCTAAGTCAGCCCCTTTTTCACTTCCTCTCGCTCACTCATGTTGGAGTGGTAGTTATTTGTTGGAGCATTCTTGTGCCCCAAGGGGATGGACTAGCCTTCAAATGTTGATGCGATGTCACTGAACGTAGTTGGTTTTGGGTTTGGATTAAGGATGGATCCTACCGAGTCACTTAATTACACACTTCACAAGGGATTTCATGTGACCAACATTAGGAATTCCATCTCACTCCCTCTTCTCTTCATAATTTGCTTCCCATTATTTACCTCACTACCAATTTTATGTCTTGAATGTCTATCATGCGCTGCAAGAACTTCTAATTCTTCAACTGGTTCTCATGGATTTGGGTATTAACTCACAATCACCATTAATTAACTACAGGGCCCATAGACTCCTGTGTTGACAATATTCAAGGGCTACTGAGGCTACCACCTGTTATGGGGAGGACCCACTTGCATATCCTTTGGTTCTATTTGTTAATCTCCTATCCCCTTGATATGATTGGTCAATCATTTCTATGCTAAACATTGCATGGTCCCTCATCCACAAAGTTCCATACTATGATATTCTCCTCATTTCAACTCTTCTTCTAGTTACAATCTTCCTTCCTCTTTCACTCATACTGTTCTCTGGTCTCTGTGACCTCGAATCACACCCATGTTCTACTATAATTCATAGCTTTGGACTTTTTCTTTAATGGTCAGCGTAGGTCAACATTCGCAGTACAACTACATCAACTAGGCCTCATATATGCATCTCCCTGCGTTTACGTAGCCTCGTTTACTTGGCCCTATCGACACATTGCAAAAATACTATATATACCCCCATTGTGCCTTTGGAATTTTTCCATTTGTTCAAAACACTAGGGGATTTTTTCCATTTCTCTATGCCAACACTTCTTTCCAAGCACAAAACGTTTCCACCGCATGTTCCAATCCAACCATTTTTTCAACCCTTTCACAACTAGAGGTATGCTCTTCATCAGGGGGGGGGGGGTTGAGGTCAATAACTATTATAAGTATCAAAGACTTAACGCCTCTTAGGGGATAGACAAGGAAAAAAAATAACAAAACAACTATAAATTGCAACTCATTATGTTTTATTATTTTTCTAATCCATCAACTACACTCTAGGGAACCTAATAGGATGCACATGTCATTGTCATATCTTGGTCAAAATGAGAAGGTGTATGATTGCCATTTTAAGCAATTTATACACATTATTAATTCATGGTTATTTTGTGAATGTAGATGGCACCCAAATCAAGGAATCCAAGGGGAGAAGAACAATCCCAACCAAGGGACAAGTGACTGAGCATGGGAAGAGGACGAGGCATACAACCTCCAAAGCATGTGGAGGGCTCACATGCAACTGGCCCCCTTTGCGAAGGACTTGACATGGAATCTGTTCATTAGATTCCTGAAGAGGATGTTCCTAGTGAACAATCGCGAAGGGACGAGACTTCAATGGTAGCACCGCGGCTTGAGGTCACCCTGACCTAGGCCTGTATTGATGCTATTAAGCTAAGGGAGCTACAACAAATGGTCCTTCAGGATTTGTACTTTGAACTGTTTCTACAGAATGCATCAGAAGAGGTCAAAACCCAATTGCAAAATTCTCCTATGTGGCCAATTATCACATCCAGTGGTGAATGGTACCTAGGAGAAACTTACCTCTTCTAGATGAATCGACAACTAAGGTCTAGAGTAAGAACCAAAGACATTCATGTCTCTTACTCTACCAAAGCAATTGCATAAGCTCTAGGATTACCAGAGATCGGAGCTAACGTGGCAGAGATTTCCAAACAAGCAAACCCTGAGGTAAAAGGGGAGTGGATTAGGTGGTGTTATGGGATAGAATGCAAGGAGTTTGGCACCCTAACCATAGTAGAGAGGGTTTATTCAAAAATTGCACCTTACCACTTGAATCCAATGGTAAGACCCAATAAGATCACTACCTTCTCTTCTCATGCATGTGCCACTATAAGTAGAAAGTTCCCCATCAACCTTCCACAGTTTCTTTTCCTAAAGATTGAGAAGATATTTGCTAAAAATGAACATGGAAGATGAGCTCTACCCTTTCCTTGCCTAATCAAAAAATTGCTCAAATCAGCAGGGATAGAATGATATGCTAATGACACACTTTGTCATGTACCAATTGCCTCTTGGTAAGAATGATGAAGGACAAGACTCTGGCCAGAACATAACTCAGGGAAGAGTAGCAACCACCTCCATCACCTATGAAAACAACAAGGTCGGGCTTGTAGACAATTGCAAAACACACGTGAGATCTGACAATCGCTCTTGAGCCAACAAGAGTGATCAGTAAGAACTGGTCGAGGAGAAGACCCTTTAGTCTATCACCCTGTGATGAGCCATCTTGAGCAAGTGGCTTCATCGATGATTTTTCTAGAGAGATCAAGGTCGATGTTTTCTATCACCTGAATGCAAGTTCCTGCTAGAATTGACCCTAGTGTCTAAAACGTAACAGTGTCCACCCAACAATTATTTCCTTAAATTTTAAGAAATGTTGCTATGTTTTTAGTGTGCTTGGAGGATGTAGAGGGGATGACTATCTCGGTAATGCAACAACAGGGACAAGAAGTTGTAGCTGAAGTGGTTGCTGACACAATTGCTATGGCCTTTAATGCACCTACAGTGCCTGTACCAAATGTACATGGACTTGGAGATGTATAGACATCTGCAAGAACTTCACGTAGCAGAATCAACACAACCCAACATGAAGAGTTGTTGGACTGACTAGTGGGAGCTGGGCAACCGCTTCTTGATGTCTTTGATCTTATGAACAAAATTACTACTACCTAGTCAAAGCTGCTCTCAGCAAGGGGCAAGTGCCTCATCTTGGAGGGGCAACTTGAAGTAGCACAAGAAGATCATCAATGCTTGATGATGGAAGTTGCCCAATTAAGAGCCCAACTTGTTGATCTAGCTATCCTCAACCATGAACTCACCAAGGATGAAGCTTCTTAACAGCTTCAAACTAAACTTCAGATGGTTGAGGGTGAGTGAGAGTCAGCAATCTTTGACAAGTTCTTAACAAACATCCATGCTTACCATCTAAACAAGGACTTAGCAAAGGTTCGCTAGGAGAATGTTAGAATGACTACAAAAGTTCATTGCCTGCACAATGTTAATGTTAAGAATCAACACATGAAAGACTACATCCATCAAAAGCAGGAAGAGCTAGCTAGGGTAAACATTGATGTGCGAAGATTGGCAGTTGAAAATTGTAATTTGTCTATGGAGGAAGTTCAATCCTTGCGACAAAAATCAGCAATTGAAATCGCCACTTGAAAAAATAAGGCCCTTAAGTTTGAATGAGTTAAAAATCACTATAGGAACTAGGTGGGATTGCAAAAATAAGTAAATGAAAAAGAGATTCAAGTTGTATAGGCTAAAATGAACCAAGCACTCCAATAGCTCCGAGAAGGAGGCGAGGTGTGGTAGCTTATCTTTGATGGCTTGAACGCCTACAACCAAGTTGAGATTTGCCTCAAAGAGCTGCAAATTGAAGAAATGATTGAATACATGAAGTTAGCCAATCTACATTATGCAAACCTAGTTATGCTAACAGTTGGAAGGCTGTGGTATGACCTGGAAAAGCAAGTGGCCACCTCATATTCTTTATACGAGGGTGAGTTCCAAACGCATAAAGAGACAAAAAAAAAGTTAGAAACAGCAAATGCAAAACTCGAAGTTCTCTGCACCTATTTTGAAGGACAACGTGTTGTTGCAGAGAACTTGGCCTAACGAATGAATGACTACTAGCAGCTGTAGACATCGATCTAAGCATTCAATATTGAATGAAAACAATTCGCTACTTGGTTTGTTAATTTGAAGGAACTCTTTCCTACACTTTCATGTCCTTGGGATGTTCCTATTCCTCCACACATTAGTGAAGCTACCTAGACAATGAATGATCCTAAAAGCAAACAAGATAAAATGAGGGCATTGTTGGAGGCTTTTTGATTACCTCCGAAAGTTGCAGCTGCTGTAGGAAAACCATCATCAATGCCACAACTGCCACATGCAACAAAAGTTGGTGAAGTCCCATCAGAACCACTACCACTAAGGATGGTGTGACCTTCTCTAGCAACTTTAGCATTTTTTAGCAAGGTGGAGAACCCATTGCTATCAGGATGTTCATTTTTGTCTTTCAACACCACAATTTTGTAATTTACTTTTTTTCGTACACCTGGGCACTTGGCATGTCAATAGAGTCACTGTTTATGTAGATTTGTTTCATCATGTGTGTTTTAATAACTTCATACCTTCTAAATTGTAATAAACTCGAGGATGAGTCTCCACATAGTCGTGGGGGTATGATGAAGTGTTCAGTCAATACATCAACTAGGCCATGTTAATGAAGCCTCATTGACATGACCACGGTGATATGACCCCATTGACATTTCCGTCCATGCATTAACGTGACCTCGTTAATGCAGAGTCTATCTCTAACTATAAATATGCACACACCCATCGCATTTATGGAATCTTTTAGAGTAGTTGTAGCGAAACTCTTACAGTTTGTTCCTATAAGAGTTAGAATATTTTCCAAGTGCCCACAACAAGTGTGAGATAGGTGTATGGCTCTTTATTTGAGCGCTAATGTACCTGAGCGCATTGGCGTGACTGGCAATAAAGATGAGCTTTTTGAGCATTCCTTGCAACATTTGGATTTAATCACTTAACCATTTAACAGTTTAATATTTCAACGCTTTAATAATTCCAAAAGCTTTTATTGTTATCACTTTATTTTTATTGTCCTTTCATATTTTATGAGAACCATAGGAACAACCATCTTGAACATATATTAAACACTTGGTAACCTAATGATGCTTAACGTCTGGTAACCCAGCAGTGGTTAGGGTATGCTCAGGATGTGCATGGAAGATGGGATCTGTTGCTTATGCTAGGGAGAGTTAAGCGATAGAGTAGAACAATTATAAACTACATAACTTTCCATTTCCTACAATTAAAGAATTAGACCTTAAAAGATAAAAAAAAAGAAAACCAATAAAAATCATTTGCCTCAATCTCACTTAACCATTGCTTTAGAATATCACAAGTGAGATTGGGAAGACAACGATCATTCTAACTAAAGTTTTGTTGGCTAGAGTTCGGTGTATGTAAGTGCTTGTAGTTTGCAAAATTTGACCGAGTCACACGTGAATGCCCATGATTCGTATGGTTGGGCATAGGGGTACCTCATCGCTTATTAGATGGCTAGGACATGGTTTCTTTTTCATGTAATAGATAGTAAGTCCATGACATCCACCCATCCACAAAAATCTATGGTTTTCCTCATTTTGACAATATGATGTCCCTTTCATTAAATAAACCTTTAATAAATTTATGACTTTGGTGGTTTTTAGAATTAGGAAGGATTCAAAGGTTTGCACAAGGTATGACTTCAAGGATACTCAATACTCTTTGTACTCTCCTACTTACTTGGGTGCATGAGTGTTTTCATGTAAACGAATAACAGGGAGTTGAATAAGTCTTTGCATAGTATGGTTCCCATCCAAAAATTTCAAAAATAAAAAAACAAACAAAAAAATAAAAAAATGATGATGGAAATTCAAAGCACACCCCTTAGATAAATAAATAGACTATAAGCATTGCTTATGGAACTAGAAATACATGTTACCCATGCCTGAACATCCCCTCTAACTAAGGTCGTCTCTCACTTCCTACTTCTCGATTCTTCTCTTTAAGAAATGATGGTTGTTCTGTGGAAGCACTGTTGTATCTCAAGGTGGTGGATCGGTCTTGGAGTGGTAATGTAAAGTTACGAAACATAGTTGATTTTGTTCTAGAATAAGGATGGATCTTCTCAAGTCATTTAAACATAAATCCACAAGGGATTTCTTATGACCTTAATTTGGAACTCCATTCCACCTTCTCCATCATCCATCTATGCTACCCATAACTCACCTCACTGCCAGTGTCCATGTTCTTTTTCAGTGTCTTTATTGAACGTACTTGAATTCTTTGGTAGAATCTTTCAAGTTTTGGTTCTTAAATTTATAAACTATTAATCACCTATGGAACCCATGGACTCCTTGCATTGAGGTTATGCAACAACAAATAGGGCATGTGCCTGCTATGGGGAGGACCCACTTGCATATCTCTTGGTTGGGTTCATTAAGCACCTTGTCCTTAGGCATTATTGCAATCAGAATCTTTTGTGCACCCATCTTCTGCATATGATCATGTGTTCCTTTAAGTATTTTCTTCAATTCATATATTCTCCATCAAATTTTTGAATTTTAAGCTTTCAAAGACCCTCTTCAATGATTTCATCATATTCTTGGCTTTATTGGAACTCTATGGACTCCAAATTCATTCAAAAATTCCATGTACTTTTTGAAATATTCAAGTTTCAAAATTTCATTTACGGACCCTGCAAATGAGGCCCCGTCAATAGAGCCCATGCATATATGTGGCCCTGTCAATGCAATGCAAAAATCCTATATATATGAATGACACCTCTTGAAATTTTCACATTTCCTCTCAAATGCCCAAGGAGTTTTGAGTTTAGGATTCCAAAGTCCATAACTTCCTAACCATTTATCCAAAGCACTCCATTCTTCAACCCTATAGCTTCCAAAGGTAAGCTCTTAGTCTTGGGGGCCTCAAACATGTTGTTTTTGAAAAAAAAACCAACATTTTTCTAACTCCCACAAAGGTTTTACTAAGGAATCAACATTAAAACACCAAATTACAATAGTTAAACCCTTCCAACGAGCTTCGATGACACAATAAAATAATAATAAAATAATCAATATACCATGGTCCAACTATAGCCAAGTGTAACTAATTAACAAGATAAGGTATCCAAATATTTTAAGTTACACATTATATCTACTAATCAGATGTGTTGTGACCACAGATGTCACCAAAACACAAACACATATAGGATGGAGGACCATCTCAACCAAGGAAAAAATGACCAAAAATAAGAAGAGGCCAAGAATAAGCCCAAGAAGAACGAATCACAATCCATGCTATGGGACCTCTAAAGGAAGAGGTTGAGGTGGAGTTTATTTATCAAATTCCAAAATAGGTGGCAATAATAGAGCATTCCCACTAGGATGAGATACTAGCTAAACAAGCAAACCTTGAGGTGACCTTGACAAAAGCCTACCTATACCAAATCAGATCAAGGGAGGTCTAGAAGACAATGCTCCAAGAGTTGAACTTTAGCTTTTTCTTGGAGCAAGCACCTAAAGAGGTACAAGACCAACTAAAGATCTCTCCCATGTGGCCAATTATCACTTCCAGATAGGATTGGTACATGAGGGAGATGTTCTTATTTTTAAGCAACAAGCAAGCTAGTTCAATGGTTAAGATCAAGGATATTTCAGTGTCCTACTCAGTGCAAGCCATTGCAAAGGCACTTGGGTTACCTAAAACTAGGGCAAATCTCACAGATATGCTGATGTAGGTAAATCTCAACATCACAAAGCAATGGGTTCAATAATGCTATGGTATCGGCTACAAGGAGTACAATGTGCTCACACTGGTAAAAAGAATCCATTACAAGATTATGGCCTTTCACCTAAATCCCACAGTGAGGCCCAGCAAGATCACTACCTTTTCTGCTCATGCATGTGCTACTTTAAGTGGAAGATTTCCAGTCAACCTTCCACAACTAATTTATTTGAAAAAAAAAGAAGTGATTCAAGGAGAATGAACATGGAAGGAAGGCAGTACCTTTTCCATGAATCATTAGAAAAATATATCCAAGGGGAGGAATAGCTTGCTATAATAATGATGTTGTCCAACATGCTCTAATCGCTAATTAGGTAGAGATGATGAAAGACAAAACTTCTGTAACAATGATCTTAGAAGAGAAGTAACAATCACAACCTCCACTTTCCACTTAGAAAATAGTGTTGAATAGTTTTGCGAGTACCAAGAATGGATTTTGAGTGAGCAAGAGCAATAGGTAGGCACAAGTGGTGGAGACCCATATGTGTACTAGCCTATGATGAATCACCTAAATGAGATGTCTTGAATAGTCATTCTAATAGGGGGAGGTGGATCTATTTTCTCTTCCCAACGAATCCAGTTGTCTGCAAGGTTGAATCTTAGAGCCATAGAGGTAATGGTATCTCTATCAGAACAACAACAAATCCTAGAGATTTCTAGGAATGTTGCAACCTTTCAGTGCCCATGGAGGAGGACAAGGGGGCAATAGTACTAGTGATGTAGCTCCAATGGCAAGAAACAGTAGTAGAGGTGGTTGCTGATAAAATCACTAAAACACTCAATGCACTTGCAACATCTATACCAAATATCACTACACTTAAAGATGTGCAGACATCCATAGGGACCATAAGTGGCACACTAAGTGTAGCTCAGGATGAACAACTGCTGGATAGATTGGTAGGAACCAAACAACCACTTCTAGATGCCTTTAACCTTTCAAATAGTATAACTATAATCCAGTTGAAGCTTCTAGAGGCAATGGGCAATAATATTATTTTGGAAGAGAAACTTGAAATAGCCAAGGAGCTAAATGAATGCTTGGCTATAGAAGTTGCTAAATTCAAAGCCCAAATTATTGACCCTACATTTCTCAATCTAGCATTAAAAAGAGATGAAGCTCTTCAACAACTTCACATGATGTTGAAAAGGGTTGAGGATGTGATAGAGATGGTGGTGTTCTACTGATCCTTGGTAGAGGCCACCCAGCATAAAATTTAGAAGGCCTTCGATCTAACCCGACAAGAGAATGTGTAGCTAACCAAAGAAAATCATCCCCTTTGAAATGTTAATGTGCATAAAAAATAGTCGACTAATTTTATCCATCAATAATAGTAGCAACTAACTAGAGAAAATACATAGTTAAGGAGATTCAAAACTAAGAATAGAAACCTCTTCATGGAGGAGGTTTGTGCCCTTTATTAAAACATTGCAATAGAAGTAGCCATATTTAAATAGGAGGCTCTCATATTTGAAAGATTCAAAAATCATTACAAGGACCAAGTTAGCCTATAGAAGGAAATAAATGAGAAACACATTTAAGTGGTGAAGGCAAAGGTGAATGAGATCCTCCAGCAACTCCAACTAGGACTTGAATTATGATAGCCCATTGTTGATGAGATTGATTAATACAATAAAGTAGAAATTCACCTAAAGGAGTTGCAAATAGAGGAGATGAGTGATTATATGAAGCTTGCCAATCTCCAATACACAAACCTAGCTATGTTGACTATTGGATGGCTATGGTCAAAACTAAGAAATAGGTGGCCAACTTGTACTTGTTGTATGAGGCTGAGTTCAAACACCACAAGGACACCAAGTAAAAGCTTGTGATGAAAAATATTGAACTTGAGATTCTCAATGGAAAATACACTAATTAGAGATATGCTACTGAGAGCCTAGCCAAAAGAATGAATGACTACTATGAGCTAAAAAATGCATTGAAAGCATTCGATATTGAATGTAAATAGTTTGTTGCTTAGTTTTTCAATGTTAAGGAGTTGTTTCCATTAATTCCTAGTCCATGGGATATTCCCATTCCAACCCACATTTTCAATGCTTCATGGACTATGAATGAACCTCGGAGCAAGGAGGAGAAGATGAAGGCATTACTACATGTCTTTTGCTTTCCACCAGAGGTAGTAGCTACAATAGGATAGTGACAGCCTCCTCAGCCACCATGTGCACCTGAAGCTAATGAAGATCCTTCAGAACCTCAAGAACCTCCACCAACTGGGACTATTTGATCTTCTCAACCATCTTCATGCAATCAAAGGATGTGTCATCCACTTTGAGTCATCATGTCATGGTATTCAATTTTTTGTCATGAACACCAAAAAATTTGTAACGATGTTGATCTATACACTTGAGTACTTAGTTTTGTTGTGTTAGTTTGTTTTGTCAATAGTTAGTCAATAATTCCATGGCTTCCAAATTTTGTAAAGGAACTCGAGGACAAGTTTTCAATCAGTCATGGAGGTATGATGAAGCATCAAAGAGTCATGTTAACAAGTCCTAATTAACGTGGCCCTATCGACAAGCCCTTGTCGACGTGGCCTTGTTTACATGGTGTTGCCCCATCGATGTGGCTACGTTGACATAGCATTTGCTACGTTTACAAGGCCCTGTTGATGAAGCTCCATAATAAATTCTATAAGTACATGCTCACCTATTGTTTTTATGACATGTCTTATCATAGTTGTAGTGGAGCTCATGCGGTGTTGTCATTTCATAGTTAGAATATTTTTCTGAGTGTCCACAGTAGGAGTCAAAAGTGTACGGATCTTTATTCAAGCACTAATGTACCTAAGCACAACAATGTGAATGGTAATAAAGACAAGCCTTTTGATAAACTTTGCAACACTTGGAAATATAATAATTATTTATTTATGCATTTAATATTTTATGCGATTTCCTTTAATACTTAAGTGATTAAATACTTAATTAGGCTAGATTAAGCTATAGTAAGTTAGATTAAGTAGTGATTAACTAAGCATATAAGTACGATCACTTCGAGCATGTGCATGATGCTTGGTAATCATAGTAACACTTAACATTTGGTAACCTAGTAGCATTATATGTGTTCAAGATGTGTACGGCAAGTGAGACTAGATGCTTATGTTACAATTATTTAGGTGTAGTTACTTAGATTAAATTAGCAATTGAATTACTTCATTCCTTCCATCCTTTGTTCTAAGCACCCAAAATATAAAACATAAAAATAGTAAAAATCATATACCTCAATCACACTTAACCATACCTTTGCATATCATAACTGTAATTGGGAAGACAACAAATGACTATTAAGGCAAGTTTACTTCTTAGAGACTAGTGTACCAAAAGACATAGAATCCACGGAATTTGACCAAATCATGCATGAATGCTTAGTGATTCATATGGTTAAGCATAGGGTTACTTGCCACTCATCAAAGGGGAAGCCTGACACATACTCATTGGGATGAGTATATACCACTCTACATTTTTGGGGCATTGGTAGATTTGATTGTTCATTCCTTTGTTGATTAGATGTATGCTCGAACCTTAACGGAGAATCATCCTTGCGAAAACAAGACATCTTTATATTAGAAGAAAATACTAGTGTGCTTTTACAATTTTTATTATTATTTCAAATGATTACAACTTTAAGGTTCATTACAATGATTTTGAATAATTTTCACTGAGTCCTAAATAGTGCACGTAGGTAACTCAAGTCCTCGACAATGGCACCAATGATGAGCAACATATATACCCTATGCCCAACCATATGATTTCAATTTCAATTTCAAAAATTATTAAAGTTTATATAATTATAAATATTTTTGAGATTAAGGTAATATGCCTAGAATAAGGCCTCCATGCTAATACCAAACCTTGAAGCTAGTACATTTGGGTGTAAGGTGATGTGAGCTAACCAACCAACCAACAACCTATACTCTACTATTTAACTAGAAATATTGTTAACAAAATATTTAACTAGAATATTAAAGTGTTTAAATATGAATTCCTTCTCTTACCTACAAAAAAAGTGCCTTAGGTAATTACCTAATTGTTGATTTGATTTCTCTTGGCAAGTGGAAAGGAAGTATCAAAATAGGAGTGCAAGAAACAATTTAGGAGAAAATGTATAACATGAGTACAAGAAAAGAACACCATGATAGTGACATAACATTATTTATCACAAATTTGGCATGGGATAGAAATTAATGATGTACATGTCAATGGTTAATATAGGTTTGGCAAAAAGTCCAAAAATGCCAAGGAGGTCAACAGATGCAAATAAGAAGTATGAAATGGCTAGAAAACTTTTTAGGGGAAGAATTCCCCATGATTATTGACTCTTGTATTCTATATATATATATATATATTTGGGAAAAAAAAAGAAACTTTAGCCAATCATTCTTATTTTTAAGGAAAAATCCAAAAGCTCTTTTTGATGAGAAACACGAGTTTTGCATGTACCATGGAGTGGCCAATTAATGGTGATTTTCCCATCAAATCAAAGAAGGTTTGTAAGCAACCTACATACTCATGTCTAATAAGATAGTTCATGACGAAAGTTCATCCTATATTCTTAACCTTTAGAAAAACAAGTTTTGATGACTTCTAAAGTTGATCTTTTTGTTAAATCAAAGAAGGTTTGTAAGTAACCCACATGCTCATATCTAATAAGATAAGATAGTTCATGACAAAACTTCATCCTATATTCTTAACCTTTAGGAAAACAAGTTTTCATGACCTCTAAAGTTCATTAGCTTTGTATATATAGAAGAATAAAGAAGGTATACCTCAACATCTAACTTTAAAAAAACTTAAAGGCCATTTTTATTTATGTTTTAGGAAGTTAAAATTTTTTCCTTTTTTAAGAAAAAAATGAGTTTTTTTCCAATTTTTTCAATTAAATATATTTGAATCATAGACTTTATAAACATAATTAATAATTAGTATCATGAAATTGTATTTGAAAAGTCCAAAGGTACTAATTAGTGAATAAGATAAGGTGAATCTAGCATTTAACTAAATTTATTTTTTTAATGAATTTAAAAATTACATTAGGTTTTAGTTAAATTAGGTGAATAGCATCTTGCAAGCTACGTATGCAACTTTCACTTTGCATAGAGAAATTTGGCACAAATTAAATTCAGCAATGGAGAAAGGATTAAATCAACATTGGAAAACTAGTAAAGCTATCTTGTTCTATAAATGGGGGTATAAAAGTAATTTGAACAGTTATTGAATGATTGTTATGAGTAATATTTTTGCAAAGCTATTGGGCACTCTGCTAGAAAAGAAAATTAGTTCTTGGGCTCAAAGTAACAATGTCAAAGCAAGATGTAGAAAATCACTCTACTATTGATCACTAAATTACTCTTAGACAATGCATTTAATTTACAAAAATTCCTAATAAAAATTTTTTATTTATTTTATTGGTTTTGTAAAAGTATATGATTTATTGATCTATACAAAAATATGGTTGCGCTTGCATAAAATTATCCTCCTTTTGGATTTGATTGTATTAACTCAAAAATTATATGAGGAAGTGATTATTGAAATTACAAATAGTAATTCAAAAAAAATTTTAATTCCAAAGCAAAATTGGAGTTAAGAAAGGTTGTCCACTTTCCCCAACTCTCTTTAGGTTCTTTATTAATGAAATTCATGAATGGTTGTGCAATGGACAAGACAATCATGCTATCAAAATTGGATTCCAAGAAGTAAATCTAGTTTAATATGTAAATGATGCTACCTTGATCTCCACTATTGTAGAAGGTATGCAAAAAATGTTGCAAATTTTATAAAATTATTGTCATTCATCTAGCCTTCAAGTGAATATAGATAAAACTAAATTGATGATATGGGGCACAAGATATAATTGCTATAACTTCTATTTTGGAGATACCAATGTGCAAATAGTATATTCCTTTAAATATTTAGGTCTCATTTATATGAAGAATTACATGTGGGAAAAATACTTCAAAAAAAAAACTAACAAGAGGTTTGAAGGCTGTGTATGCTTTCAAAAACAAGTGTAAGGATATAGGCCTCTAGGCTTGGAAAGTCAAAAAAAATTAGACTATCATCTATCCTATTGTATGGTATGGATGTGCTGTTTGGGGACCTGGACTCAATGCTAAACTTTGAAAAGATATTGAAAGAGTACAAAAAACTTTTCTTCTAGATGAGTTAAAGATAAAAATGCAAACATGTTACTCACTGTTAGTATATGAATGTGATTTATTACCTTTAGAAATAAAAGCCTTGTGCTAATTCCTTACATACACTCATAGCTTGCATATCTTAAGGCAAGATAAATTCTCTAAAATAGTTTTTTAAGGACTCGTAGACCATGGTTGATATTTTTAAGGGATGCAATAATTTAAAAAATGGAATATCTCTTAAGAGGATTTGCAACAAAATCCTAAGCATCTTCACCAACTATTCAAGAAGGTTTTAACACAAATGTGGATGGCAAGAGGAAATTTTATTTACATGAGATTAGATCTAATAAACTAAATGTAGAAGCTCACTATATGTCAATTGCTTTTCCCATCAAGTATCGGAATGCTATCAACAAGCTTCACTTAAGTTCTTATCATCTTAAAATTGAAAGTGAAAAATGGATTCAACTTTCCTGAGAAGAGCACATTTAACAAATCAAAAGCCCTTAAAGATGAGTTACATCTGTTTTTTTCTTATGCTATGACTACCCATTTGAGATAGTGTTATAATGTTACAATAAAAAGCCTATATGATTTGATTTTGATGCCCATGTTAATGCTTGATCAATTTGTAGAGTCTATCTTTATTTTACATGAAAATGTAATACCTATTGATTAGATTCTATGGATCTTTGGATGTAATAAAGCTTCATGTTATTTCATTTCATTTTAAGTATATATCTCTCTTGGATTGTAGTATCATTTATTTTATGTATATAATTATAAGAATGAAGAACATGTTTTTTTCATTATCCTTTGACTTCACATCTTAGACAAGCTTGTGTGCATAAGATGCCAATGTTTGGCTCCAAATCTAGTTCCTTTGGATGCAAGGAAATGTGAATTAACCAACTAGCCAACAACTTGTGCTCTATCTAATTAAAAATATTGTTTGACAAAATCTTTTAAGATTTGAAATAGAATATTAAGGAGTTTTAATATGACTTGAATCTTATAACCTCTTGCCTATATACAAATACAACTACGGACAAAACAAGTGCTTACAATAAATGGCTTAAGTTGTTAGTTCATTATCTTATTAGGCAAGATGTTACCACTTATAGTCACGTTTACAACATCATTCTATTCCTTTATAATTCTTATAATGTATCTTGTTAGCTATATACCTTAAGTATTCTTATTAAATTATTTAAGATTCTCACACCTTATTTCCAAATAAAACAAGTTCACAACCATATACCCTATTAACAAACCATGTTATTTTTAAATTGAAGCTAGGAGCACAAAGTTATTACCATAAAATCTAACCTTAGTTAAAGATAAAAGAGGACACCTAGACATGTTAATTGTGTTAGCAACCTTCAATATTCCATACGATCAAAATACAAACCATACCACTATTAGCAAATTTGGCAGCAAAATATGAAATGAGATGAAAATAAAGAGCAATGGACATAAATCTTTTACGTACAAAAACCCCAAAGTGAGAAAAAAACCATGGCAAATGTAGAAGGATCTTATTATCAAAAATGGGGATAACAACCTTCTCTCTTCATCACAAGGAGAGAATAAGAAGAAGCCTCTCTCTCATGAAATAGGAGAATAATGTAAGAGTGGGATGGAAAGAGGATATATGTGATGGATCTGAATTGAGGTGAGGGAGGTCCCTTTTATATTGATAAAGGGGCCCTTAAATAACTAATGATAACCACCCAATATTTTAATAACCATAGTCTAATTTTATCATGATAACCATGGCCTAAATTTATAATGATAACCATGGCCAACAATCTTCCACTTGGAGATTTTGACTGAGGATCAATCATATCTTCACACCATCCTTCCTACCTTGCCATTATATGTTGCTTATGATTTTGCTAGGCCATATGAAGATCTACTCCAGTTAAACTTGTCCATGTTAATCGGCTTGGTCAGAACATCTGCAAGATTATCCTTGGTGTGTATCTTCTACATATCCACACTTCCATCTTTGATGAGCCATGATATTGCATCCACCACGCGATATCTCATACGCGATATCACGTCCTACCTCATCTTCTATAAATAAGAGGCGGTGCCCTTGGTTCCACATAGTTAGAATTAGACCCTTAGCTAAAATCTTGTAGTTTTATTAGTCCAGAGTTAGAATATTTTCTGTGTGCCCACAATAGGAGTCATAGAGTGAATGGATCTTTATTCAAGCAATTTGTACCTGAGCACACATTTGTGTACGGCAATAAAGACAAACTTTATGATAAACCTTGCAACATACAGATTAAGCTAATTAGTAATTAATTATTGTTTAATGTTTAATGCTTTCCTAGTTAATTAATCTCTCTTTCAACCTTTGATTCTCTTAGTTAACTACACTCAATACGACCGCTTTGAGCATGCATGTAGTGCTAGTAACCCAGTAACAATTAGCATTTGGTAATCCTAGTAGCGTTGCACTAGTTCAGGATGTGTACAGAAAGTGGGAATGGATACTAGTGTTAGGAACATTTAGAACTTAGTTAATGAATAGTTAATGTAAGTTAGTCACTTAGTTCTCTCTCCCTTTCCTTTATTATCNAGACCGTTTAGTCCCCAACATGTTCCTTCGTGCTCTCACACGAATAGGCATGCCACTTTTATATGTAGAATATGTTGCATGTGATCATGACACAAGGGACTATCATCCCATAAAGTGCAATGTCAAAGGGACTTGTGACAGGAGAGATACCATACATCCTTGAAGGGTAAATGGCCCCATGATGCTCCGCATTTTTTGAGTGAAATTGAGGGTGGTGAACCTACTTCAACAGGTTTCCCACAAAATGATGTTCCTCCTCCTAACAATGTTTAGGAGGTGGTGTGTTAGAACCTTCACTCCACTATTCACAACCTTGGTTTTGATACCCATGAACACGAAGTGTTCAAAGAAGGAACACAAACACACGATAAGGATGAACGTTCTGATCGTAATCACGATCGAGGCCAAGACCATCAAAGAGAAGGTAGAAAACACCATCATGGTGATGGTTCTCCTTCTTCTTCACCTTCATCATCACCTTCACCCTCTCCTTCAGTGTCCGAATGTAGTCATAGGGAAAACAATTGTGAGGATAAGGGAAAAAAAGTGAAAAACATCGACGAGAAAGTCGAGAACGAGGACGAGGGCATTCTAAAGAATCAAGGCATAAAATAAGGGAGAGTAGGGAACTGCGTAGACACCATAGACACTATGAATGAGATGATCATGAAGAACCCCTACTTGTAACTAGAAGCATGCTAGATATAACAAAGGTCGTAAGAGTTCCAACAAGGCACCAAAAGGATAGTAGGATCAAGAGGCTAGACATGAGAAACATCCCATGATTTGAAGGGGGATACAACGTTGATGCTCAAAATCATTTACAAGCATTCCATAATGCATGTGCCTTGCAGAACATAGAAAATGAATGGTAAAAACTGAAGTTGTTCCCAAGGACACTAGTGAAAGAAGTTGAAAGCTAGTACCAGTACTTAGAAATGGAATCCATTCGGAGGTGGAGTACAATATTAGAATTGTTCAATGATAAGTACCAAACGTACTCCTGAGTATCTAACCTAGGGAAGCAAATCCAAGAATGGAAGCAAGGAAAACATGAACCATTGGATGCTGCCATGGGCCACTATTATGCATTGTTACATCGTTGCCCTGGCCATGATTATTCGCAACAGGATCAACTACACCATCTTGTGGATGGACTTAGGCATGAAACAAGAAGAACCCTTAGGATGTATGCCCAAGGAAGGTTATCGAAGCTTAGGTCTCATCAAATTCATAGATTGCTAGAGCAAGTAGCCAAAGAAGAAGGTGAGCTATGAAAGAGAGAATGTGCGGAAGAATACAACTGAGATCCTTCCCTCTGAAAAAGGGGAGTGAGATTTTGTGAGGAGGAAGAAGAGTCACCACTCAAAGAGATGGTGAATAGGAAAACTTTGCCACTCCAAAAGTTAACAACAAAAGTATCAGCAAAGGTAGACCAACTATGGGACTCCCTGGATAGTAGGTTTGAAACTGTTCTTAAAATTGTAGAGGAGTCTAGGGAGTGAGGTAGTGACCATGACAAAAAGAAAAAGAGAGAAGTGGACAATGCACATAACAAGGGTAAGGGGGAAATGGCCATCACAAAAGAGGTTGTGGATTCAGACACAAACAATGATAGTGGATGTGATATATGCCAATATGACCATCCTAAGGGATGTTGCCTAGTGATCTCACATCTACAAGAGTCTGGGGTGTATGCATTCAACCCACGACTTAATAAACAGTAAGCACCCCAATGGTTACCTTATCCCAAAGATAACCCAAGGCTGTTCCACCAACCTTCAACATATTATCCAAGTGAAACTCCACCACAACCCATTGAGCAACATCAATAGTGGCAATACCCACAGTCATGGGGGATGCCACCACTAAGGCAATAATACCCCTACCGGCAACCGAACCCATATGGCTACTACGTGCAGCATCCAATGTCTCCACGTGACTCTGTTAGTCATGTTACATAACAACATCACTACCAAGCTGGTGAGTATTATAGAACTCCTTCTCCTAGGAGAGATAACCGACAAACATACCATCCTTCAAATCCATCCGCAACTCTCACATCAATAGCTCCATTACCACCTGCTCCAGCAATGCAAGGGGAACTCCCTACTCAACCGCAACAACACAATGCCACAAGGGCTGTGAATCTTCAACCCATTGNACCGCAACAACACAATGCCACGAGGGCTGTGAATCTTCAACCCATTATTGATGCTGACAATCATATGAAGAAAAGATATTTCTTCAGAACCAACAATCCAATTAATCCCTCACAACCACAAGCAGTTGAACCTCTAAACGCCTCCCCATCAAATAAGGCTTCAAAGCTCCCTTCAAATCAAACACCAAGCTCAACGCATATGGTTATGCTAACACATGTTGTTACTAACTGGATTAAGGTTGGCCACCTCCCCAAGAAATTCTCTAATCCTGGAAGCCCTCTAATCTATCTCCAAATCACTGGAAATGAGCCATGCAAAGCTCTTCTAGATTCAAGTTCTAGAGTTAACTTAATATTGCAAGAAATGTACAAAGCCTGGAACCTACCTCCATTAAAGAAGAGCAATATTCGCCTAGAGCTGGCTAACCAGTCCATCACTGTTCCTTTGGACTAGTGGAGGACATCGTCACCACTGTGTGTGGGTGGTTGTACCTAGTTGATTTCCTAGTGATACAAGTGAATAACGGTAAAGGGGACTTCCCAATAATAATGGGAAGGGCATGGCTAAGTACTATAGATGCACACCTAGGAATCTGCGATCTTTCCCTAGAAATATCTAAGGAGAACACTTTTGGAAATATTGAGAACAAGAAGATTCCATGCATCGCATACAGTGATACATGGTGCAATTGCATGTAGGGATCATCGGTTGTGCAAAGTTTAGCATTACCTGCATGCAACCGGTGTTCACAAGACATTAACATACAAAAGTGCCTATATGCAGCAGCCACACAACAAGAAGACACTGAGTGGCTAATAGCTGATCAAGAAAGCAACTCACTAACGTGCATGAAATTAACTAAGGGAATAACTTGCACTTACATCAAAAGCATAGATGCACTAGAGTAAGTCCGCTACCAACTTCCAAGCCTTAACCTTAAAAACATCAACTGGGGGAAGTTGGAAATTCCTAAAAAATTCAAACAAGAGCCCTTAGAATTGAAACCATTGCCCACCGATCTAGAATATATGACCCTTGAAAATGGAAAACCGGTAATCATCAACACAAGACTTGCTTCCAAAAAAAAAGGAAGACTGCTAAAAATAATAAATAAGTGGGCAAAAGCCTTTGCCTGGTCATATCCTAAATTAATTGGAATAGATCCTAGGATATGCCAACATAGGATTTACTCTGGCCCCTCCATGAAACCTCAAAAACAACTACAAAGGCGATTGAACCCAAAATTGAAGCAAGTAGTAAAGGAAGAAATAGAATAGCTTCTTAAGGTTGGGTTCATATATCTCATTGCTGATAGTGAATGGGTTAGCCCTCTGGTGATCGTGCCTAAAAAGAGAGGCAAATGGAGGGTGTGCGTAGATTTTAGGTTGCTGAACATGGCAACATTTAAGGATCACTTTCCATTGCCATTTGTTAACCAAGTCTTAAACACCATAGCAGTGCATCGTTAGTACAGTTTTCTAGATGGCTATAGTGGATACAACCAAATACGGATAGCCCTACAAGACCAAGCCAAGACAACATTCATCAGTACTTGGGGAACATTTCTGTATAAACAAATGTCGTTTGGCTTGTGTAATGCTCCTACCACGTTTCAACGCCTAGTTCTAAGAAGATTCCAATAGTAGATAGGGAACAAAGTGGAAGTCTTTATGGACAACTTCTCCACCTATGGAACAAGTTTTGATCAAGCCTTGGACCGATTAGAGTAACTACTGAAAAGATGCATAGAAATTAATCTAAGGCTCAACTGGTAGAAAAACTGGTAGAAAATCCATTTAATGGTCCAAGAAGGCATAGTACTTGGGCATAAGGTTTTACATGCAGGAATAGAGGTAGACCTAGATAAAATTAGGGTTATCCAAGGAATCACCTATCAATCAAAAACTATCAAAGACATTCGATCATTCCTTGGATACACTAGCTACTATATAGAATGGCCAGTGCACATAATACCTCTGATAGGGGATGACCTTGCTCACTATTTTGAATCTCCTCCTTCCAACTCAGTCATGGGGGAGATGGCCACCTTTGCTAACTATTTTAGGCCCTTAGTTCCTTTTTAAGTTTTTGTTTTACACATTTTTTTTTACAAATTTCTTTAATTTTTCTTGTTTTTGTTTTGCAACATTGTTTATACTTTTTCATTTCTTTATGTGACTATTTGTTTTGTTT
>MNCI01036344.1:89533-156674 GCA_015680685.1 Gnetum montanum | reverse complement strand
AAAAGGGTGTGACTTCAAGGGGATTTGATGTATTTGTGTTGGCTATTCTCTTAGGTGCTTAGATGTTTTCTTCTTGAGTTTTCCTAACCATTCCAACATTGATCCATTATTGGGAAGCTGAGCCAATAAAAATAAGTCTTTGCATGGTGTGGTTCTCACGCAAAAAAAAAATAGTGAGAATTCAAACCATACCCCTTGGACAAAATAATTATTTGGGCTACAAGCACTGGTTATGGAACTAAAAAAACATGTTCCCTCTAACTAAGGTCCTTTCTCGCTTCCTACTTTTCCCTTTTTCATTTCCTCGAAATGGCGGTGACTCTTTGGTGGAAGCATTCTTGTTACTTTAAGTGGATGGATTGGCCATGTGTATTAATGTGAAGTCACTAGATGTGGATTTTTTGAGGCTGGATTTGGAATGAGATATACTCAATCACATTAACCATTCCATTCCATTCTCTTCTCCTCATCATTCTTTCTCCATTTTCCACCTCATTGCAAGTTGTATCAATAGTCTATATTTTGGTTGATGCATTGTTTTCTTTTTGGTAAATTCTTGTGGTTAATACTTTAACTCTTGCTTCCAAATGACATTTCTAGTGCCTACAGACTCTTTGAATGTCAAATTGTCAGGGCTTCAAGGGCATGAGCTTGCTTTGGGGAGGACCCACTGGCATTCCTATTTGGTGCACCAATTAACTTCTTTCCCTTAAACATTGCTGCAATCAACATTTGTTTTGTTCATTCCCATCTCTAACATCCATTTTATCGGCATTGCCGTTGTTTATTTTTCTCCATCTTTCTTATTCCTTATATTTTTCCATTCTATCGCTACTGGAGGATCGCTCTTAGTCATGGGGGCTCTGGTCCAATTTTTTCAATTTTCCTAACCCCTACACCTTGGGTAGTCACCAGTGTTATATCTCTAGAATCCATATTAGCCATATCAAAACTCAGCCAATGGACCTTACACCAAGGCAAGGTATCAACTGTATTGTGATTTACTTATCCTTGCTCAGATGTGACTGTGTTGTGTGTGCAGATGGCAATCATATAGCAATGGACTTGATCTAGAGGAAACACTCAGGATGGACTGGTGTTGGAATAGTTGTGCAAGGAACAAGACTGATGGTGCGGTTATAGATAGACAACGAAAGGTGCAATCTTGGCATCGGTAGCAACACGTCTTCTTCTTTTCTCTCTCTCTCTTCTTTCTCAACTGCCAAATAAGGCTGGATGTCAATTGTGTATAGTGTTCATTCTTGTAGCCATGAACACTTATATTGTCATGTATTGTAATGATTGATCCATTCACATGTCATCCCATTCACCATTAGTTTTCATTCAAGTCAATAATCCCATACCTTCCCAATATTTTGTAAGGAACTCAAGGACAATTTTTCATTTAGTCATAGGGTGTGATGAGCCGTGATATCGTGTACACGATATTGCATTACCCAGCGATATCGCATCTGCCACGCGATATCGCATACACGATATTGCATCCTACCTCATCTTCTATAAATAACAAGCAGTGCCCTTGGTTCCACATAGTTAGACTTAGACCCTTAGTCAAACTCTTGCAATTTTATTAGTCCAGAGTTAGAATAATTTCTGTGTGCCCACAGTAGGAGTCATAGAGTGAATAGATCTTTATTCGAGCAATTTGTACCTGAGCACACATTTGTGTATGGCAATAAAGACAAACTTTATGATAAACCTTACAGCATACAGATTAAGCTAATTAGTAATTAATTATTGTTGAATGTTTAATTCTTTCCTAGCTAATTAATCTCTCTTTCAACCTTAAATCCTCTTAGTTAAGTACACTCAGTACGACCCTTCAAGCATGCGTGTAGTGCTTGGTAACCCAGTAACGATTAGCATTTGGTAATCCCAGCAACGTTGCATTGGTTCAGGATGTGTACGACAAGTGGGAATGGATACTCGTGTTAGGAACATTTAGAACTTAGTTAATGAATAGTTAATGTAAGTTAGTCACTTAGTTCTCTCTCCCTTTCCTTTATTAGCATAAGACATAAAAAAATATATAAGTTATAAAAAATCATATACCTCAAGCTTACTTAACCATACAACTGTGACAATACAAGTAAGTTTGGGAAGACAACGATTGATTAACCCTGAGTGTTCCATTATGGCGTGTGAGCACTTAGTCCTTGGAGTTTGACCGGATCGTGCGTGAAATGCTCGTATTCGTATGGTTGAGTGTAGGGGTACCTCGCCACTCATCAATCTTCTACTACGTTATGAACAAAGTGAAATTTTACTCCTATGTGTTTTGTCCTTGAATGAATGGCTAGATTCCTTGCAATATGCAAGGTGCTTTGACTATCACAAAATAAAGGAATCTTCTCTTGTTTGTGTCCAAGCTCCTCTAATAACCTTTTAATCCAAATTTCTTCCTTGCAAGCTTGTGTAGCTACCATGTATTCTGCTTCTATTGTAGATAATGCTACTAATGTTTACAATCTTGATACCTATCTTATAGCTCCTCCTGCAAGTGTAAACACATAGCCTATAGTAGATTTCCTTTTATCTGGATCACCTACAAAATTTAAATTCACATAACATTTAATAGTAAATTCTGATCCTCCATAACATAATGCAACATTTGAGGTATCCTTAATGTATCTTAGGATTCTCTTAACAGTACTCCAATGCTCTCGTCCAAGATTTGCCATGTACCAATTGACCACTCCCACTGCTTGTGTAATGTCTAGTCTTGTACAAATCATAGCAAACATTAGGCTTTCCACTACTGATGCATATGGTACTCAAGACATCTTATTCCTCTCTACTTCATTACTAGGACACATGTCAGAGGATAATTTGAAATTAACAGAAAGTGGGGTAGAAATTGGCTTACAGTCTTGCATGTTGAAGCGTTGCAAGATCTTACCCAAGTAGTTTTTCTAAGAAAGCCAAATCTTCTTGTTATTTTTGTCTTGGTGAGTTTTCATCCCTAGAATCTTATTTGTTGTTCCCAAGTCTTTCATATCAAATTCCCTAGCCAACTATGCCTTCAATTCTTGGTTTTGCTCTTTGTTGGGGCCTACAACCAACATGTCATCCACATACAATAGCAAAACCTTGAAATCTTCATCAAACCTCTTGAAATATGTACAAGGGTCTGCATTGAGTCTATTGTACCCAAGGCTCATGATATATGAGTCAAATCTCTTGTACTAACACCTTGGTGCCTGTTTAAGACCATACAAAGATTTGTTCAACCTGCAACCAAGTTCTCTTTACCTTCTTCTACAAAACCTTCTGGTTGGAGCATATAAATCTCTTCTTCAAGATCTCCATGAAGAAAAGCAGATTTCACATCTAGTTGTTCTAGATGTAGGTCAAACGTAGCACACATTGCTAGGACTACTTTGACTATTGTAAGTCTAACCATAGGAGAAAATATCACGTTGAAGTCAATTCCTTCTTTTTGAGCATATCCCTTTACCACCAATCTTGCACGATATCGTTCCACTTGATCATTACTATCATGTTTGATCTTGTAGACCCATTTGTTTTTAATAGCCTTCCTTCCTTGTGGTAGTGTAACAAGATCCCATGTCTTGTTTTTGTGTAAAGATTCAATCTCCTCCTGCATTGCCACTATCCACAAAGACACATCTAGACTTTTGAGAGTCTCATGTAAAGTTGAGGGTTCTCCATCTTCCATTAAAAGGTAGTATGCAACATTGCTTTGAGTAACATAATCTAAGTGCCAAGTTTGTGATCTTTTTTCCTGAGATGACCAACGAACTTCATAAGCTTCAAACTTAACTAGTTCTTTCTCTTCATACATTGATGTTTCTTTAGAAGTAACTAGATCTTCAGCTTTTGTCTTATCTTCTACCTGAATTCTAGTAGTCTCTAACTTCTCCTTTGAAGTGCTATCATTTTTCTTCTCTTGCATTTTATCTTTTGCACATATCACATCTTTGGTGATGACAACCTTGTGGGTAGTGGGATCCCACAGGGGATACCCCTTAACTCTATCGACATACGCTAGGAAGATACATTTCTTGGACTTTGGGTCCAACTTTGATCTTTCTTGGTCATTGTACATCACATACACAAAACTTCCAAATGTATGGAGATGAGAATAAATAGTTGGCTTACCAGTCCACATTTCTATTGGTGTTTTTAGATCAATCGTAGTTGATGGAGACGAATTGATTAAATAGCAGGTGATATTGACTTCTTCTGCCCAAAATGACTTGGTTAGATTTGCAGCCCTCAACATTGATCTTGTTTTTTTCCAACAAGGTTCTATTCATCCGTTTTGTCACTCCTTTTTGTTGAGGAGTGTGTACTACTGTGAACTGCCTCTTGATGCCTTCTTGTTAACAAAATGCATCAAATTCATCACTTGTATATTCTCCTCCATTATCTATCCTTAGACACTTAATCCTTTGTTCAGACTAAAGTTCTACCCGTGCTTTAAAAATTTTAAGGATTGAAAAGCCATCCGCCTTCCTTTTGATTGGATACACCCAACATCTCCTAGAGTAATCATCAATGAAAGATACAAAGTGTCTTGCTCCTTCTAGGGAAGTGATTGGTGCTTGCCAAACATCAAAGTGCATCAAGTCCAGGATGCCTCTACTCTTAGCTATTGATGTGCTGAACTTTAATCTATGTTGCTTACTAGTAACACAATGCTTACAAAATGGTAAACATATCGAATTGAACCCAAGAAGTAGTCTCTGCTTAGAGAAAATCTTCAAACCTTGTTCTAACATATGACCAAGCTTTCAATGCCACAACATTGTCAATTCTACTTCCAAACTAGTTGATGCAACAAAAGACTCTCACACTTGATGTGTGTTCCCCAGAAGCATGTACGAATTTGTAGCAACTTTTTCTGCCTTCATTACCACAAGCACACCTTTGGTAATCTTCAAGATCTCATTCTCTATATGAGTTTTGCACCCAACATCATCTAGTTGTCCTAAAGACAGTAGATTTTTCTTCAGGCCCTCCACATGACATACTTCTTGTATGGTGCGAATAGTGCCCTCATACATTTTTATCTTGACAGTACCACTATTAGCGATTTTCAAAGCATGATCATTTCCCATGTACACAGATCCCTCTGAGATTGGTTTGTAGTCATAAAACCATTCTCTCCAAGAGGTCATGTGTCATGTTGCTCCTAAATCCAAGATCCAAGCATCAGTGAGCTTTTGTCTACCTTCAGCAATTGTTGCCTCACTATATAGAACATACCATCATATGAGGTATTTTCCACATTCCCTTGAGGATTCTTTTCATTACTCTTTTTGTTCTAACATTTCTTCTTTAGGTGTCCTCTCTTGCCACAGTTGTAGCAAGTAATGTTTTTCTTTTTACTTCTTGACTTGGATCTATCATGAATTTAGTTCCAACTGGAATCACATTCCATGGATCTCCCTCTCATCATTGTTAAGGCCTCTGCCTTGTTTGCCAACCTATCTTCCTTGTTCCTACATCGACTTTCTTCTTCAAGAACTGTAGCTACAACCTCATCAAAGACAAGATCATCCATAAGGACATTGTTGGTCAAGTTGATGATGAGTTGATCATATGAATCAAGTAGGCTTTGAAGTAGAATTTCTACACATTCACCTGCATCTACTTTATAGCCCAACAATGTGAGTTGAGCAAATAAAGTATTTAGGGTGTTGATATGGTTAGTTACCGATGAGGTTTCTACCATAGGAAGAGTGTAAAGTCTTCTCTTGAAGAAGATTTTGCTATAGAGTGATTTAGCCTCATACAACTTCATCAAAGTGTCCCATATTTCCTTCACTGTTTTCTTTTCTACAATACTTGAAAGATGGGAGTGTCAAGTGTAAATTGGTAATAGCATTACCATCCATTTCATTCAACTTTTCATCATTTGTGACCTCCTGTGGCTTTTCTCTAATAGCTGCCAGGCAATTATCTTTACGCAAAATTGCCTAAATCTTCATTTTCCACAATGTGAAGTTGCTTCCATTGAACTTCTGTA
The DNA here is from genome assembly GCA_015680685.1 of Gnetum montanum. NCBI lineage: Eukaryota > Viridiplantae > Streptophyta > Gnetopsida > Gnetales > Gnetaceae > Gnetum > Gnetum montanum. Next base: position 150,658 of record MNCI01036344.1, on the reverse strand, counting down.
GTTTGTATTTGCTAGCCATTTTGTAAAATTTGTATGCACAATCTGCAACACTTCCACAAACTATGAACATGGCTTTGATACCACTATTAGCAGATCTTGTAGCAAAATATGAAATAAGATGAAAATAAAGAGCAATGGACACAAATATTTTATGTAGAAAAACCCCAAAGTGGAAAAAAAAACCATGGGAAAATGTAGAAGAGTCTTATTATCAAAAATGGGGATAACAACCTTCTCTCTTCATCACAAGGAGAAAACAACAAGTTGCTTCCATTGAGCTTCTATAATTCGTATTTGTCAGCCATTTTGTAAAATTTGTATGCACAATCTGCAACACTTCCACAAACTATGAACATGGCTTTGATACCACTATTAGCAGATCTTGTAGCAAAATATGAAATAAGATGAAAATAAAGAGCAATGGACACAAATCTTTTACGTACAAAAACCCCAAAGTGGGGAAAAAAACCATGGGAAAATGTAGAAGGATCTTATTATCAAAAATGGGGATAAAAACCTTCTCTGTAGTTTGTATTTGCCAGCCATTTTGTAAAATTTGTATGCATGATCTGCAACACTTCCATAGATTATAAACATGGCTCTGATACCACTATTAGATCTGGGAGCAAAATATGAAATAAGATGAAAATAAAGAGCAATGGACACAAATCTTTTACGTACAAAAACCCCAAAGTGGGGAAAAAAACCATGGGAAAATGTAGAAGGATCTTATTATCAAAAATGGGGATAACAACCTTCTCTCTTCATCACAAGGATAAAACAAGAAAAGCCTCTCTCTTCATCACAATAGGAGATATATGTGATAGATCCGAATTGAGGTGAGGAAGTCCCTTTTATATTGGTGAAGGGGCCCTTAAATAACTAATGATAACCGCCCACTATTTTAATAACCATAGTCTAATTTTATGATGATAACCATGCCTAAATTTATCATGATAACTATGTCCAACAACCAGGGATTACCCAGCTTTGCATATGATTGTGCATTGTACTGGAACAATTCATCATCTAAAGCCTGGACTTTTGAACGTTAACAGCTGTGAAAGAATCCACTCACCGAAATACTTGCAAGACAACTGTTGCCCTAAAACTAAAGCGCACACAAAGAAAGCTGGATTTTGTTCTGCTGCAATTTCATTGAAGGCTGGTTTCGGTTTCATTACATGACATTACATTACATGCAGATGTTTAATCACCGCAAAAGAAATTGGAACTTACAGCGCAGCAAGAAATGAAATAGAACAAATTTCAAGAATCGGTGGCCACTTTCCACCGAAAACAATCCAGTCGGTCCAAGTCCTATCGACCGCTAATGGGAAAATGTAATTTCTTTCGAAAATAAGTTCGGTGAAGTCGGCGTCTCAGGCTGATCCATGCAACAAAAAGTGTAACGAGACAATACGGATTGTTGACATTTGACAAAGAAAAGTAATGACAGTAAATAAAGAAAGAAAAACATGAAGATGCATGAGCATCCGCCAAAAAATGAAGAAAAAAACACACACGCACACATTTCACAGATTAGATCTAACGCTTTTCTGTGTCGGCTCGTCCAGCTTGGCCTCAGTCTGTTTCTCATGACAAGGATTCTGTATTAATTTAATGCCGTCTGTCTAACAGTGATATGTGTGACTTTTCTCCAGGATTTCATTTTATTTTATTTCACGAAAGTTACGGATATCCATGCGGCCATGACGATGGTGGCAGAGTTTCTCCAATAACTCACGCGAAAAAGCCAGAACGCCTGATTCCTGGATGGACAAAGAATTTGATGTCTGAGCGGTTGCTGTAAATCAAAAATTTAAAGCGTTGGATATGTATGAATTATTAGGTAAAAATGGATATGGGTGATATTCCACTGTTGGGCTTGGTGGGTTGTGGGCCTGAATTTCAAAGAGCGAAACGCTGTCTTTCTCCTTAAGCAAAGTCCACTGCCCGTTGAGCTGTATTTTGGACATTTTTCTGTGTTTTTCTTTCTCATGCTTAACATTTGAGCTGGATTTTGGGTGCTTTTCTTCACTGCCCAGTGTCGGCGTGCTGAGCTTGAATCACAAATCATGGCTTCCAATCGCGGAAGTGAAATTCGGTATCTATTTTTGGACAGTTGTTGAGTACAACAGTAGTTGCGAGAACATCTATGGCTCGTCAGAAATCAAAGGCATGAGATCCATCTGTGTAGCCTTCGATGGACTTTGGAAATCTGTAAATTGCTTACTCTGTTTGAATTCAACTTAGCTTTAAATGCCGATAATAATTGAGGATTTTAAAAATAAGGGGTGATTTTAAAACTAAAGTAGAAGGCACCCTAGGGTGTAGAGCAACTGACATTGATCTTTTGGTTAGGACTCTGTCGATCTGAGTCGTATCTTCTCTTTTGAGTGTGGCATCAATGGGGTAGCCTTGTGGGGTCAGACCTTTTTTTAATTAGTGAATCACATCTAGCTATACTGCTAGCCTGGAATTAACTTTTCTAAGAAAAACTAAAATAGAAATTTGAATTCAATGTGGGATTGGCTTTTTTTCTCAATGTATCACATCTACCCACACATTGGCAGCCCTGAATTGATGTCCCGTAGAAGAAGCTAAAGTAGAAATTTGAATTCAAAGTAGGATTGGTTTTGTTCAACCTTGCTGATTCCAAGGCTGTATAGCTTAGCTTTTAAGGAGTTAAAAGGTTGAACAATGTCAAATTTGAAAAATGTTAACATTCAAAATTGACTTCCTTGAGAAAAAAACCTAAAGTAGAAATTTGAATTCAAAGTGGAACTAGTTTTGTTCAACGTGGCTAATTCCAAGGCTACATAGCTTAGCTCTTAAGACGTTGATGGTTCAAATGATGTCAAATTCAAAAAATGTAAGCATTCAAATATTAAGACTGTGTAACGAAGTTGATCTCATGGTCTAAATTGTGTTTATATAAAGTTAAAATTTCATGGCCATGAACAATAGAGGGTTGTGCTAACAATCCTGAGTTATCTTCCCTTTAAAATAAAAATTAATAGAAAACACTAATGTGAAAATAATTTAAAGGGGAAACTACTATTCTGGTAGAAACTTGAATTTAGATTTGAACTTGTTTTGTTCAAAGTTACTGATTCCAAGGCTGCATAGGTTAACTTTTAAGGAGTTCAAGGTTAAAACCATGTCAAATTCCAAAAGTGTAAACATTCAACTATTGACATGGTTGAACAGAGTCCATTGGTAATCTAAATGGTGTTTATATAATCTGAAAGTAAAATTTTATGACCATGGGATACAGAGTTAGTGTCACTAAACTTTAGATTTTTGTAAAAAGGCCTTTTTGAGAAAGTTGCGCTACCAACTCGAGTTATCTTCGCTAACGAAAAAAAATCAAAGTGAAAATAATTTAAAGGAAAAACTGTTATTTTAGTAGAAATTTGAATTCACAGCGGGACTATTTTTATTCAATGTTGCTGATTCCAAGGTGGTAAAGCTTAGCTTTTAAGGAGTCCAAGGTTAAAACGATATCAAATTCCAAAAATGCAAACATTCAGACCATTGAACAGAGTTGACGTCGTCATCGTGTTTATATAGTCTGAAGCTAAAATTTCATGGCCATGGAATACAGAGTTAGTGTCACTACAAGTTTTTGTCGAAAAAAAGCCTTTTGGGAAAGAAAAACAGAGAGAACACTTACATTAGAAACGGCAAAAATTAATTGAATTGGCTCTAAGTCATCCACCATATGCATGACAATGTCAATAAATTTGATTTTATAACTCTCGCATGTAGAACTGTTGGTTGGAATTCAATTCATCCTTATTAGAAAGTTATTTTGGTGCACATAACATTTTCTTATTTTGAAAATACCTTGACTAATTGATGGTAACGAGAAATGTTTTCACATAGTATAAATTGATCGGCATACTCCTCATGAGATGAATTTGAACAGAAATATGACACAAAAAATATGTGGGCTCTATCCCGTGTCCTTTGCAAGCACCAGAAATTTTGGATTATTTATCCTCCTTATACGTTCCCTTGATTTTGCATTATTTGAATATTTTTCAATTTGTGGTTACCACGAACCAAGTCCAGTTTCAAAAGATACTTTGTGAATAATCCAAAAGTCCAGTCCATGATTTCTTACGCACTTCTACTTCTTTCTCCATAAAACGTAACCCTGTTTGAATTCTGCTCAGAATCTGTCACATGAACTACGTTATCCACAACCAGAAGTTAGAGAATGGTAAGAATATTTTTACATTGAATAAGCTAACGAGAAGTGAGAAAATGGTAAGAGCGTGTCATATGAATTACGTTAAAAGTGAGAAAATGGTAAGAACGTGTCACAAGAATTGCGTTATCTACAATGAAAAAATGTGAGAAAATGGTAAGAATATTCTAACATTGAATAAGCTAACAAGGAGTGAGAAAATGGTAAGATTATGTTACATGAATTACATTATCTACAATGACCAGATGGTAGGAATATTTTAACATTGAGTGAGTAAGAATGAGCTTACTAATTGAATTACCAGGCAGAATTGAACATACTTTAACAAGGGCCCATAACCAACTCTGGATATTTTTAAAAGGTTAAACCAAGAAAAAACAGAGTTTAAGAATTGTTTTCTTGGAAAGCAAGTTTGAAAACATAGAGGTCTCCTGGTGTGGATGTGTCACTGTCCTATAAAAAAATATTCAAGAATTAAACTGCCCAAATTGTGTGTTTTAACTAAATATTTAAAACCTTTCATTCCGAATAGCTGTTAAAATCAAAAGAATCAACCCAGAGATTAATTATAGAAAGGAAGCCCTTTTGTCAAAGGTAGGTACATGAAAAGGAAGATTAGGATACAATTTTTTATATTCCACGTACACTTAATAGAGACTAAGAGGATTAAATTAGGTAAATATGCCAGCCCTGACGGATGTTTTTACATCCTGATTCCATCTCATGGTGAGAAGAAAGGAAACACAAGAATGGTTCAAAATACTAGTTTAGGTATATATCATTATTATATATACCTATATCATTTCACTTGGTTCAGAAAATCCAAGTAGTTTATATCTGACCATGAAGAAGAAACTTTACGTGTGCGTGCAGTTCATCTTTCTTTTCATTTAATAGGGTCATCAATAGAAAATATTCATTTTACTGAGGGATTCTCAGATGAGCAAAAACTTAACCTCTTCAACAAGTTGTGCCTAACCTCAAACCCACATCCTCTAACTTGAGATACAAGCACCTTTCCAATCTCCATTACTCCAAATGATGATGCCTAAACCTAAATAATTCAGGTATTTCAACCTTAGTAAAGTTCTACTCAATCTTTGTCCCTTAACCTCCTGTAAATCATGCTCAACCCTTGGAGAAAAGAAGCGGTGTTACTTGTATTCAGGTTGAAGCACTGTTCGCACTGATGAAGAAGTTCCATGTTTTATATGAAGATACGAGATATCGTCTATAAATTACCTGGATCCTCTCCAGAATTTTCATGGCCAGTTTCAACAATTACTTGCAACTGTAAAAACAGAGGAGAATTTTAAAAACAGAGTTTTAGGGATTTGTTGGCATACAAGGTTTCTGAGGTCATGTAGCCAAATTTCAGAGTCAATACCTGAAGGAAAATTCCTGAGTAACTATTTCCACCCATCAGATTTTTAACAAGTGAAGAAAAATTAGAAAACACTACGGTTCATATGTTATGCAGTGCAGCAATGGGAAATAAAATAAAAATTTCAAAAGAAAAATAATTAGTTATTAAATTATACCATACATGATTGACGTTTTGCTAACATTTTGTTTCTTAGGAAAGTTCCAACCGATTTCTCCAAGTTTGTATGTAAACTTTTTGTTACTTGATTGGCTATAAGTTCTAACAGATTTTTCATGTACTAAAGAGAACAAAAAGTGTTTAACCGCTGCTGGCTTATATAAACTTCTCCCATCTTTTGCGTTGGTGTGTAATTCAAAAATAATATAAGCCTCTCCATGTCCTCTACCCACTCTTGTACCACGGTCAGTTCCTTTGAACAAAGGTGCAATTAGCTTCCTATAAACTCCCCAAGCAGCCTTTGGTTGTTAGGCTTCATGCTTGAGGCTCTACCTTTCTTTCCATTGCTCACCAAGTTGAAGCATTAATTAAAGTACAAGTTGAAACAAGCTATTGATGAAATTTTCAAGCCCTACTAGCATACGGAGGCCTAAAGACCAGTTCATAGAGGCATGTCATGAAGCCTCTAAAAGAAAGGGGGCCACTATTTTTTTAACATTACTAATAAAAAAAGAATGATACTTATTACCAATCTAATCTATCTTAACGCCAAAATTTTTCATCCATTAGTGGAGGTGATAGGAATAATCTATGGCTACATTCAACCTTAGCAAGTAATTAAGGCAAGGGGAGAATGGGATCTAATACACGGAGGACCTCAAGGTCAAGGCCCTTTAGTAGGAAACATCAAAGGGATCAATGATAGAGAGCAAGCCAACATAACTCTCATAGTTCTCCATCTTTATCCTCATCATCAAGCTCTAATGACGGTAAACATGGCTAAGAAAGAAGGGGAAATAATTGTAGACTAAGTGAAGATGACATAAGGGACCCTCATAAAGACGATTGAGGAGAAAGTAGACAGGAACAAGGAGCTAGACACATAAATGAATGAAGCCATAACAAGAAATGCCTAAGGAGACATGGTCATGACAGGGACCATGATGATCATGATGAACCATTGCTTTTCATCTAGAGCATGATCAACATAAGAGAGATACTTTATATCCCTAGTGGGCATCAAAGGGACAATCAAATGAAACAACTAGACATGAATAGTATCCCTAAGTTTGAGGGTGGCTACAATGCAAATCCACATCATTTATGGGCCTTGAATGATTCATGTGCCTTGTAGAATATTAAAACAAATGGTAAAAGCTAAAATTCTTTCCAAGGACATTCATCAAAAAAGTAGAAAGTTTGCATTGGTCTTTTAAATTGAAATCCATCAAGAGGTGGAGTACGATGCTAGAGTTGTTTAATGACAAATATCAATCATACTTCCAAGTGTTCAACTTGATAAAGTAGATCCAAGGGTGGAGACAAGGTAACCATGAATCATTTGATGTAGCCTTAGGTATGTACTATTATCTACTTCATTGATGTCTAGTTCATGGCTTCTCTCAATAGGATCAACTATGCAATATCATAGATGGACTCCAAAACAAAGTAAGGGACTATCTAGGGATTTATTCGCAAGGGGGATTATATGAATTGAGAGATCATCATATTCAAAGACTCAATTAAATGGCAAACAAAAAAGCTAAATCCAAAAAAAGAGTGTATAACGAAGTATAATAGGGACTCCTCTATTTGTAAAAAGGAGATTCATCTCTCTAAGCCAAATGAAGAAATATCATTAGAGGAAGTAGTACAAAGGAAAATCTTGCCTATCCAAAAATTAGTTATTGAAATTTTAACAAACATTGATAAAATGTGGGATTCTATAGATGAAAAACTTCAAAAAGTACTTAAGATGGTGAAGAAAAAGTAGAACAAGGAAAAGCTAGAGATAAGGATAATAAAAAGAAAAAAGCTATAAGAAAGAACTAGTATTAACAAAAAAGGAAAGAAGTTGCGAGAGAGAAGTTTGTATACTCCAAATCAAATGATAATGGCTATGACATTTTTCAATATAAACATCCAAAAGGTTGTTGTCCAATGATGTCGCATCTCAAGGAGCTGAGTATTTATGCCTTAAATTCAAAATTCATCAAGAAGTAAACCCCTAGGAGATTGCCTTACCCTTAAGTAAACTATTGATAATCATATTACCAAAAATATTATTATCTAAGTGAGGCACCACCACAACCTCGCCAGTACTACCAATAGTGACAAAACCCACAATCATGAGGGATCCCACCACCAAGATAGAAATACCCTTATAGGCAATATGATCCTTATGGGTACTAAGTTTAGCAACCTGTATCTTCTAGTGGCTTAGACACAAATAACTTTGCTCATCACTATTATCCTTCAATGCTATCCCATATGCTAAATCTCCTTCCACTTAAACTCATCATCCACCGCACTCTTAAGCTCATGCTCCAAATCCTTTGTCGTCTGCTTCACCAATGTAATGTGAGATCCCACCACAACCGCAATAGGGGAATTCTACCAAAGTAGTGAATTTTTAGATGGATGGTAACTCAAGTGGTTTCAAGTGTAAGCCTTAGAACTACCTTATTCTTAAGGCAACTAGTCTATCTAAACATTTACATGCATCTATGGGTATGGATTCCATACAAGCTACCTCTCCAACATCTCATGAGTTACCTTCAAACCAAAGTTTCTCAAAAGTGCAAACTATAATGCTTACCCATGCTATCACAAACTAAATAAAAGTAAGAAACCATCCTAGAAAGAGAATTGATCATGAAATTCTTGTGATTTATTTGTGGATCATAAGAATTGCACCATGGAAGGCTCTACTAGACTTAGGTTTCAAAGTCAATCTAATCTCTCAAAAGATGTACAAAGCATGGAACCTACAATCACTCAAGAAGTGTACCATTTGATTGGAGCCTACAAACCAATCCATCACTGTTCCTTTGGGACCCATAGAGGACATCATCAACACCATTAGTGGATGATCATACCCTACTAATTTCCAAGTGATCCATGTAGAAAACTATAAGGGAGAATTTCCCATCATCATGGGAAGACTTTGGCCGAGCACCATTGATGTGAAGCTAGGAATTAAGGATCTTTCCTTGGAAATTTCTAAGAAAAATAAACATGGCATAGTGGAGAAGAAGAGAGCTCCATACATCACATAGAGTGGCATCAATTGCAACTGCATGTAGAAGATAGGGGTAGTTACACAAAGAACAATCATAGCATGCAGATCATGTGCCAAATTAGAAAATGTGCAAAGGTTCCTATATGAAACAAGTACAAATCAAGAAGATATATAGTGGTTAAATTCAAATAAAAGCTACAATTCCACTATATGCATGGAACCAAAGGAAACTCTCACAAGTGCCTACATTGACAAATTGGACAAGATGGAGTGGCTTAAACACCAATTCTCTAATGAAAAGTACAAATAAGAAGAAGACAAGGATTGGAGAGACTTGCAAATTTTAGAAACATTTGAATCAAAGCCTCTTAGACTAAAAATATGACTAACATTACTTGAATATGTGATCTTGAAAAATAACAAAACATTAATCATAAATACAAAGAACACAAAGAATAAAAACATAAGCTATTGATGGTGGTGAAAAAATGGCCAACAATATTTACTTGGCCATATGATGAGATTACTTGAATTATTTCTTACATATGCTAACATTGGATCTATGCAAATCCTTCCATTAAGCCCAAAAGAGAGTTGTAATGAAGGTTGAATTCCAAACTAAAGAAAGTGGTCAAGAAGGAGGTGAAAAAACTTCTTAAGGTTGAGTTCATCTACCTTGTTGCAAATAGTAAGTGCGTAAGCCCACTTGTCATTATGCCAAAGAAGGATGGCCAACGAAGGATCTACATTCATTTTTCACTTTTGAATGTGATGACATTCAAGGATCATTTTCCATTGGCATTCATGGACCATATGTTAGACAACATTACTAGGCATAGTTCTTATAACTTTCTAGATTAATATAATGGCTACAATCAAACCAAATCACCTAGAATACTAAACCAAAATAATGTTCACAAGTTCATAGGAGACTTTTGCATACAAAAAGATGCCTTCTGATCTCTATAATGTGCATACAACTTTTTAATGCCTTGTCCTCAACATCTTCCAATAGAAGATTGGTAATGATGTAGAAGTATTCATAGATGACTAATCCACCTTTGGCTTTGATTTCATGGGTTTCATCATCCTCATGTCTAATGGAAAATCCCATATCATTGTTGATGAGCAAAAGGTACCCCTATGCCCATCCATACAAATCACAAGCATTCATGCACAATCTAATTGAATTACATGGATGGGGCTAGTTTGGCATCTAGATCGTTAAGCATTGATCACAAGACACTATCTACCCACTTGGACTAGTGGTAGCTTTGTCACATATGGTTTAGTCTAAAGTGAGGCATATGATAATTAATGTTGATAGGCCCTAATTACTCCTAGCAAAAAACATAATTGAGAATGAAATTTAAATCTAAGTAATGATAATAATGTAAATATAATCTAGCCTAGAGTGATGAGCATATAATATTGGCTTACAATACACATCTTGGGCTCATGTAACCATTACTAGGTTACTAAGTGTCATGCTACAAGGTGAACCAAGCAATAACACTACTAGGATTACTAAACAATTACACTTAAAAATGCTTGAAACCAATCACACTTATTCCACTTTACTATAAATAAGAAAAGTAAAGTACATAGAAATGTAACTAATTAAACTAGGAAAACAATGTGAATTATGCTAAGAAAAATAATAAAGCTAAGTGGATGCTGTAATGATGGAAAGCAGTCTCGATCTTTATTTCCATCATAAACTATTCCCAAGTACACTTCACTCAAATAAAGACTCTGGGAAATTCTTCAACATCACTAAAACACCATAAAATTTTAGGACCCTCATGGTTCAGCAAAGTTTTAGAATTTGGGCAAGGATTTCCACAAGTGCAATGTCATGATGGGCCAATAGAATGGTGTAGGCACCAAGGATAGACTGTACAGTTCGGCAAGTTTTCTATCTCTAGGGTTGACAAGCCTGCTAGGCTCTCCAGCCTGCCCAACCGAATAATTGACCTGGCTAGCAGTCTACCCAAGGACCATGCTAGGAGTTGTCGAAAGTGTTTGGAATGAGAAAAATAGTTCGGCAAGTTTTCTAGCATAGAAATCTACTATGCTTCGCAGCGTAGCAAGCCTCGAAGAGATCAATCAAGCATCCAAGATGTAAGTTGATGACGAGTTGGCCTTCCAAACCATTTGCCCATGTTGCAACCGTCAAGAAAACTTGCTCCACCAACACAGGGTGCTACGCTATCCAGCATAGCAGAGCATAATAGGGACAAAGCGCACAAAGACCCCCTTTTTTCAAGTAACTCCAATAAGAAGACTACACTTGGCAATGCTTTGGCCTCCAAAACTGGTTGTCCCACTTAGCCCTCAGGCCTCGAGTAAGGTTTCTTAATAGAAAATGGCAGATTGAACAAGGAAGCATGATACATTGGCTACTATGTTGTGTTACACTACATAGCGTAGCACAACATAGCAATGATGCAAAAATGATAAAAATGTTCCAAAGATGAATTCAGCAAGCCTGAAGGCTTTCCAGCATGGAGGAAAAAAGTTGCAATTCTTTGCCTGACCAAGCCTCACACAAATGCTCTCGTCTCCTACGCAATTTTTCTATCAAGATCGGTGGCTATGCTATGCTATGCTATATAGCATAGCATAGCGTAGTGAGTAGTTACTTATGCTACACCAATGTGCTGAACAATGTGGGTAGTGCAATAGTGGCATGGAGGCATTAAGACGTCTTCGATTAGCTCTATAACTTGTTGGCAATGATTATTCTTGCCCTGATATCTATTTGGTGGACAAAATCAGCAAGTTTGCTTCATTTTTCATACCCCTGGTCAATCCCCAAAAAATTGTTCCTACACTTGACCCTACTTGCAAGAGTAGGGAAGACATAGTCCTAGAGCATAGGCTCCATTTTGCTTGCATTGTTGGCACACTGGATTTTGGCACATGCAGTTTTAGTAGTATGGTCACAGTCTAACAAAGCTCACCTCCAGCATCGCACACCTACATAGTACAACCATATTTGCACCTTGTAAGGCCCAAGACACATGGCATCTAGACCATGTTTTTCTCCTACTCCTAGCCCTATAAATACCCTAGCAAACAACGCTTGAAGGGTTGGCTTGGGCGTTGGCTTTGGGTGACAATTGGCTTTTAAGTTGGCTTTCAAAGAGCATAGTTGTCATTTTTAGCACTCTGGTTGGCTTTGAGTTTGTTGGTTGGCTCTACAGTTCAGAGATCTATGACCATACTGCTCTGTGTAAACTGTGCCTCTTCCGTGTTGCATGTTCTGTTGTACCCCTTTCAGCAAAGCAAAGGATCAAACCCGTGACCTTGGGGTGGTGCACTTTCTCACCCAAGTATATTTTGCTATTTTCTTACTATCATTGTTGTTTTGCACTATTTTCACCGCTTTACATTTATTGATCGTTGATTTACTTCGTGTGCCTCACTTCAAAAAAAATGTTTACAAAAGGTTAAGATACACCGATTAAGTCCCTATCTAATCGACTAGACCATTCAGGGCACCCCACTTCAATTTCTCTCTAGCATGGCCCTCGCACAGATCCGGGGTTAAACTATTCACCTGGCAACCTCTCGGTGTTCCAGCCATCGATGTTTTCGGTCACAACAGTTTTTGGCACTAGAAGGAGGGCCTTTTCGGTGCCCTTTCTACGTTCCTCGGGTAGTCCTGCATACTGTCTGTACCTCATCACCCACTAGTGTAAATGTGACACCCTTGTGGTTGTTTATGCATCATGTGGTGCAGACTAGTTGCGATGATAGTTTTTTTGGAACCCAGCAAGATGAAAAGCCTCTGATCACCTATTGATTTCTGTGTTTCTCATTTGTGACTTCCCTTTAATCAAGAAAAATTATTTTGCCAACAACTGCAGTTCCCACCTCGAACCTTGAGGTTCCTTTCTCAGCTCAAAGCATCATAGGTGTTGAGCGACCACCTAGCCCAGTGCTGGCACCACACTAGTCTCTTAGGATCTGACATCTATCACTTGAGTTATTGGCATAAGACGTAGAGCGTTATGACTTCCTTTGCATAAAGATCCAGGCAAATCTAACCTTGGATCACCAAGAACTCAAAGACAAATGTAACTTCAAGTTCCTTCATCAGAATGAGAGGGAATTTATCCCTAGCCCTGATATCATTATTGAAACATCACTAATTTTGGCCTAGCACTTTGAAATGAAAATGACTCAAGCCCTTTTGAAGTTCCCAGAGGTAAAATTTGGCTAAGGCATTGAGCTCACACCCAGCCTGCCCAAGGTAGTTTTCTCACCCTCAGTGTGAACAACTCCAAGCAACGTCAAAATCATGTCAAAAGTGGAGGTCAATTGTTCGAAGTTCAAAATTCTAGCGTTTAGTGTCCAGTGTCAAGATTCCAGCATTCAGCGTTTAGCATTTAGCGTTTAGCGTTCAACGTCAGGTTTCTATAGGTCACGCTGTGGTCATGCTACAACATGAGCCCAGTGTGACCTACCCAAAGTAGTCCAGAACAAGTCACATCCAGGCTCAAATTCCTAGATTTCAGATCACACAGAGTCAGGTAGCAATTGTACCTAGAAACTGGCTTCAAAAAATTCAAAATTCAGTGTCAAAAATTGCATTTCACCTCACTCACGCTGAGGTGACGCTGAGGACACACCCAGCGTGATTGCCCAGCTTGAGTGCAGTGTGACTACCAATCACGCTCAAACAAGGGCACTCCAAAAACACACTAAAGACACACTGAAGCCCAGACAACTCACGTTGGGAGCCCTGGTAGAACAGAGATGCCTCAAATAGCCTCGAATCGACATCTCAACACCCAGCAGTCGATCCATGGTCAAGCGAGCTGGAATCGAATTTTCTTGTCGTACATCTTCACTTGTGGGCTTGTCGAGCCCTCACGGTCTAAATTTTATGTACTCCCATGGGCTTGAGTAACCTACAAGTTGTAAGATTTAATGTACCTGGTCAAAAAAGTAGCTTGCTCACACACAACCAACTCGTACATGGCTATCCATTGGACACGTGTCACTTGATCCGTTTTCCTGTTAAATCCCAACCATTGATTCCATTCTGGAATTTTGCACCCGAGCTTGGCCTAGCCCTATAAATACCCTATCAATTCACATAAACCAAGTTGGCAATTGGAGACATTGGCAATTCTGAGAACATACAGCAAACCAGCAATCCTTGGGTGCTCGGCACACTTAACTCCTAGCATCCAAGTACTTCTCACATACATCACATCACATCATGACATCATTGCGTCACATCACGCTAGGGCTAGGCATTTGACCTGCCATCCACACATGCAACTACGCTTTGACTAGTGCACATCTTTTCTAAGCAATACAATATAGTTTGTTTTTGCCAACCATTATTTCTATTTACTCTGTTTTATATTTAGTTTACATTATGTTTACATTCTGCTTACATTCTGTTTACGATTTTTTTTACGTTCCGTTTGTAATACATTGCATATATTTTTGTTTACATTTTATGTGCACTATTCACATTTTAAGATACCAGTTATGATAACCCTAGTGCAAGCCATAGTTTATGCTCGGGGAAGTCCTTGGTTGATTTGCATGTAGATCATCTAAGGCACTCTGCCTTCCTTCCCTTTTTCAGCTTGCCCTCAAGTGAAGGTAGGGTCAACTATGCCTGCCCGATGATCTTTCGGTGTCTTTTTCCCTTCCGACCTTACACCGACGATTTAGGTCAGTACAGTAAATTGGTGCTAGAAGGAGGGCTAACTTGTTGGTTGTTTGTTAAAACATTGATCCCACTACCTGTCCAAACGCGACACAGACAAAGTGCTAAAGCTAAAGCCCAGATTGTCTAGTTAGCTTACATATGGTGGCTTCACTTACCCCCATCCAGTCCATCATCCATCTTGATACGTAACACTTTAGTTTGGTCACGCTAGTCACGCTGTTGGTCACGCTGGTCATCCTATAGTTTAGTCACGCTGTTGGTCACACTGCAGTTTGGTCACGCTGTTCACACTGCAGTTTGGTCACGCTGTTCACACTGCAGTTTGGTCACACTAGTCACACTGCAGTTTGGTCACACTGGTCATGCTGCAGTTTTTCACGCTATTGGTCATGCTGGTCACGCTGTTGCTCATATTCAACATTGTCTAGCTTGGTCTGCTCACATTCACTATGAAATCCTCCCAAATTAACCTAGTAACACTGCCAATCTCAGAATTTAGGGCTAAAACCTTGAAGCCTGTGACTGCCACAAAATCCATAACTGTTATCGAACAGATAAATCCCTAAGGCCCTACATGACAGTCACTCAGGCTACAGGGAAAATGCCCTACTTATGCGACTCTTACACCTAAATAGTATAACTTCATCTATGTCAAAATCCAATCCAACCTACCTATCGACCGTATAGAGAGGGAAGTGAAGCGAGAATATGAATTTATCCACAAAGGAGGACATGAGTTCATCCCTTCAGCATTTGACATAATCTCGCTGTCTGAAAACCATCATAAACTCATATCCCAGCTTCTTCTTGCAAGAAGTCAAGCCTTACAGCTACCTCCAATAGAGCCTCAAGATGAGGAAGATGACTTTGCAACCCAATCTAAACATGGAGATTCCTACCACACCATCAGTCCCCATGCCTATACAAACCCATTATTCCACCCTTTTCTGGAAGAAACTGTGCTTCCTCCTTCATCTGCAAACACTTGAGCACCAGTCTCTCAACAAGAGGTACCTACTTCCATTCCTATCTTCTCCATGCTTAATAATATTCACTCTTATGCGAATACTTCCATTGTACCCCCACAAGTACAGTCCCAACAAATCTCTCCCCAAACTAACGCAGGGTCAATCTTTTGACCCCAAGTAATTGGGATGCCATCGGTCATACCAGCTTCCACATCCACCCATTTCATACCTTAAGTGTAGATCCAAGGAGCACCATTGATTACTCCAACCCAACACGTTCAGGGTGTTACTTCACAACCTATGGCTGGGTAGTGGGTTCCATCGGCTGTAGTCTCAGTCCCGAATACTATCCCACTGTAACAAATGTCAGCGCAACAACCTCTCTTTCCACAAACAATGCAACAACTGAATCATTATCAACCACAATCCGCTCAATCCATTGGTTTGCCTACCACCCAAGAATGGGCAGACACACAAAAAATGATGCACTTGTTGGCAAAAGAATTAAAACGCCTTAAAATTGTGAACACTAAGGAAGTCAAGGTACTAGATTTCTATCAAGATGATCCAATTAACCCCTCAGTTCCACCCTTAACCTTGCCAAAGGGAGTCTAATTACCCCAGCTGACTAAGTACAATGGAGAGGGAGACCCAAATGCCCACCTAGTGACATTTCAAATAGAAAGTCTTTTGCTTCAAGCATGGCCTCATGTAAGTTTGCATGTGTTTTCTATGTCCTTAACCGACTGGTACCAAGCTTTACCCTATAGCTCCATATCTTCTCTAGAGGATTTTTTGCACCAACTTGTCATCTATTTCAAGTACAATCTGAAACCTAAAGCCATGTTAGATAGCTTGATCCAAATTAAACAAGTGCCACTTGAGCTAGCATAGAAATTTATCCAAAGGTGGAGTGCAGCCTTGAATGAACTTCACGAACCCATCCCTGAAACATATCTTCTTACCATCCTTAAGACGGCTATGAATGACTTTATTAAGTCAAAGCTTTACTACGTGAAAGCACACACATTGAGCCAAGAATTTGTGCAACTCAAAGACATAGAAGAGGTAGCACAAACAAGTAATGACCCAACCTACTCAACCTTTAGGAGCCAACATATGAAGAAAGATAAATCCAAAACAACAGTAGTGGTAGTGGCCGAAACAATCTAATCTAACCATCCAGGACAAAAAGGAAAATATCATGTTGTCCCAAATAGCTATCAAAGAACTACACCCACCCCTACACTTGAGAATTCCTCAAATAGAAACAACAACATAGGTCATGTCCATACATTCGAAAGAAAAGACCCCATTCAATACACACCATTTCCCATGAATCCTTCACAATTTCTTGATCATATTCTAAAGGTTGAGCTAATTCAACATAAACAAATGTCTCCTACGACCTCCCAAAGATACGACCGATTTTGTGAGTTGGCCAAAAATCTAGCCTTAACAATAGCCAACAAACCCCCTATTCTAAAAGGCTTTGGGTTGGATAGGTTTTGTGAATATCACCAATGGTGTGGTCATGGGCCCACTTACTGCTTTACATTGAAACAGAATATACAATGCATGATTGATAGAGGTGAAGTAGTATTTGACGAGGCAAACCCAGTTAGACCCCAAAACTAATCCATGGGAGTCTACCAGGATCCTCTTAATACCAATGATGCACCATATGTGATTAATACTATCCATGTGGAAGACAGACAAGACGTCCTGTGAAAACCTTTTGTGATTTGCACACCACCAAATCCATTCATTATCCGTATACCTCCTTCTGTTGCAGCCACAACTGCACCATCTGAAAACTGAACCATTCCCTTTGTGATCCTGGTGCCAAAAATCCCTGATACACAACCCACCTCCATTCCCCTGCGACCTCTACGAGAATGTCTTGTCGATAGACTAACAAGAGGGCACTTGGAAAGAGAAAACCATTAATACAAATTAGGACCACCAAAGCCAACACCGCTAAATGTTATTCCCATGGGTCCACCCATTAATGAGCCTGGTACGAGTCATCAAAATGAGGATAATGTCATGAGTCATGTCCCAAACCCAGTATCCTCAACTACTAACGTAAAAACCCCTCCACGAGAAATACGAATGCTAGGTCAAATGGACCAAATCTCTACAAACAAGGGTGCCCCAAATGGTAAAGACCTAGAGAATGTGTTGACCTAGCTCACACAAGCTTTGAAACAAAAGAATACTTCTTTAAGAATGTATGATCTAGTAATGACTTCACCAGTACATTGAGAAGCTCTCGTGCATATGTTAACTTCGATCCCAATTAGTGAGGACCTTCCTATAGATGAACCATCCATTCATGCAGTATTGTCCGCGCAACCTCAGAAATCAAAGACTAAATCCCTAGAGTTTTGTGCTAAGGACATTAAGCTAGATGAGAAAATAGGGGAATTTACTACAACCCTTATGTTCATAACAATACAGGTTAACCATTTCAAGATATGTAGGGTGCATGTTGATGATGGTGCGGCGACCAATGTAATACCTTTTCCCATCATAAAAAAACTAGGACTTACTGAACAAATACAGCCCACAATAACTTCTTTCCTAAAATCCTTTAGTGGTTCCTGTGTTGGAGTGAAAGGTATGGTTACTTTAGATTTCATAGCCGGGGACCAATTCCCCACATCAGCTGAATTCATAGTGGTTGACGAAATGCTAGGGTTTAATCTAATCCTAGGATGTCCCTGCCTAGCTCAACTTAAAGCTATATCGTCACCAATCCATTAGGAGATCCACCTACCTTATGAAGGTGGTGAGATCATCATATATGGAGACACAATAGTACCACCTACTTTCTCACACCCTAAAGTAGGTCAAGAGTCAGAAATTGAATTCGTTGAGCCTAAGCAAGGAACCCTAAGCATACTTCAAAACATAAATCCAACGTTAACTCCCAATCCTACTGAAACTGAGGAAAAACTAGATAATACAAACATAGGCATCATCCCTACTAATTTCTCTTGGTCAGAATTACCCTTTGATATCACCGATGAAGGGGAAGGTGAGTATAAGATCTTACCCACATGCCCAACCCCACATATTAAGCTACAAAGGATCAAGAAGCAACTCAACAAACAGAACTAACTAACAAATGTTTGAAATGATGTTAAACTACAAATGTTCAAAATGATGTTAAACTACCGATCATCTGATATGACGTTAAACTACCAAAAAATGTCCACAATGACATTAAACTAGCAATGGTCAGAAATGGCCGGTTCCATTTAAAAATATCTGAAAATGTTACTACCTTTGGCCCACCATGGCATAAAACTAGTAATCCTTCTTTCTTTAAACAACAGATGCAACAGTTCATCATGACTTTAAACTGATATACCCAGCTCGAAATGGCTTTAAACTAGAGCTAACAAGTTACAGATTCACGAACTCCCACCATTTTACATTGAATTTTCGTTTGCAAGTTACAAGTTACAATTTAGATTTGTGCTTGGTCATTGCCTTCTCTTTCAAATATTTACCTTACGTTTCGCTTTACATTTTAGAAATTTATGTTACATTTAGTTGCATGCATATGTTCAAAATATACTTGAGAAAATAAGAAAAATAATAATAATAAACATGAAAAATAACAAATATATATATATACATGGAACATCAAAGTAACAAAGGAATGCAACCATTTTATACCATAATTAAATTCAGGTCATTACATCAGTCTTTATACATTCTAGCAAACATCCAAAAATCTAAGAAAAAAAAACACTCAATGGCTTAAGTCTGACTAACAAAAAGCTCATGGATGGGGCTAATCCCCAAGATCCTCTTCATCATCTGCTCCTGCTCCGCTAGGACTAGCTCCATCATTAACATGTCCCTTAAAATAGAAAATAAAAAACAAAACAAAACAGGTAAGGGTAGTAAAGCAAATCATAAACACAGAAATCAAAAAAAAATGGTAACACTAACTATGAAAATAATAAAATCATACAAAAAATAAATGCCACAATAAAACACTCACAAGTGAGGAAGGCCCCAAGTTGGTCTCCAAACGTCGTAGAATCTCCTTCTCAGGCACATTTGCCCAATCCTCCTCCAAGTCAAGATCAATGTCAGCAAGTGTTTTGCCCTTGTCTACCGGGGTCCAAGTAGGATGCTCAAGAGAGAATACGCCTGTCGCAACCTCCCTAGAGGTGGTAGTAATTGTTCTCTCAGGAGATCCCTCCACCTCGGTGCACTCAACAAATCTATCATAAGCATACCACAAACCTAACCCATCAATGAACATCTCCATTCAGTGATGTTCAATTGACTCCTCCTTCAACCATTTCTTGTACTGATGCTTGTGGTCCTTTTGGTCTTGGCTCCACTTTCGTACTTTGGTAGCGAAGGATTTCCAATCCTAACATTTCCTATTCAACAAATCTATCTGTGCTCTTTGTTCTACTAAGTCCCATGTAGCCTACACTTTACTATTCAAAATCGTCCAATAATGTGCGTAGGTGATTTCGGATGAGTGTCATGTGCTATCACCAAACAACTTAGCAGCAGCAAAGTCATAATAAGATTGGAGATCCCTTTTCTCCTCTCTCTCTTTTGCTAGAGTCTCCTTCAGTGTGTGAACCTCATCCCATAGATACTCAGTCAAACGCCTTAAATTCCAAACTGTTATGGCATTTTGTACGACACAACCAAAAATCGCATCGTAAATATTTCTTGGGACTTGCTCAATATCCCCTGGCAATTCAGGGAGAGCATCAATGTGGGTAGGTTTAGAAGGATCCCACTGAACTTTGGCACCTACAGGTGCACACATAAATTTGTCATGATCAAAAATAAACACAAAGAAACACAGTAAAACTAGACACTTAGCATGACATGTAATGTACAAACACCTAGTTCTGGATGAGCTTCTTGTAAGCAAGTGACCACCTCATTAACAATGCTTGTAACAAAATCCATTTTTCTAGGCATCTTAAGCCATGGCCTTAATAGGTTAGTTGATGTGGGATGAGTAGGGGAGGTTTTTTCAATTGGAACCTGCAATTTTGACGCCACTTCTTGGGACATAGGTGCCTCAGGAATTTTAGCATCTACTCCAAAATAGTCAAAATAATCAAGAACAACACATAAAAATCAAAAGACGTAGAATATAGATTGAGCCAAAGAGGAACATACCAAAAAGACCTTCACTGTCTAGCCTAGGTGGATCACCAAGCTACAAAGATCCATCAAAGAAACCATCGAGGACATCCCTTTCATCACTTGAATGCCTAAGTGCATCCAAATCCTTCATAAGCTTCGTTCTCACATTGCTTATCCCCTCCTCATCTTGTGGGGCAAGAATTTCCCCTTCCTCGATTGCTTCTTCCTTTTATTTTCCTTCCTCCATAGGTATCGGAGCCATGACCTATCTCTCCTTCTCCAAACTTTACTCTGAAATAATACCAGAACCTTAAAGTTAGTATGATATAGTTCATAGGTACACCCAATAGCATATAAACCAAAAAATAAAATATATAACAATGAAACAAACCACTTACCCTCCACAGGAAGTATAAACCAAATCTTCTTTGCCCTTGGGGGTCTCACATCTAAAGCAGGATCCTTTGGACATTCTTTCCTTTTCACCTTTACCTTAGACTTTCCAACAGTCTCACTAATCAAGCATTTAGCCCTCTTAATAGATGTGCACAACCTAGGTAGTTCCAATCCCAAGCTGTCATGGGAATGATGAGAATAGTTAGCCACACCTCCACTAGTAACCAATACTGACTCCTCAATGTCTTCTGGCAGATCCTGGGATCTAGTGGTGCTATATAAGTGGCAAATCCAAGGATGGGATAGTTGCAAATAGTCTCTAAAAATGTTGTGATTATCCTCATGAACTACTAGGAATTCATCGAACCTGCACAGGTACCCCCAAAAGAAGGCAAAGGTGAAGTGGGATTTTTCATGGATGCTTAAATGTAACCTAATGATTTCCCCATGAAGGCCAGATCCTAGAAATTATGCCCAATTCTATTGCATTCTTGTCTCCAAAATCGCACACATCACATGTGTAGACTCGATCCCAAGGTTTCTCCCTTGAGAAAGAGATTTTGGGAATGCCTGTGCCCGAAAGAGAGGATACAAGAAGTTCACTTCCATCAATCGGGTATCCTCTTACATGGAAAATCCCTTAGGGCCCTTAGACACACCCAACCATTGCTCAAGCTCCCTTATAACCTGCCCATCTTTAGTTGCTTTGTCTACAGCTACCGTGGGACCATTCATGTGAATGCCAAAAAGATCAGAAAGAAACTTAGTGGTTATGTGGAATGATACCTTTACTCCCTGAACCTATGTGGTAAAATGAGAAGCATCACCACTGAAAGAGTCAACAATCATAACCATCTCAGCAATCAGAACGCTAGGAGTCAAGGCTGTAAATGGGTCCATCAAACCGGCCCGGGTGAGGTGACTGATAATCAAATCAAAAGCTTGCTTCTGTAACCATTTTTTTTATTGCTCTACCTCCCCATACTTCGTAAAGCATAGCCTCAATACGCCCTGTAGTGATGGTAACTTCTTCAGGGGGGATGACTACTATAAAATAAAAAAACATAGAGTGAAAAGTTAGAAAAGGGACATGACACACAATGATGCAACAAAAAAGGACAATGGAGTCTAAGGTGTGGTAACTTACCATCTGTGACTAGTGAAGGTGAGGTGGGCACAGGATCAATCCTTTGAGAAAGAATTGGCCCATCAGGAGACCAATCCTTATGTAACCAACCACGAGCCTGGCAATGCTCAAAGGCTCTTGAAAATTGCCTATGGGAGTCAACAAGGAGCATCTTTGTCTGGTCCAACACTGCGGCACGAAGAACAGGGCCTGCCATAAATGTCTCTGGCATTGTGCGCATTAAAGCAAGCCCACCATCATCATCGCACATCCCATGTTCATCAAAACAGGGCCTACATAGGAAAACAACATTCACATTTAGATGATGACATAAAATTAAAAAGAAATCACAAGTTAAAATAAGACACAAAGGAGCATACTTGTCCACTTTATATACTATCCCGGGTGGGTTCTGAAATAAAGTATGCACACGGAGGGCTAAGAAAAGTGTGTTACTGCTATTATAATGACTACAGGCAGGCAGCTCCCACACATGAGTTAAAGGATGAGTGGATCTAGGACCCTCAGCAGGGCCTCCCTCAACTCTAAAAAGTCCCTCATCAATATCAGTGATAAAGGCTAGCATGTCTTGTGTAGACCTGGGCAACATGGTCTCAATAATAACACGAGCCATCTATTCACTTAGATGAGACCATATAACAACACTGAGATTTTGCAAGTATAAATGACAAGAATGAACTAGTGCCAGGATGGAACCATATTACATGGGGCTCGATTCGCATGTCATAGGGAGCTGTGTTTGGCCAAAGGGGGCCAAACCAAGCAAGTACACCGACAAGCTCAATGACAAGGAGAGAAGATTTAGGTCCCATGCATACAACCAAAGCATTGGGTAAGTAAAAAATCCAAGAACTAACAATTGATCAACATCACATAAAACCAAAAAATCACATAAACAAATATTGCACCCCACGAGACAAGGATACTAACATCTATTTAGTGTAATATGACACTTACTGGGGTACATTAAAATCAGTTTCAGAGCAAATCCATGTTTAAATCATCAATCCCAGAAAAAAATAATAAACAATATAAATAATATAAAATTTAGAAATCAGTGAACATTTTGGCAATCAGTTTTCAAGCAATGAAGACTTGACACTCACATCGTAACCTCTCAAAGGCAACTCACACTAGAACGTTATTCCAACAAAGTCATAGGGTCCTCCTTCAACACTCATGCTAGGTGCTTACAATCATTGTTCAGAACCTGGCAATCATGTAGTGGCCAATGGAGAAATAGAAAAGAAAATAGGCCTTCTCCAAATGAGTCATGCTGGGCCCCGAGACCAAGTCACGCTAGGCCTTCCCACCACCTTCCCACCACCAAGTCACACCAGGCCATCCCACATTCTAGCTCACACTGGAGCTGCAATTTGTTCTAAAAACCTACCCACATTCATGCTGGCCATGTCCTCCTTGAAAAGCCAAGGGACTGAAGCTAAAAAATTGCAAGTCACACTGCCCTGGGTAAAAACTCAAAAATTCATGGTCATGCTGCCCAGGGACTAAAGCTAAAAAATTGCAAGTCATGCTGCCCTGGGTAAAAACTCAAAAATTCATGGTCATGCTACCTAGGGACTAAAGCTAAAAAATTGCAAGTCACGTTGCCTTGGGAAAAAACTCAAAAATTCATGGTCACGCTGCCCAGGGACCAAAGCTAAAAATTACAAGTCACGCTGCCTTGGGAAAAAACTCAAAAATTCATGGTCACGCTGCCTAGAGACTAAAATCCAAAAATTTTCAAATCATGTTGCCCTCCAAAAATGGAAAATTCTACCCCAAAATATCAATGTCACGCTGTTAATTCCCTAAAATTCACAGTCATGCTGCCAAAGATGCCAAAAAGGGCAAGACAGTCACGTTGTCAAGAAGGGCAGGGGGCTCACACTGCAAACCCCAAGCTCATAAATGCAGCTCATGCTGTGACTCAAAAGACAAGCCTTCCTCCCCACACTCACGTTACACCCACAAACCTTGCGAAAACCACACCATGATTCCAAAAATCCCAAAGTCCAAATTGCAGCACAAAATCTCACCCTAGGTAATGCTGCTTGCAAAAATACCAGAGAAAAATTGGGGGCAAAGAATTTACCTGTGCAGGGCCTTCTTCCATGTCAAAATCCTGAATTGGGGGAGATGTTGGAGGAGCTTTTCACTCTCCTCCACAAACGTGAGGGCTACCTACTTCCTTCCCTTGCCCCTGCTTGCCTTTCCCTTGCCCTTGTCTTCCATGGTCACGCTGATGCTGACACCAACACCTTGGCTCGCACTGCACTCTGGGTAGGTCACGCTGTCCTTCCAAGTTCCAGCAACTCACGTTAACAAAAATGAGGCCTCATATTTCAAAAATTCCCTTTTCTATTCCCCTTGGCAATTTATTTATTTAATTTTTTGGCCTTTTATTCTTATTCTTCTTCTTATTTTAATTGCATGTTGTTGTTCAAGCCATCTTTACCTTGTTCTTGCCTAACTTTAATTGCATGTATAAACATTTAGAAATGGCATAAAATTTATAAAACTTTAAAATCCCCATGATCTTATTGTTTACTCAAAAAACTTAAAATTTAAAATTCAAAATTTAAAATTTAAAAATAGTGCATATACTCAGTCCAAATGACAAGTCAACATTAATAGCCCGGTATGGCCTTAAACTGCTATGTGGCCTAGTATGGCCTTAAACTACCATGGCTATGTCATCATGTCTTCTAATTTTGTTGATTACCTCGTGTTCGTTTACACTTTGTAATCCTCCTGCCAAAGGGGTGTCTTTGCTTCGATTTTAAATTGGCAGGAGTGAGCACCATGGCCACCAAGAACATCCTCTCAACATTGTCTCTCAGTGGACCATACGAGGAGATAAAAAGAGCGATCAACCCAAAATCCTTGGATCTAAATCCATCCACCTATATCAATTTGATAGCCTCCACTCAAGAAACCTCAGACTGGCCTAAAAACATGGCTAAAACTCTAGATTTAGAAGCTAACAATATCAATGAAGATCCTCTAGTTGAAATCCCCATTACCACAATCAATGGCGAAGCCAAAACATTGAAATTAAGTGCCTTAATAGACTCACAAATCATAGGTGACACCACCCAGGTGCTAAAAGACAACATAAAAATGTTCGCATGGTCATATATCGACATGCTAGGATTAGATCCTCGAATCATCTAGCACAACATTATCGTTGATGAAAAAATTAAACCAATAAAACAAAAAGCATGAAAGGTTAGACCTGAAGTGGCATTAGTTGTCCATGCTGAAATCACAAAGCTCTACCAAGCCTGTTTCATCCGAGCTATCGATTATTCCGATTGGGTGTCAAACATTGTTGTATTTCCTAAGAAGAACGGTAGTATACACATATACATCAACTTTTGTGATCTCAATGTAGCCACTATAAAGGATGATTTCCCATTACCTAGCATTGATCAACTTATTGACACGACTGCTAAGCATGCGCTATTGTCCTTCATAGATGGATTTTTGGGCTATAATCAAATAAGAATCAATCCAAAACATCAACTTAGGATAACTTTTATGACACCTTGGGGCACACTCTATTATACAATGATGCCATTTGGTCTTAAAAATGCAAGTGCCACATATCAGCAAGCAATGACATACATATTTAGTGATTACATGCTCGATTTGCTCAATGATTATGTTGACAATATCGCAGTCAAATCTAAAACAATTGAAAAACATGCAAAAGATATGGACTTAGTGCTTAAACGTTGTCTCAAATATGACCTTAGACTCAACCCAATAAAATGCGTTTTTGGTGTCAAAATAGGCAAAATGCTCGGTTTCCTAGTCTCCAAAATAGATATATGGGTAGACCCCGATAAGGTTAAAGCAATAACTAATATGCAATTACCAAGAAACCTCACCGAACTACATGGCCTCCAAGGTAGGCTACAATTCATCAGACGCTTTATCGAAAGACAAACAAATAAGTTGAGTCCCATCAAACATCTATTATGAAAGAATGTACATTTCTAATGGACTCAACAATGCTAGGAAGCGTTCGAGAACATTAAACAAGAGTTAGCTCAACTACCAACTGTTTATCCTCCACAAAGTGATAAAACTTTCTACATCTACCTTGCAACTTCTGATTCCTCCATTGCATTGATGCTTTGTCAAAAACGTGAGCATGGAGTCGAAATCCCTATATATTACCTAAGCCATGCATTAATCGCCTATGAACAATGATACAATGATGTAGAAAAATCAAGCCTTGCCCTTGTCTTCGCCTTGAAGAAATGGTGGCATTATCCCTTCTGTAATCAGGTTTACATCATTTACAAGGATAATGTTCTCCATTCCATCACTAATAACATCTATGAGTCAAATAGGTTAGCTAGGTGGAAAGCGATGATCACAAAGTTTGACTTGCACTATGTCGCTCAATCTTCCACAAAAGGTCAAGCAATAGTCATGCAACTAACCATCTCACTGATGCACAATCAAATGACAATAAACCCCAAATTTCCAGATGAGAATGTTAATAGTATAGACATCGTACCTGATAACTACGAGGAAATCCTCTACTTCGATGGAGCTTCAACCTCTTGAGGAGGAAGTGCTGCAGCTATTTTATCATACCCCTATGGAGAAATCCAACCCTTCGCCTACTGCTTAACCTTTCCTTACACCAATAACGTGGCAAAATATGAAGCTCTTCTTAGAGGCCTTCAAGTAGCATTAAATTTTTGATTCTCATGCCTTCTAGTTCGAGGGGATTCACAATTAGTCATTAATCAAGTCACTGAGGTTTACGCATGCAAAGCTCTCCATTTGCAACCATATTTCGATTTGACCAAACATTTGATGAGGCAACTAGTAGAAGTGGATATACAACATGTCCCCAGAAGCGAAACGAAAATTGCTGACACACTTGCTACACTAGCCTTAAACATGACACCCAAAATGTTCCATGCATTGCCTAGCTCCATAACAAATTATGCTAAACCTATAATCAACACTCTTGACGAAATATCTATAGCATCCGTTAGTGCAACATGCGCAATAGAATGGTACGATGACATAAAAGAGTATCTTCTAAGAGGCGAATCACCACAACACTTGACAAATGCTTAAAAGGACGCCATGTGAAAATGTTCTCGACAATATGTGTTAATAGGAGACACCTTGTGTCGCAAATCCTATGAAGGCATTTTGCTAATGTGCGTTAGTAGCATCGATGGTCAAAAAATTGTAGTACAAGTCCACAAAGGACTTTGTGGAGGGCACATTGCATCTAAAGCAATGGCAACGAAGATTAGGCGCTTAGGCTACTACTTGCCACACATGAAGTACGATTGCATTTCCAAGGTAAGAATGTATGACATTTTCCAAAAGCATGGTAATCTAATACATGTACCACGTAACAAACTGCATACAATGCAAATCATATGGCCATTCCAAAAATGGGGATTGGACCAATAACGCCATCATCCTTTGCAAGACATAGCTTCATTATCACCGCAACTGAATATTTCACAAAGTGGGTGGAAGCTATTCTCCCTAGGAAGACCACATCAAAAAACATTTGCACTTTCATAATAGAAAATATCATGACTTGTTTTGGTATTCCAATGACTATCGTTATTAACAATGGGCCATAGTTCAGCACTGTAGATACTAAAAGCTTTTGTGAAAGCCTGGGTATTAAACATGCATTTTCGTCACCTTACTACCCACAGAGAAATGGTCAACTAGAGGCTACAAACAAAATTGTCATAATGGTGCTCAAAAAGATGCTAAATTAGAGCAAGAAACGGTGGCATGAATAATTAGTCTACGCATTATGGGCATATAGAACGACACATTGCGCATCTATAAGTAAAACGCCATATAGTCTTGTGTACGGATTTGAAGTTGTTTTACCTTTAGAGTTGTAGGTTCCCTCATTGCGAATAGCTCTCTCTGGCCTCTTCGATGAAAGTCAAAACAATGAACTATGCATCACTAACCTTGACTCGATAGAGGAGGAATGTGTGCGAATGCTCGATCAAATCGAATGGTACCAGAAACAACAGCGGCAATGACACAAACATGATCTGCACAAGTGCTCGATCAAAGAAGGAGACTTAGTCCTTAAGTCTATCCATGAACACTCAGATAAATTCTTAGCCAACTAGGAAGGTCCTTACTTAGTCACCAAAGTGTACCATAATAGGGCATTCAAACTGGCTAACATGGATGGGAACGAGTTCGCTAATCCTACAAATCACTTGTACTTGAAATGGTACTATGTCTGATAAACTTGAGGTACGTGCCAAGTCCTGGCATCATGACTTAAAACTGATACCATAGAAAATTCCTGGCATCATGATGATAAACTGACACCACAGAGCTCCATCCAGTATGACACTAAACTGCCACATCTGTCTACCAGGACGTGAAACCAACATCCAGAGTCCACTAAGACTATAAACTGGTCTACCTCTTTACAGTCTGCTACGACTATAAAGTAGCAATGCACCGTCTGCTACGATGCTAAACTAGCACCATCCAAGGGGTTATGATGTGAAACTAACTTGCAATAGTCCACTAAGACTATAAACTGGCAACATCATCGACGACTAGGAAAAAACTTGAAAAGATGTGTTGTTGCAATTGGTTGTACATGTTCCACAAAGACTTGCTGCATCATGCATCTCATGGGCCTTCAAGAGGCTGATACTGTTCATGATTCTATCTACTTTGAAAATTGCACATGATGGCTCCATCTCCTTGTTTCAAGTGCTTGGTTAACCATTTCATTTGTGGTTTTCTTTTCTTCTTAGAGTTGTGTTTGTAGGATGACACTCCTGAGGCATTTGTGCATAGATGCACTTCATCATGAAGACAAGGTATCACATTCTTCTAACGCACGTAACTAAGTTAATCAATTTGTTCATAAGTACATTCCCAACTCTTGATACATCCCCTATTTTTCCATTATGTCTCAATTATCCTATTCAATTACACCCCTAGATACATTCCACTCAGATCAAAACTCTTGATACACTATTGCATATTGTGACTCTCCAAGCAGTTGTGACGCAAAACACAAAACACAGTACATGATGCAAAATGCAAGCGCTCAAACATGAGCACAACACACAAAGAAAGCTCTTTCAAAAATACCAAGAAAAGAAAAATAAAAGAAAAGGAAAAGACAAAAGAAAAAAAACAAAGGAAAAGAAGAAACAAAACAAAAAATAAAAAGAACAAAAGGGTCAAAGAGCAAAATACACAGAAAAGGTCTTCATGACCCCATTGACATCATGAACCAAATACTATTGGCCATTCTCATACAAGCCCCAGGCGAGAAGGCAATTTTCTTGGAAAATAGTTACACTCGTATCTCAAAGAGACCATGTTGCACATCATTGTTTGGCTTTGGCTGTTTACAACAGGCCCCAAAAATACTCTATAAGAGTCTCGTTTCTCCATAGAATGCACCTCCTATGTCTTGGTTCTGAGTCTGCTGAAAACCTGGCTATTGACAAGGACCAATGACATAACTTGTTCATGCGAGAGCATTCCTCTCTTAAAATTCCAACAAAAATTATCATCCTTGACCAATTCCTAGCTTCCCCTAGTTACAACCAATCCCCTTGCATCTCAAATTGCATTGTCCCAATCCCATGTACTTTTGGACACAGTGCGATGACATCCAGCCAAGGGCTGACAGACAATGCTTGGTACTTGGTTGTTCATTGTGTTTTGCACTTATTTGTCGATGCCTCTCATGTGGATTCCTCTAGATGTCAACAAAGAGGGACCAATGAAACACCACTAATTTCAGCCTAGCACTTTGAAATGAAAACGACTCAAGCCCTTTCGAAGTTCCGAGAGGTAAAATTTGGCTAAGGCATTAAGCTCACCCCCAACCTGCCCAAGGAAATTTGCTCACCCTCAGTGTGAACAACTCCAAGAAGCATCAAAATCAAGCCAAAAGTGGGGGTCAATTTTTTGAAGTTCAAAATTTTAGCTTTCAGCATCCAACGTCAAGATTCCAGTGTTCAGCATTCAACGTTCAATGTTAGGCTTTTACAGGTCACGCTGCAGGTCATGCTATGGTCACACTGCAACGTGAGCCCAGCATGACCTACACAAAGTAGTCCAGAATAAGTCACATCCAAGATCAAGTTCCCAAATTTCAGATCACACATAGTCAAGTAGCAATTGTACCTAGAAACTGGCTTAAAAAATTCTAAATTTGATGTCAAAAATTGCATTTCACCTCACTCCCGCTAAGGTGACGCTCAAGACACACCCAACGTGACTGCCCAGCTTGAGTATAGCATGACTACCGATCATGCTCAAACAAGGGCACTCCAAATGCACGGTAAAGACACACTGAAGCCCAAACAACTCACGCTGGGAGCCCTAGTAGAATAGAGATGCCTCAAACAGCCTCGAATCAACATCTCATCACCCAGTAGTCAATCCATGGTCAAGCAAGCCGGAATCGAATTTTCTTGTCATAAATCTTCACTTCTGGGCTTGTCGAGCCCTCACAGTCTAAATTGTATGTACTCCCATGGTCTTGAGTAACCCACAAGTTTTAAGATGCAATGTACTTGGTCAAAAATGTAGCTTGCCCACACACGATCAACTCGTACATGGCTATCCATCAGACACGTGTCACTTAATCCATTTTTCGATTAAATTCCAACCGTTGATTCCATTCTGAAATTTCGTACCCGAGCCTGCCCCAACCCTATAAATACCCTATCAATTCACATAAACCAGGTTGGCAATTGGAAACATTGGCAATATTGAGAACATATAGCAAACAAGCAATCCTTAAGCACTTGGCACACTTGACTCCTGGCATCCAAGTACTTCTCACATACATCACATCACATCATCGCATCACATCACCTCAGGGCTGGGCATTTAACCTACCATCCACACATGCAGCTACGCTTTGACCACTGCACATCTTTTCTAAGCAATACAATATAGTTCATTTTTGCCAACCATTATTTCTGTTTACTCTATTTTATATTTAGTTTATGTTTTGTTTACGTTCTGCTTACATTCTATTTACGATTCTATTTATGTTCTATTTGCAATACACCTCATATATTTCTAGTTACATTTTATGTGCACTATTCACATTTTAAGACCACCCTTGGATTTTTTGCATCCACCTCTTTTATGATTACCATGACTCCACCACAACCTACACTTTCATCGGCCATGGGCAGCCATCCTGTACACTCAGCGTACCAACATGCTGCCCTTTTAGTTTGATTCCCAAGCACTCTTCCTCCTCACTCTGTCTTGTCATCATACCAAACTCCAGTCACAGTTATGTTTCCATACGTGCACACTGTGCCTACCTCACAACTGCATGGGGTTTTCACTCCCATTCCATCATCCACGCCTATCCTACCATCAGTGGTAGCCCTACCCCCAACCGCATGGTGGGCCTCAAAAACTTCTTGCCCTATTTGAAAATCCTCCTAGATGTCACACTACGTTTACCACCAAGCATACCAAGTCCTGCAAATAGTACAACCAAGCGCAAGACTGTGGTCCACCCCATCAATCACGCAAGTGACTAACCCTATAGAACCACTAGCAATCGTCACTTCAATAGCACCACCCACTAGGTGGTGGACTGCATAGGTAGCACCCTTCATAGGAATAGCCCCAATGGTACCCCCCATAAGCCAGGACACTACCCTTACAATGCCATCAACGATAGTCACCCCTGCAACCCCACAACCGTCTACATCATCCCTAGGTCTAGACCAAGCATTCCAACTTATCCAAACCCTCACTAAAGAGATTAAATGTCTCAAAGCCACCAGTTCCGACCCAGTGCAGGTCATGGATTTCTACCATGATGACCCCATCAACCTTGTCGTTCCCATGTTCACGTTACCTCCTAGGATGCCACTCTCCCATTTCACAAAATATAATGGGGAGGGTGATCCCAATGCACATCTAGTCATGTTTAGATCTGAATCTTTGTTGTTGCAGTAGTGGCCACACACTATTATTTGTGTCTTTGCTATGTCTTTGATGGGAAAAGCTTTAAACTAGTATCGCTCTCTCCCACACGCCTCCATCTCAACTCTAGAGGAGCTACTGACCCAGTTTGTGATCCACTTCAAGTACAAATTAAAGCCAGAAGTCACACTAGATCAATTGATGAGCATCAAGCAAGACTCGATGGAGTTGATGCAAAAGGTTATACAGCAGTGGAGCGCTACCTTGAATGAGATCTATGAGCCTAATATGGAGGCCCATCTGTTGGCTATCTTCAAGGGGGCAGTAAACGACTTTATTAAGTCAAAACTATACTACCTAGCCCCATGCTCTCTCAGTCAAGCTTTTGCCTAGACGAAGAGCATCCAAGACTCAACTGAAGCTAGTAAAGACTAGGCTTATGTTGTATACAAAAATGCATATGTCAAAAAGGACAAAGAGAAGAGCAAGGCCATGACAGCCATGGTGGCCACCGTGGCAAACTAGGCCAAACCCAATAACAACAACAACAAAAAGGGGCCACAACGTTGACTAACCCCATGCCTAGCTTAAATAAATCTTCTCAACCCTCAACTTCAGCACCAGAGGCATCAACCTAGCCTAAACCTAACTTTGAGTGTAAAGACCGCTCCAAATACACCCCACTACCTGTCAAGCCTTCAGAACTTCTGAAGCAATTGTTGGGGGCTGGGTATATCCAACATAAGCGGATGTCGAAGGAGGTGACCAAAAAGAATCAATGGTACTACGAACTTCTTAGGAACCCCTCCTTGGCTATGCCCAACGAGCTGCCAGTTCCTAAGAACTTCCGGCTGGAACGGTTTTGTAACTACCATCAACTTTGTGGTCACGACATAGATTACTGTCTAGCATTAAAAGATGACATCCAATGGATGATTGATTAGGGGAAGTTGGTTCTGGATGAAAGCAACCCTATTCGCCCTGAAAATCAATCCATGCACGTCTACAAGGATCCCCTCAACGCCAACAATGCAGGGTATGTCATCAACATGATTAGCATCGATAGTAACCCAAAACCACCACAGCAACCATTTGTGGTTTGTGTGCCCCAACATCACGTAGCAATACCAACAATGGTAAAAAAGATACCACAACAACCATTCAACCTCAAGGTTCCCCCTCAGACATCCACCGCTGCACCCTTCATGTTCAAAACTATGCCATCGCCCACACTAACACCACAAGCACTATTTGTTATTAGGGGGCCAAAACCCTCAACTACCCTTTCCACACAGAGCCAATCTAAAATAGCCCCACAACCTCCCCATTCAAAAAAAGGGGAAGATTGTCTGATGGACAAGACAACCAAGGAATGTACCACATCAAGTCCTCCCAAGCCTACCCCCTTATCCTCCATGCCTATGCCCCTCTCATCATCAACAGTTGATGCTGCACACAATCATCATCATGCCACCCAAGAAGGTCCAGCCCCAAACTAGAAACTGCTCCTCCCCGAGAGATTCGTCTCCTAGGACGAATGGGGAAAGAAAAGGCCATAAAATAAGAAGAAAGTGGACAAGACCTTCTAAACACCCTTACTTAGGTCAAGTAGGCTCTAAAACAAAAGAATAAAACCTTAAGCCTATATGACATGGTAATGACCTCCATTGCACATTACAAGGCCTTGGTTCTCATGTTAACGTCGATACTAGTTGATGAAAACATGCCAGTGGAGGAGAAAGCAATCCATGCAGTTATGCTTCCTTCTACACTAGAAGAACCATGGCCAGCTCAATTGATTTTCTGTGATGAGTCCATTAAGGATGACCTTGAGAAGGGTCGGGCAATAACAACACTCGTGTTCATCACAATTCGGGTTGATCAACACAAGATCTAAAGAGTACATGTTGATGACGGGGCTACTAAAAATGTCATCCCATTCCCCATAGTGGATAAATTGGGCTTGATTAATCAAATCAAACCAACAACAACCTCGTGTCTGAAGTCATTCAACAGAGCACGAGTAGTGGTAAAGGGGACTATCGACATCAACTTTGTGGTAGGGGACCAGTTCCCCATAAGTGCAACATTCATCATGGTAAAATAGATGCCTAGGTTTAACCTGATCTTGGGGAGGTCATGGTTAGCCCAACTCAGGGCCATCTCTTCACCCATACATCAAGAGATCCACCTACCCTACACGGGCAAAGAGGTGGTAATCTATGATGACGAAGTGTTTACCCAAGTAATAAACAATGTCGACATGGAGTAGGGTTCAGAAGTAATAACCTCTGAAAATGAAGCGTATATCCCCACCGAGGCTACTTGTTTGGCTAATGATCTAGCCCAAAATGTTGGCTTAGAAAATGAAACTACGTGGGCCGACTTGCCTTTTCAAGCAGTAGATAACGATATAGAAGAATACCACAACAAAGCCCCTCAGTCTTATGCATCACCAAGGCCATGATGGGTTAGGAAGTAGCTGTGAGAATGATCGTTACTTGTGCTAGTGTAACTACTGCACTGCTTCCAACATGATCACCACTTACATCAACCAGTACGTTCATTCTTCACACTATTTGCTTCATATTCATTCGCTTACACTAACATTTGTCTTATTATTTAAATCATTCACATTACGCCTACTGTTTACATCATGAAATGGCCTGCTAAGGCCTAAAACAAGCAAAATTTTTCTTTACCATCATCCAATGGCCCGAAATGGCCTAAAACTACCAATGGCCCAAAATGGCTTAAAACTAGCAATGGCCCGGAATGGCCTAAAACTAAAATGAGATGCTCCCAAGGAGCTTAATTAATTAATAAAAAGAAGAGACAAAGAATAGACTAAAAAAATGACAACACACTAACCAAAATAAAATAAATCTTTTTATATTCTATACTTCATTCAAAATTATTAATCAATAAGGTTTACAAAATTTTTTGAGAATCCAAAGACAAGAATAAAACTCTCTGCCACTATGCTATGAGTCTTCACCTACACCACCAACCCCTACCTCAGTGGATCCCACATTTTCGTTTGGATCCTGCATAACAAAGAAAATAAAACAACCAATTAGAGCTATGACAAAGACTTTTATAAAATAAATTATCACACCATAAAAAAAGTGACTAACCCGAGACGGCCCCACATCCGTTTCAAGGGGTATCCGATCCATGCCGGCCACGAGGCATTGCAAGATCTCCTCCTCGGTAATGTTGGCCCAATTCTTGTATCCCAGATCAGTGTTTGCTACAACTTTCTCCTTTCTAAGGCTGTCCATCTCGGTGGTCCTAGAGAAAAGGTGGAAGTGGTAGTCTTACCTGTGGGAAAAGCCATCTCCCTTTCAAGAGATTCACTGACTATCACTTGTTGCATGAACCTCTCATAAGCCCTAGAAGCACCAATAATGTCAAAAAATACCTCATAGGTATGCAACTTGACGGAAGCATCATGATACTATTTATGGTAGGTGGCATGTTCCATTTTATACATGTGTTTGTGATTCTTCTGTGGCTACCCCCACTCGTAAACCTTCACGTTGTAATCCTTCCAATCTTGGTTCTTCTAGGCTAGAAGGTCCATTTTCATCCATTGTTCAATTATTTCGCACATGGCTTCATTGTTGCGCCGCATGGCCATCCAATATCTTACATAGTCGATGACATTATCAAACAAGTGATCAAACTCACCAGCATCAAAATGGAGCCCCTCTCCTTCCAGTTGACCTAACGATGTAGCAACATCCTCAATACTCATATGCCCCTCTGGTACTGAACTACACTCGACGAAAGGGTCATCAGCAGGGGCCTCTTCCTCATTGGCTAGGGCCCTTTCTTCGTCGGTAGAGGCCTCCTCTTCATTAGCAAGGGCCTCTTCCTCAACAGCCGAGGCCCTTTCTTCTGTGGTAGGGGTCCCTTCTTCGTCGACCAATGCCTTTTCCTCTACGGCCAGAACCTCTTCATCCTTGCTAGTCACCCCTGTTCTAGGGGCCATCACCTTTTCCTCCCCTTCTTCTTCCTCTTCTTCTACTAATAAAGCATAATCACAGTAGGCAAAATACACCAACTTGAAACAGATCCTACATTGTGCGACGCTACCTAGCATAGCACAGCATAGCGAGCGTTAAACAAATAATAAAATACACCTACCAATTGGGGGCTACACTCTGTGAAGTTTGAGTCGCAGCTTCTTCCCCCTCTCTTTATTTGTACAGGGAATCTCTTCAGTAGGGCAGGACCTCTTACGTTCCAAGCTAGTCATCACTATTTCTGCAATGAGTTGTTCTCCCCTTCTCATGCTACCCATGTTAATGGGAGGTGCCTCTCCCATGCTGTCCTGGGCACAAAAGGAATGTGCCACCCAATCCCTGGTTTTCATCTAAAGAAATTCCCCAATAGCTTCTGAGGGATCTTACGATCATGTGGTATGGAAGACTTGGAAAATCCAAGGTTTGGAAATCTAACTACGGTTTGTAGCACCCAGACACCATTCTCACAAACTACTAAAAATTTGTTGAAATGGGACCCAAGCTTCTCATAAAGTTTGACCATTTCAGCCTGCAAGCCTTTGCAAAGGTATTTGGCCTAATTGTAGCGAGTCCCCTCTTCCATGACATCCCTCATTATCCAAGCTTGTTCAACTCCAAGGATTTTTCCTTGGGAGATCAGCTTGGGGAAGGCATGGGCATGAAAGATGGGGTAAATAGTTTTGGCCACCCCTAACCTGACCTTCTCGATGTAGATCCCCTTTCAGTCCTTTGCCGCCCCTAGCCACTCCTCAATGTCCCCCTAATGGTTTACATCTTTCTTAGATTTTTTTCCTACGGGGAGACCATTAGAAGGAACATCGAAAAGATCTGCAAACAATTGGTCATTGATTTCAAACATCACCCGTACACCGTGAACGTGTGTATAGAAGCGGTTAGCCTTCTTAGAGAAGGAGTTAGCTAGGGAAAGTATTTTGGTAGGTGAGACACTCGGGTTGATGGCCAAAAATAAGTCCATGAGCCCAGCCTCCTGAAGGGTGTGGACAAGTGTGGCTGAGGTCCCATTGCAGAGCCAACACTGGGTCTCCTTCACCTCCCCGTACTTGAAAAAGAGGTTAGTTTCATTACACCTGGAGGTGATCATAGTGACCTCTTGGGATTTCCTCACCATTGTAACAGTTTTTAAAAAAAAGAAAAAAAAAGTTAGCAAAAAAAATGATCACTCGAACATATAATAGTGAATTCATAGTTTAGCGTACCAGGTTTAAATGGCGTGGGAAATGGTAGGATATCCACTAGCACGTCTTCAATGGTGAGCAGCCTAAGGTATGCCCACTCCCTATCCAACCAATCGGCTTCCTTACACTTTCCGTAAAATTGGGAATACCGGGTTGGGTAGGTTTTAAACTCACCCCCAAATTGGCCTGTTACAATGGCGTGCACATTCTTAGTAGAGGAAAACTCCTACAAGGTCATCTGTGCCAATGCCAAAGCATCTATATCACTGTGAAGACCATTCCTATCAACATAAAACCTAGCAATACAAAAAAAACATATATACTGTTAATACCTTTGTCTAGCATAACATGGATTACACAACACAATGAGATACCTTCACAGAACTCACCCACCGGCATAGTAAATGGTCCCAAGTAGGTTTTGAAAACAGGTGCCCATGTGATGGGCAACGAATAACGTGTTGTATAAATGATAGCATTTATACTCGAGCATGTTCGAGATCCAACTTAAGCATCTCAAGCCTTTTGGGCACTGGTTGGAGCCTTCCGCCCACTCACCCTCGATTGACCCATCAGTCAAAAATTTTAGAATGCCTTGATTTGCCCCGAGCAACAGTGTTTCTGTGATTGCGGCTATTATCTCTACTGATAAGTGTGACCAAATCATCACACTAAAATAGCATAGGAGAAACTATAAGAATTCCTGTGCGCCCTCCCAGAACCATACCACTTGCCGTCCCACACGTGCAATGGGAGGAGGAACATTGGCCATTAGTTCACTGAGGCAGCACAGGACTCCTACAATCTCAAGGACATTCAAAATGCGCTTCAACATGACCTTGCACAACAAAGCATCAAACGTTAGCATTGTGTTTGGGTGACATTTACACGTAGCATCGCGTAATCATTTGTTCACATATAGCGTAGCATAATCTTTCTTTGCACGTAGCGCAACATGTTCTCCCGGTCGTAAATTTCTCTTTAATTGAAAACAAAGTTGAGCATTATAGGCGATATTAGAAAGTGCCACTTATAACGTAGTGTAGCCATTAGGTGTCGTACTGTGTAACAACACTAGCTGTTCCTTATGGTAATTGTTACATGATACACACCACAACATAACAGGTACGTAGCGTAACAATTACATGTATGCTTAAGGGTGACGACTATGATATGCATAGCGTAGAAAAATAGCAAACGAACAAGCACAGGAAAATGCGTGACAATATGACAGACATACCCCTGTAACAAGCATAGCAACATAGCAAGCATAACCAAAAAAATTGTAGCCTTAAGTAGCACAGATGAGAGAAAATTCAGTGTCCCCACTGTCTCAACCCTATCTTATCGTATGAAATAACTCACGCTATGCTACGATGAAGCACACATCACCCTAACAAATTTTGCGAACAACTAAACCCTTCTTAAAGACAGTATGCTGCACCAAGCATGTGCTACGCCACTCAGAATCATCCAAATCCTTACAACAAGGTAGTCATCATTCTCAACAATGGTGGTTAAGGCAATGTTGCATGCAACCGTAGCATAGCATCCGTACGACTACTGTAGTCAACTAGCAGCAATAACAGCATGGCGGCCAAAATGGCAACCAAAATAGTGGCAGTGGATGCAAATTTTAGCACAATAACAATAACAGCATCTGAAAAACAAGGGTAGTGTAGTGAGTTACTGAGTAGACGGAGCCTCCTCTCGCACTTCAATGCGCCACTTGGATAGGCGCCTTAGAGTGTCCTTCACCTCGTCTACTTTGTCAAGTCCTCGATGCTTACGTTCGCCTTTAAGTGCCATTGTCTCGCTTGCAAATTTCCTATCAACTGCTACGCTATACCAGTTCACTCTATCTTTGTGCAATCGCGCTATGCTCTAAGTATGGGCTCTGGGTTCTGACAATGAAAATGACAAGTTTACTAGGGGGTAAACCCCTATTTATAGCCAATGCTATAAAATACTTGTCATTTTCATGACTCGATTAATGTGGGACACCCCTTGTAGTGTAGCACTATTATTTCATAGTAACACCTTAGCGTAGTGATTGTCTACAGCATAACAAGTGGGCCCACCGAAAATTTTGTTCCATCTTAAATTAGCTATCTATCTTTTTAAAAATCTATCCATTAACAGTCCACTAATACCTTAAACTGTTAATCTTGGTTTACATAGTATGTTAACCTACAATGGAGCGTAACGATGGTCTGCAAAGACCTTAAACTAGCAAATCTTAATTTTTAAAATCTACCTGTTAACGGTCCGCAAAGTCCTTAAACTAGCAATTCTAGCATATGCTTTAACCCGGTCAACAATCTACCATGTCCTATATGGCATCTCACCACTCATTCCGTATCATAAACCAAATTATATAATATGTGACAGTTCACTACGACCTTAAACTGGCAATGTTAGCATTCATTTTAGGTCTCGATATGGTCCACTAAGACCTTAAATTGGTAGCTTCGACTTGCAAATTTTACACAGCAATTGATGATTATTTTATGTTGTATTGCTACTTTACAAACACTCATTACATGTTGTTGCTACAAATAGGTATCACTTGACTTGGATTTTTCTTATTATGACAGGTTTAACAAAAATGGCTATGCACGATGATCCACATTCACTTTTAACCTTGACAGGTCCTCATGGCAAGCTTACGAGACATCTAAACTTGGAATCAATAGACTAGGAATCATCTACTGACAACACTATAGCATCCTTGTAAACATCCCTAGATTAGCCTGAACATTTGGTCCAAGCCTTAGACTTAGAGGCCGGAGATGTGACCGAGGACCCTCTCATCGAAGCACCTGTAACTACATCCAGGAGGAAATAAAGACATTAAAACTTGGCTCCCTCCTAGATCCACAAATACAAAAGGATGTATCTAAGGTTCTCCAAAACAACATTAAAGTGTTCACGTGGTCCAATAATGACATGTTAGGCTTAGACCCATGGCTCATACAACATAACATTGCCTTACACCCGTGTATCAAAGCAGTTAAACAAAAGGCTCAAAAAATTAAATCGAAAATCGCACTAGTTGTACGTGATGAAATTATCAAGCTGTATCAAGCGAGCTACATCCGCACGGTCGATTAGTTGGAGTGGGTATCGAACATCGTTGTAGTCTCCAAGAAAATGGG
The DNA here is from genome assembly GCA_015680685.1 of Gnetum montanum. Classification (NCBI taxonomy): domain Eukaryota; kingdom Viridiplantae; phylum Streptophyta; class Gnetopsida; order Gnetales; family Gnetaceae; genus Gnetum; species Gnetum montanum. Next base: position 110,163 of record MNCI01036344.1, on the reverse strand, counting down.
AGCTATATGAATTTGTATAGACTTTCGAGATCTGAACAAAGCAACAATTAAAGATGACTTCCATTACCAAGTATTGATCAACTTATTGATACTATGGCTGGTCATGCTTTACTATCCTTTATGGATGGGTTCTTAGGTTACAATCAAATCCACATCAATCTAGAGCATCAATTAACAACTACTTTCATGACCCCTTGGGGAACCTTTTGTTACACTATGATGCCCTTTGGTCTCAAAAACACCAGAGCAACCTATCAACAAGCCTTGACATACATATTCAGCAACTACCTCTTAAAGAGACTAAACGATTATGTGGATGACATAGCAGTCAAGTCTAAGAGAGCTATTGATCATCCCACTGATCTAGATGTAGTCCTCAAGCATTTTCACAGCCATGACTTGCATCTCAATCCAAAGAAATGTATTTTTGGAGTTAAAATCAAATGCATGCTAGGGTTTGTAGTATTTGAAGCTGGAATACGAGTGGACCCTAACAAAGTTAAGGCCATCGTTAACCTAGCAACCCCTACCAACCTTAAATAATTATGTGGGTTGTAAGGTAGAATACAGTTTATCATAAGGTTTGTAGCAAAGTTAACCGACAAGTTACACTCCATGCAACACTTGTTAAAGAAAGGAGTCAACTTCGAGTGAACGGAAAAGTTTCAACAAGCCTTCGATGACTTAAAGAAAGAGCTTTTGCACCTCCCAACTGTTTACCCACCACAGAGGGATAAGCCTTTCTACATCTACCTTGCCACTTCGAACACATCTATTACAGCATTGCTATGTCAGAAGAGAGATGAAGGCTCTGAAATCCCAGTTTATTACTTGAGCCATACACTGATAGCTTATCAGGTGAAATAACACGAAGTAGAAAGAAATTGTCTCGCCTTAGTATTTGCACTAAAAACATGGAGACATTACCTATTCCACAGCAAGGTTAACATTATATGCAAGAGCAACATACTTCAGGCTATCACAAAAAATTTATACAAAAGAAGCAAAATAACCCGATGGAAATCTATAATGGCGGAATTCTATTTACACTATGTAGTCTAATCTTTAACAAAAGGACAAGTGATAGCTATGTAGCTCGCAACCTCACCTATCGATGATCGGGCAACCATAGAGCTAGAATTCCCTGATGAACATGTTAACAGCATCAACCCTATACCATTATACTTCGAAGCTACTTTGCATTTCGACGGTGCTTCAACCACACGAGGTGGTAATGCTGTTACCGTCATTACATTCCCCTTAGGGGACATTCGACCTTTTACTTACCATTTTACATTCCTTTGTACAAATAACGTAGCTGAGTACGAAAAGCTCCTTAGGGGCCCTTTAGTAGCCCAGGAATTAAAGATCCAACATTTGGCAGTCCGAGGTAATTCCCAACTCATCATTAACCAGGTTACCAAAATCTATGACTGTAAAGCTTCACATTTACAGCCTTATTGTGACTTTGCCAAGAGTTTGCTAAAATGGTTTACAACGATAGACATCCAACATGTGCCATGCAATGAGAACACTATAGCAGATGCCTTAGCCACACAATGAGAACACTTGTTCGCAACTTTACCTACTTCGATAACGGAGTGCATAGATCTTATCACTCAAGCAGTACACGTCACCTCCGTAAGTGCTACCGATTCCCAAGAGTGATACGCTAATGTTAAAGCCTACCTTCAACATGATGAACCCCCACACAGCTTGACATCCATTCAAAAGGATGCAATCTGAAAGCAAGCCTGACAATATGTCCTTATAGGAGATAATACCCTATGCAAACACTCCTTTGATGGGATATTGCTAACTTGTGTTAGTGGGGAAGAAGCACAAAAAATCGTTGATGAAGTCCATGAAGGACTATGTGGAGGACACATAGCTCCTAGGGCTATGGCAGCAAAAATTAGATGCCTAGAATATTACTGGCCTTACATAGAATGAGATTGCCTTGCCAAAGTTAGGATGTGTGATACATGTCAACGTCATGCAAATCTTATACATCTTTCACCTACTGAGTTACATCCTACACAAATTACGTGGCCATTCCAACGATGGGGGATAGATATCATAGGACCCATCACACCTAACTCTTTTGCAAGACATAGCTTCATCATCACCGCCATCGAGTACTTCACAAAGTGGGCACAGGCTATCCCCCTTAGAAAAACTACATCTCCATAGGTTTGCCACTTTGTCTTGGACAACATAATAACAAGGTTTAGTCTTCCCATGATTATTGTGACAGAAAATGGGCCATAGTTTAGTAGTGTGGAAACCAAAACCTTTTGTAGCAACCTTGGCATCAAGAGATCCTTTTTGTCACCATACTACCCATAGGCAAACGGTCAGACAGAGGCAACAAACAAGGCCATCATCAACTTGCTCAAAAGGATGCTTAGCAATAGTAAGCGGCAATGGCATGAGTAAATCATCTACGTGTTGTGGGCTTAACATACGATGATCTGAAGCAGGTAAGACTCCTTATAACCTAGTCTATAGATCTGAAGCAGTGTTACCTCTTGAATTGTAGGTACTGTCACTTTGGATGATCCTTTTAAGCATCGTGAACAAGGCCCAGAACAATGAGTCAAGGATCATTGACCTCGACTCCATAGAGGAGGAGCGTGCTTAAACACTTGACCAAGAAAAGCAATGGAAAAAGCATCATTCCAATCTACATCGACAGCCAATCAAAAAAGAGGACCTAGTTCTCAAAGTTATTCATGAGCATGTCAACAAGTTCCCAGCAAATTGGGAAGGTCCATTCATAGTCACAAAAGCCTATGCGAATGGAGCCTTCAAACTAGTAGACATGGATGGCAAAGAGTTTGCAAATCCCATGAACCACTTGTACCTCAATCCATACTACATCTGATGCAAAAGCAAGGTAAGCAAAGATAGTCCGCTATGACTATAAACTGACACAGATAGTCTACTATGACTATAAACTAGCACAGATAGTCCACTATGACTATAAACTAGCACAGATAGTCCGCTATGATTATAAATTGGCACAGATAGTCCCGTATGATGTAAAACTGGCAAAGAACGTCCGCTATGACAAAAAAAATAGCATAGATGGTCCGCTACAACCTTAAACTAGCCCATCCACCATCCGCTATGATGATAAATTAGCACAGCAGTCTGCTAGGACCTTGAACTAGCATAGTGGTCTACTAGGACTTTAAACTAGCACATCACGATGTGCTAGGACCTTAAACCAGCACATCTGATGGTCTACCAAGACATTAAACTAGGTTCACGGCACAACATTCTCAGCCCGCATCCATGATCCCAAAAAAAAGCGAGTGTGCACAGTGCCAACATAGTGTGGGATGTTGCAGTTCCAAAATGTAGTTCACCATGATAATAAAATACTCTCTGGAACATATGCAACGCCACTACCCTTGGCATCTTGCTGATCCTCCAAAGATGTCATCTGACATCTTGTTGACCTTCCAAAGCTACTGCTACCACAGTCCGTCACCCTGGCGGTAGCTCCTATTGTCAGCACCTACTGCTGGAGTCCCAACACTATTGTGGCATAGCCACAAAGTTTCTACCCTCCAGCCCTTGCCCTCATTCGAGCTCAAAAGGTGTTCAGCTACTAGATTTCTCAACTTACAGCTAAACTGCATGATGTTTGCCCTGGGTGGGAACTCCTGACCACTCATATCGTTGTAACTCCTAGCCTCCTCGGTGCCAACCCCTTCAATCTGCCATTGTCAGAACCACTGTTGACCTTCCTAGTTTGGACTTTGCATGCTTCAACAACGATGCTTTCTACTCCAGCAATGTTTAAAGTAAATGGGATTCTACCCTCACCTCATTTCATGGTTACATTTTTCTAGTCTACTTTCTGTTGTGTTTGTAGGATGCAAGCCAAGATGGTGTCAATCAGAGATGTGTTTCACTAGGAAGACAAGACACTATATCCTTCCGAGGTGATCGTTCTGACTAGCTTGGCTACTTGGGAGTGCACATCTTTCCCTCCATCTTAACCTTCTTCACCTCGTTCCTCACACCCGTAGTGTCCCATTTCACATCTCTTTTACAATCTTGCCCTATGCATATAAAGCGCACCCCCTGCCCACATGCTCAATCGCAAAGTCCATGGCTTGCATAATGCAACTCGTCACATGGGAAGCACTTGTACATAGGTCAAAGCCCCACATGGATATAACACAACTCATCTCAGGGAGGAAATACCTTTCCTACAACATTAAGGTTGTTTGCAAGTGAACGTGGTTAAACAACAGAAGAAAAGCGCAAAAGCTTAAAAGAGAAAAAGAGCTTAAAAAGGACAAAAAGTGGGCATGCCCAAAACAAATAACACATCAGCTATTTCACAATGACCATCTCTAAGCATTTTGACAAGAGTTTAGAAGCCAACAAAAGAAAGATGCCCATGAATACCAACTCCCTCACAAGCACTCCGATGAGGGACCACACTATGTTACATCTTTCCCTTGCCTGAACCTATCTCCTCAAATCCATCCTTTTCTCCTTTCCCTACATGACTACCCTGATACTCCTAAGCACAGCAAAGTGACATCTGAGTGACCACTAGAGAGAGATGTTGGCATCTCGTCCTTCATGGTGTTTCGTATTCTTTGTCGACATCTCTTGAGCAAATCCTCTAGACGTCAACAAAGAGGAGCCAGTGAAGCACCATAAAATTTTAGGACCCTCATGCTTCAGTAGAGTCTTAGAATTTGGGCAAGGATTTCCACAAGTGCAGCATCATGATGGATCAACAGAACGGTGTAGGCACCAAGGATAGACTGTAAAGTCCCACAAGTTTTCTATCTCCAAGGCTGATAGGCCTACTGGACTCTCCAGCCTACCCAACCGAATAATTGACCCGACTAGCAGTCTACCCAAGGACCATGCTAGGAGTTGTCAAAAGTGTTCGGAATGAGCAAAATAGTTCAGCAAGTTTTCTAGCATAGAAATCTACTACGCTGCGTAGCGTGGAAAGCCTTGAAGAGATCAATCAAGCATCCAAGATGTAAGTTGATGACAATTTTTCCTTCCAAAGCATTTTCCCATGTTGCAACCATCAAGCAAACTTGCTCCACCAACACAGGGCACTACACTATGCTACCCTATGCAGCGTAGCAAAGTGTAACAGGGACAAAGTGCACAAAGGCCCCCTTTTGCCAAGTGACTCCAACAAGAAGACTACACTTGGCAATGCTTCAGCCTCCAAAAATGGTTGTCCCACTTAGCCCTCAAGCCTCGAGGAAGGTTTCTTGATAGAAAATGGTAGATTGAATAAGGAAGCATGATACACTGGCTACTACGTTGTGTTACACTACATAGCATAGCATAGTGTAGCAATGATGAAAAAAATGATAGAAATGTTTCAAAGATGAATTCAGCAAGTCTGAAGGCTTTTTGGCATGGAGGAAAAAAGTTATAGTTGATTGTCTGACCAAGCCTCACACAAATCCTCTCAACTCCTATACAACTTTTCTGTCAAGACTGGTGGCTACACTATGCTATGCTATATAGTGTAGCACAATGTAGCGAGCAGTTACTTATGCTACGCCAATGTGCTGAACAGCGTGGGTAGTGCAACACTAGCATGGAGGCATCAAGACATCTTTGGTTAGCTCTATAACTTGTTGGCAATGATTATTCTCACCCTGATATCTCTTTGGTGGACAAAATCAGCAAGTTTGCTTCATTTTTCATACACCTGGTCAATCCCCAAAAAATTGTTCCTACTCTTGACCCTACTTGCAAGAGTAGGGAAGACGTAGTCTTGGAGCATAGGCTCCATTTTGCTTACATTTTTGGCACACACTAGATTTTGGCACATACAGTTTCAGCAGTATGGTCACAGTGTAACAAAGCTCACCTCCAACATCGTGCACCTACATTGTATAGCCATATTTTCACCTTGTGGGGCCCAGGACACATGGCATCTAGACCATGTTTTTCTCCTGCTCCTAGCCCTATAAACACCCCGGCAAACAATGCTCGAAGGGTTGGCTTGGGCGTTGGCTTTGGGTGGCAATTGCCATTTAAGTTGGCTTTTGGAGAGCATAGTTGGCATTTTTTAGCACTCTAGTTGTCTTTGAGTTTGCTGGTTGTCTCTACAGTTTAGAGATCTGTGACCACACTACTCTGTGTAAGCTGTGCCTCTTCCGTGTTGCATGTTCTATTGTACACCTTTCAGCAAAGCAAAGGATCAAACCCGCAACCTTAGGGCGGTGCACTTTCTCACCCAAGTTTGTTTTGCTATTTTCTTACTATCATCATTGTTTTGCACTATTTTCACCACTTTACATTTATTGATTTTCGATTTACTTTGTGTGCCTCGCTTCCAAAAAAAACATTTACAAAAGGTTAAGATACATCGATTAAGTCCCTGTCTGATCAACCAAACCATTCAAGGCACCCTACTTCCATTTCTCTCTAGCAAGGCCCTCGCACGGATCTGGGGTTAAACTATTTGCCCGACAACCTCTTAGTGTTCCAACCACCGATGTTTTTAGTCGCAACAATCACTCTATGGCTAAAGCTACAGAAAAAAACTACAAGAGTTTACCTAGGGATGGAATGAAAAGTTATTCAACCATGCACCTGAGTGTCTTATTTATAGGTAGGCACGTGTGGAGTAATATCGGGTATTCGACATCCAAGCTTGTGCCCCGATATCAGGGATATGATCTCACAGATTTGATATCATATGTCTAATATCACAACTGACGAAAATACTAATTTATCAATTATCATTATTAACTATTGTATAAAATGGGTAGATGGTGCAACAATAACAAATTTGATGTTAACAACCATAGTTAGGTTTTTCTTGTAATAAATTATAAATAGGTTTTCTATGTTGTGTGCACTTATTTCTAACAATGGAACTCATTTTACAAGTGCTACTTTTAAGAAGCTGATGAGATGCTAAGGGTTAGGCATAAACTTACTATAGCTTATCACCCCCAAATCAACAAATAAAGTCAAGGTAACAAATAAGATGATTGCATGCATCTTTACTAGATTAATCAGCTGATATAGAAGAGATTAGAACATGAGACTTAATGATGCTTTATGCACCTATCACTCCACTTGGAAACTTCCTATAGGTTACTTCCCATACAAATTTTTGCATGGAAAATTACCCAAACTTCCCATTCAAACATAGCTTCATCCACTTAATACTAATTGTGAACTTAACCTTGACATTAACCTAGCATAAAAAGAACAATAAATGAACATTAATGTGCTAGAAGAAAATAGAAGAATAGCCCTTATGATGAATGAAGTGCATAAGGATTATACTAAATAATGTCATGATGCTAAGATGAGACACGTAGAATTTTAACAACGAGATAAGATCCTCTACTAGAATCCTACTCATGTACCTCAACATGAAAAATTTCAACCACTATGGAAAGGGCCTTACATTATACATTGTACCTTCAAAAATGATGCCATGTAAATTTACCATTGTGATTGTCCAAACAAACTAATACTAGTTAACATGCAACAAGTAAAATCATTTAAGGATTTCTAAATAGCCATACACCCAAATTGCACCTCTACTGATCCTCAAGCCCATTATATCTTTTATATCTTTAACTTCCAACTTAGTCATGGAGGGGATACTAATATGATTTTATATCTTATGACGATTGGTTTTACACTCTTTTTTTTATTTTACAATATTCTTTTAATTTCATTTTTTGATTATCGATTTTTTTTTCTTTGAATCATTTTATAATTTTTATTTTATGCTTTAAGTCCTATGTTTTTGTTAATAAATTTGTTGCTTTTTTAGCAAACTCCAAACTTTGTTGTTTGGGATTATGTCCTATGCTATTAAGATATTAACTAAATGGTTGTATAAAGCAGTAAGGCCATGTCATCGATCCCTCCAGTTTCTATCAACAAGAGGTCTTTATCATGAAAGCAATATGGTTCTTCCAATATAAAAACTAACATAAAATCATGATTATTATACCTTGAGGAAAGGGAGAAAGACTAAAATAAAATAAAAAAGGGTATGACATAAAGGGAATTTGCTAGTTCCTTGAGCTTTTTCTCTAGGTCTTATTGCTCTATGTGGCTATATTATTATTAATGTTTTAATTTTGTTGAAAGCATGTTCTTTAATAAAGTTATTACCTTACCATGTTAGTAGAAAGATATGTTACCCATTGCAGGAATATGCCTTGTTGATGGATCAAAGGTTCTTTCCCTTTAGAACCAAGGTTGAAGCAGTATAAAGATCCTCTTAGGTTTTATACTATTATAACCATCACTATAGTATTACATGGCCCTAATTCATTTATGAACCTCATCATAAGGATATAATAACAATAATAAAAAAATCTATATCAAAAAGTCATCATTGAGTTTAAAGTTAAGAAGTTGAGGGATAATTTTCAACTATGTAGCAAAATTGAAGTAAAGTAAGAATGTCCTTTATCTCCAACTCTCTTTCATCTCTTTATTGATGAGTTACAAGATTGCATATGTATAGAAGATCATCAACATGCTTTCAAGATAGGATCCCATGTAATGAATCTACTTCTTTATGCAAATGACATAGCCTTAATTTCTACGTTCAAGAAAAGTAAGCAAAATATGTTGTAAATTCTCAAAAAAAAATTATTTATATTCAAGCCTAGAAGTCAATGTAGACAAACAAAGTTAATGATTTGGGGCACAAGAAATGAAAATTATAAATTTGAATTTTGAACTACAAATGTAAAAATAGTAAAATTGAAACTAAGATTTTATTACATCTATAGATCCTATAAATATATTAGATAATATAAATATACATGCTATAAGCTTTGTAAACATCATTAAGAACACTACCAAATAATCTTGATAACATTTGTAACAAATCAACTAAATTTGAAGTTATAATATCCCATCTATATCTAATGTGTTCTAATGTAGGACACTATAAGAAAATGTAAGATTCATCTTCAATGCTATTTGGACTACACAATCGGCATATTTATTCTTCATAAAAACATTTGAGACATCTACCTATTTTGACTCTTAGATAATGAGCTCCCATTCATGCTTTGCTAATTCTACATCATAAATGATGAGGAATATCAGTAGATATATAGTTTACCTTTGAATTAAGGCATTACCTGATACTATTCAAATCAAAATGTTTAAGTTTTTTCTTCTATATTTTTCCAAAGTTTTTAAAATACTACTTTTTCTACTAATATGCAAACTTGGTTACAATCAAAACGAACATATACTCTTGAATAATCCATTTATTAAGCCATATAACATTCTCATGAAATCATCATTTATAATGGGTTTCCATCATCACTTTTTTGGAGTATTTTATGTAATGAAGATATAGAAAGATTATGAGTGTAGGCTATAAATTGATAATTAACTTCAACCTCTAATGACATCATCTCTACTTCCAGAAACATAATATCTTATGATGTTTGTCTCTTCACTTTAAATTCATTAAGTATAAAAAGATTCTAAATTTCTTTTATCTATTTCCAATATTTATTTAATAAAGAAGGACTGTATACAACGCCCATAAAGAATAGTAGGTTGAACAATGGCATGATCAATTTATTTTTGAATATCCCAAGAGAAAATAGATTTCTTTCTATATTTTCTTTTTAAATCAAAAAAGGATTTTATATAACTTCCAACACTTTGAGTAATGCATTGATCCCATTTTTAATTGCAAGAGTGTTTTAGGTTAGGATATTTGTAAGTAAACATTATGTTCTAATGTTCATGTCCTATAGTAAACTGTACATCCTATTACATGTGTTCTATTGCTCAACATGCTTCAAAATGAATATCTAGAACTTCTAAAAGCTTTCAACTATGTATCAATGAAATCATTTGTAGTGATCAACCCACTTTGTCTACTTCTTTTCTTTGCATTTGGAAATCTCTCTAACCACTTGTTCTCTATTCTATTTGGAAGCTTTGATGGATAGTTATTTTCCTACAACAAGATGTTAAATACTATGATCTTTCTTCAAGTGTTAAATACTGAATTCTTAAAGATGTCACTTTTCAACTACAATTTCAAGCAAAAAACATCTTAGTGAAAGCTGAAAAATTAATTACTTTTTTTTTTGATGTCTCAAGGATGGGAAGCTTTCATATTTTGTTGCTATTTGTTCTTTATTTTTTATTAATGTATTCTTTGTTTTTATAAAGAGTTTTCTCTTTCTTTTGAGAAGTAACCCTTTACTAAGAAGTGAAAACCCATGAGGATGCTTCTAAATAAAGGCAAAGCTTGATCCTTTTCCTACCTTAGAATGGAGGTCTTTCAAGAATGGTTGTAAGGATGAAAACTTGAAAAAACATCTCCAAAACTATTGGGCCTTTTTAATTCTCTCTTCAATGATATGATGTACCTTGAATTTTTTTAATATATATATATATATTTGGATTTAACACCTCCCAACATTAACATTCATTCCTATGCTAACAAAAGTCATTAATACTATTAATCATTTGCTACAATCCTTTCATTATATTTGAAATTAAAGCAACATCATCAACATAGACTAAGAGTCTGACAAGACCACTTCCAATTGTAATTACAAATTGAGTTGGTATTTTATGCATAGACTCTTTAACTTTGTCAATAACAAGTCCAAGCAAAATTATTAAATAAAATTTTTTATTTCCTATTTTTAAGTGGAATGCATGCCTCTTTGTAGATTTTTTGGATAGTAGATAATAGTTTGTTAGAAATTTCTAAATTTCTTAAGCATCTACATAAATTGCTTCAAATGAAAGAATTATAAGTGTTAGGAAATCTACAAAATATATGAAAGTTTTCTTATATGGACCTTTTACTTTATCAATAAGATATTTTCAAGCAATAAGATGATCTATAATAGAATGTTGTCATCTAACATCTACCTAGGAAATTATGGTTATCTAAATTTCTTCAACCGATCTTATTAGCATAGATTCTAGAATAGTACTTAAAAGCTTAGCAAAAATATTACACCATTTTTTATTGAACCCTAATTGCACAACCAAAATTAACTCATTCCAAATGGCATTCCATACCAATAACCCTTCCCATTTAAGCATTTCACCATATAAGTTGTTTATGTCAACAACCTTTTATAATGCTAGTTTTCTTATCTCTTGCATTGTGTCATCAAAAGCAATGAACAATGTATTACCATTGTTATGAAAATCTTCTATTCTATCATCACAATGAAACAAATCTTGATAAAAATTTTCAATATCTTTGAGAGAAAAAATGTAGCATATTCTTTTCTTTCTTTGAAATAAATGCCAAAATCATTTGAGATGTTTCTTCATCATTTTTAATAAACTAGTCTATCTTTGTCTAATAAATTTCTTCTTCTTAGTTTGAATCAGATTTATATATGACTTGATAATCTTTGATAACTTTTAATTCTTCATTAAAATTATAGCTATCTTGAATTCTTCATCAAACCATTATTGATTTTTTGTATTTTGGCCTTTAAGAATATTTAGGGCAACTGTAATTAGAATTTCTGTAAAACTCACACCTGAATTTTAAATCTTCTAAATTTTATTTTGAATTTTTTTCACTTTTACAATTATTCTTAACTATTTTTTCCTTCTACAATATCTAATATGTTTTGTATCTATTAATAACATGAAGTATAAAGCCTCCCCATTTCCATGGGGCCTCCAAATTCTATGCTATGCTAACAATACAATCATTTGATCAAGGCATTAGTCCCATAAGCATGAAAGATCAAGAGAGCACTTAAAGTGTTCACAATGACCATGAGGCTAGATGTGAACTAGAGGAAGAAAAAATTCTAACAAATAGGACATCCCCTACCCTAGATGATAAAGATTGCCCAAATCCTAGGCTATGCATTGAGGTAGCTACCTTAGACTTACTAGGGACAACCTTTGTAGGTGAAAAGAAAGGCATATGGCATGTGGTAGTGGGTGATGGATAGGGTTCACAAGGTCTAATAGAGTTAACAAGTTATTCCTCAAGACTCCAAAATAAAAATTCATCTAAAAGTTAGAATGTAGGTTGAATGTGAGATTTTTTGTTTAGTTGATAGCTCAAAAAGTTATTCTTACCAAGACAAACTATAATAGAGAGGCTTTCACATTGCATCATAGTGTGTTCCTTATTGTGGAATTGATGAAACAGTGAAGCATATTTTTTATAAATGCATGTATGCTGAGGTAATTTGGTTAATGATCACGAACTAGACTGGTGTTTTAGGTCACAAGTGCTAGATGTGGGTGGTTACTAGACAAATCATGCAGAATTGCATGGGTGCAATCACATTATCATGGGAGGTGGCCTAGGCTATTTGGCTAGGATGCAATGCTCGCATGTTTGGTAGCACTACACAAAAGACTCCCCTATTTATTACCTCCCAAGGGCTTGTTCAATTTTAAAATGGGCTAGACATGAGAGGCAATCCTATGGCTAGTTGGAGAGTGAAGGAGGCATATAAGCACAAGCCAAGAACACACAACAACCTACATATCTCACCAAGCTAACAAATCTTTTAGCCACAAGGCTAGGCCCACTACTTTAAGTGGTTATGACCATGCTTGACATAATTGATTACATAGGTAGCCAAAACCTAGTTGGATTACTACTTCATTATTAATGAGGCATAAATTAGAGTCTCTACCAAGGTGGTGGTAGAGACAATGAGGTTGGAGACATGGGGGGCTATAATCTCTAAGGCTAGGTGTTTTTGCTTCTTGGTTGTACAAAGTTTCATTAGGGAGGCATTGCTCCTATCTAAACACTACGAAACCTACAAGCATCTGAATTTTCCATGAGTTTCACTAGAGGTTGCTAGGTACATCATTCACTATGTCATGCTAGACTATAAGTCCTCTTTTCTAACTTGCTTTCACTGCAAGATGTTATGTGCTTCTAGGTGAGGAGAGTTTTTGGACATAGTTAATCTGCTAGTGTGGTTGGCCAGCGTGTTAGAGGAGGAGATCCAAGTAGCAACTAGAGCAGACATATTAAGGACTACTCACTATAGGCTCCTATTAAGGCTTGTAAATCATGCAAAAGGAGTCTCTTAGCTATAATAAATAATGATTCTAGCGCTCTCCTACCTTAATATGGGTCATTTAGCATCATCAAAAACACTACTATCAATACAAGGCTACACTAAGGCTTCAACAGGCTCTCACTCAAGGATTAATCATGGCCATTAGGATCTAACAAGCCCATCCTATGAGGAAATAGATTCATCTAATCTTATTAAGATGTCCTCAAAGGATGAGATTTTGAAGAATTTGGAAGAGAAGATCATGATCCCAATAATGAGCATAAGAATGTTGGAAATCACATTGAGCTCATCATGATGCTCAAAAAGACTAGGAAATCTTGAACCTCTAAAAGAAGTATGATGTTCCTTAGCCGTGTAATATTGTCTATCACTTCTACTACCCAAGAGAAGAACCCAAGTGTCAAGGCTCATAAAGATTGTTGATGTTTTGGACAAGGAGGAGAAGGCCCCAACTTGTAGCCATCGTTGGGTTCCACCCCCTATCAAAAATAGTGATTTTTCTTGTATCCTAAACCCTATGCTTCCTAATGATGATGGCACTATCCTACCTGAAAACTTAGATATGACAACAAGGACTTCTTGCAAGAAAGGTTGATGGTAAAATCTTGCTGTTTGACCCTTATGGAGAGGACCCATGTCTCACCCAAATGGTCCTTTGATTTTTCTCTTGACCTTGCTTAATGCCTAGATTGCCATGCAATTCTATCAAATCATTGAATTGCTAAGGTGTATGTCTTTCTCAAGTCCCAAGGAGTGTGAAGGCACAGGTATGGATGCAAAGTTGGGATAGTCGGCCTTGACATGCATACCAAGACTTGCTAACCCATGTTCCCTTTGCTGCCTAAACTATGTGTTCATTTCTTTTGTCTTTTCAACTAATGTAATGGTTTGTTTAACAATGGAAACTTGTGAGCCCATTTTTGCTAGCTTATAGTCTTTGATGGCAGTGGTGGAGGTTTTTCCCCTAGTTTTTGTAACCTCTCTCTATGGGACTTCATCCCCCAACCTATATTAATACTATGACCAAAAATTCCTTGTTTAAAAAATAACATGAAGTATAAAGTTCAATAAAAAAAACATTCGATGCTACTAACATTGTTTAAGCTAGAAAGAAGAAGATCAATATTGGAGTTATCTTATGATCATATAAAAGTGAATGCACATGATTTTGGATATTTATTGATGTCATTTAGAACCAATAGATCTAGTTCTTATCTTTAATTTAACAAATATTTTTCCCTATGATTAAATTATTTATCTTTAGAGCATTAATTTCATTCTATACTTTTCTCATATTCTAAAAGTCTTGAGGATTCTTGTGATTAATAACGATATGATCAAAACAATTTCTAGCATTAAAGTCACTGCATATGTAAATTTTCTCTCTCTAAGCAAAATTAGCAATACCCATGCCAAGGGATTGAAAGGGAAAATCCTATGATAAATTGTCTCGTTCAAAGAAATTAGCTTCTCTTTATTATAATATTTTTAACCAAACATATTGATCATATTCATCTACCTTTTCTATTTAAACTGTATTAAGAACAAAATATTAAATCAAAACAACCAAATCCCCAAAAGGTTTTCCATGGTTTATATTTTTTTATAAGGAAAACATAACACAAAAAAATTTGGAACAAAGATTTTTGAACATTATTCAGTTTCCCATGTCTTAACAATACCAAAATTTTCACATTTATTAAAAGAAAATATTTTATATAACACCTTCACTTTATTTACTATTAATTAATCAATGTTTAAAAGCCCACAATGAAGATATTTTATATTTTCTTTGTACACTTTTTTGAATATATAGTTTTGATAATTACTGCATTACTCTTTTTCATCCAAAAATGCTACAAAACATTATGCTCTCTCGCTTCTTTCACTTTTCTCCATTCTGTAGATCTTTTTACAAGTTCCCTTTTGGTGAGATATTCATTGATCCAAACATTATAATATTTTAAGTGGTTACGATGTTTCCAAACTTTAGTTGTATTATTTGTATCATGAAATTTGATAATAGTATGCTTACATTTACCATTTTTAAGCCCAAAACCAATTTCATTCTTTATTTTAGGCTATTGAATACACATTACATCTTTTTTATCATTATTGTCATTTCTTGAACTTGGTTTTTGATGAGTGGTGAGGTACCCCTACACTCAACCATACGAATACGAGCATTACACGCACAATCCGAGCGAACTCCATAGACTAAGTGCCTACACGCCTTATGGAACACTTAAGGTTAATCGTTCGTTGTCTTCCCAGACTTATTTGTATTTGTCACGGTTGTATGGTTAAGTAAGTCTGATGTATGTGATTTTTATATATTTTATGCTTTATCTCCTATGCTAATGAGGGAAAGGGTGAAGAGACTAAGTAACTAGCTTTACCTAACTATGTTCTAATGCCTAGCATTAGTATCCGTTCCCACTTTCCGTTCACACCCTGAACCAATGCAACCTTCTGGGATTACCAAACGCTATTCGTTACTGGGATTACCAAGCGTAACGCACGTGCTCAAAGTGATCGTACTGAATGCACTTAACTAGGATTGTTGAGGGTTGAGAGAGATTCATTAACTAATAAAGCATTTAAACGACTAACAATAATTAAAGTCCTAATTAGCCTAGTCCATGCACTACAAGGTTTATCCAAAAAGTTCGTCTTTATTTCCATACACAAACTTGTGCTCAGGTACAATATTTACTCGAATAAAGATCCGTTCACTTTGGGACTCCTACTACGAGCACATGGAAATTACTCTAACTCTATAATGGAAAAACTGCAAGAGTTTGGCTAAGGTCTAGATCTAGATGGAGAAACAAGGGAGAGATGGCTCTTATTTATAGATTTGACGGTGAGCTGCGATATCGCGTACGCAATATTGTGTATGATACATCGCGTACGCGATATTGTGTCCCATCATACCCCAATGACTGAATAAAAACACATCCTCAAGTTCCTTACAAAATATTGAGAAGGTATGGGATTATTGACTTGAATGGAACTAATGGTGAATGGGACGACATGTGAATGGATCATCATTACAGAACATGACAAAATTGGTGTTCACAACAACAAGAGTGAACGCTTTATATATTTGACATTAGGCCTTATTTGGTAGCTGAGAGAGAAGAGAGAAGAGAGAAGAAGTTTATTGCTACTAATGCCAAGATTGAGCCTTTCATTATCTATCTGTAAGTGCGCCATCCATCTCATTCCTTGCATAGCTACTTTAGCACTGATCCATTCCAAGAGTGCCCTCTAGATCCAATCCATTGTTGTATGATTGCCATCTACACACACAACACAGTATTACATTAGCAAGGGTAAATGAATCACAATGTAGTTGATACCTTGCTTCGGTGAAAAGGTCCATTGGCTGAGTTGTGGTATGGCTGATTGCGGATTCTGGAGATATAATATCGGTGACTACCGAGGGTGTAGGGGTTAGTAGAAACTCGAAAAAATTGGGTCAGGACCCCCATGACTAAGAGCGAACCTCTTTTAGCAATAGAATGGACAAAGAAAAGGAATAAGAAAGATGGAGAAAAAGAGACAACTATAACGTCGATGAAATGTATGTCAAGATGGAAATGAACAAAATAAGGTTGACTGCAAAAATTTTTAAGAGAAAGAATTTAACTGGTGCACCAAATAGGAATGCCAGTGCGTCCTCCCCAAAGCAGGCTCATGCCCTTAATGCCCTGACATTCCCACCTTCAAAGATTCCGTAGGCCCTAGAAATGTCATTTGGAGACAAGAGTTAAAGTCTTAACCACAAGAGTTTACCAAAAAGAAAACAATGCATCAACCAAAATATACACTAATGATACAACCGGCAATGAGGTGAAAAATGGAGAAAGAATGATGGAAAACAAAGGATGGAATGGAATCTCAAGAACAAGGTGGTGTACAGCCCCTTGTGTATTTTATGGTTAATGTGACTTAGTAGATCTCATTCCAAGTCTAGCCTCAACAAACCACGTCTAGTGACTTCGCATTAATGCATGCAGCTAATCCATCCACTTGAAGTAACAAGAATGCCTTCACCCAAGAGCCACCACCATTCCAACAAAATGAAGGAGGAGAGAATAGGAAGCAAGAAGCGCCTTAGTTAGAGGGAACATGTTTATTTTAGTTCCATAACTAGTGCTTGTAGCCTAAATGATTATTTCATCTAAGGGGTGCTTTGAATTCCCACTATTTTTTTTGTTGTTGTTTATATGTGAGAACCACACCATGCAAGGACTTTGTTATTTTTATTAGCTCAGCTTCCCAATGATGGAGCAATGTTGGAATGGTAAGAAAACTCAAAAAGAAAACATCCAAGCACCCAACAGAATGGCCAACACAAATGCATCAAGTTCCCTTGAAGTCATACCCTTTTCAATCTTTGAGTCCTTCCTTAGTTTGAGAAATGCCCAGTCACCGATTCATTATAGTCCTTATTATTGAGAAAGGGAATGTATAGTTCCAAGCCAAGAGCGACCATAGAAATTTGTGGATGTATGGATGAAATGGACTCATTGCCTTTCATATCAAAAGAACCATACCTTAGTATCAACATCATA
This sequence comes from Gnetum montanum, assembly GCA_015680685.1. Classification (NCBI taxonomy): domain Eukaryota; kingdom Viridiplantae; phylum Streptophyta; class Gnetopsida; order Gnetales; family Gnetaceae; genus Gnetum; species Gnetum montanum. The sequence goes on along the minus strand of MNCI01036344.1, from coordinate 92,513 downwards.
ATCTTAAGGGTAAAAACCAAACATTAGCAACCGATAGAAAACAGTTCATACCATCATTAAGAGCATTTATTAGGTGATAAACTTAACAAAATGGATAAGATACACACATACACACAAATAAAAGAAAAAGTATGAATAATGTTGTAGAAAAAAAACAAGAAAAGTTAAAGAAATTGTAAAACAAAACTGTGTAAAACAAAAATCTAAAAAGAAACTCAGGGCCCCGAATGATCAGCATAGGTGGCCATCTCCACCATGACTGAATTGAAAGGGAGAGATCCAAAATAATGAGCATTTGTTTGAATTTCTTAAAAGTGTCCAACTTCTCCCAATTGATGTTTTAAGGTTAAGGGTTGGAAGTTGGTAACGCTCATATTCCAATGTATCTATGCTTTCGTTGTGGGTGCAAGTTTTTTCCTCAATTCGTTCCATGCATGTTGGTGGGCTACTCTCTTGATTAGCTATTAACCACTGGGTGTTCTCTTATTGTGTGGTTGCTACATACAGCCACCTTTGTATCTGAGTTTCCTGGGCATACCAATTGCATGCAGGAGATGCTGAGCATTCCTCCATGTCATCACCCTCTGAGTCACTATATGTGATGCATGGAACCTTATTCTTCTCAATCTTTCCATAAATGTTTTCCTTAGATATTTCCAAGTAAAGATCGCAGATTCCTAGGCATGCGTTGATGGTGGTGAGCCATGCCCTCCCCATTATAATTGGGAAGTCCCCTTTGTTACTGTTAAGTTCTATCACTAGGAAATCAACTGGGTATGACCAACCACACATAGTGGTAATGATGTCCTCCACCAATTCAAAGGGAATAGTGATGGACTGGTTAGCCAACTCTAGTTGAATATTTCTCTTCTTGAATGGAGGCAGGTTCCAGCCTTTATACATCTCTTGTGAGATTAAGTTGACTCCGAAACCTAAGTAATGAAGAGCCTTATGAGGTTCATTCCTAGCGACTTGGAGATAAATTAGGGGGCTTCCATGGTCAGAGAAATTCTTAAGAAGGTGGCCTACCTTGATCTAGTCAGTAATGATATGTGTTAACATAACTGTATGCATTGAGCTCTATTGTTGGTTTGAAGGGAGCTCCAAACCCTTATTTGTTTGAGGAGTGTACACAGACTCAACCGCTTGTCATTGTGAGAGCTTGTTTGGGCTTTTGGTTCTGAAGAAAGGTCTTCTCTTCATGCGGTTGTCAGAACTAGCAATGGGTTGAAGGTTTACAGCTCTCGTAACATTACGTTGTTGCGGTTGAGTGGGGAGTTCTCCTTGCATCGTTGGAGCAAGTGGTAGTGGAACTATTGGTGTAAAAGATGCAGATGGATTCGAAGGATGGTATGTATGTGGTGTGTCTCCTGTAGAAGAAGGAGTCCTAACATACTCCAGAACTTGGTAGTGACGTTGTGGAGTTACATGACCCATAGAGTCACTTGGAGAAACTAGCTACTGCACGTAATAGCCATGTGGGTCTGGTTGCCAGTAAGGGTATTGTTGCCTAGGTGGTGGCATCCCCCATGACTGTGGGTGTTGCCCGATAGGTTGTGGCAGAGTTCCACTTGGATAATATGTTAACAGTTGGTGGAACTACCTCGAGTTATCTTGGGGATAAGGTAACCTTCAGGGTGCTTATCATTTGTTAATTCTTGGGTTGAGTGCATACACCCCAGACTCTTGCAGATGTGAGATTATTGGGCAACATCCCTTAGGATGGTCATATTGGAATATCTCACATCCATCGTCATTGTCCATGTTAGAATCCACAACCTCATCGATGATAGTCATTTTTCCCTTACCCTTGCTATGTGCATGGTCCAAATCTCTCCACGTTTTCTTATCATGATCACTACTTCACTCCTCCTTAGACTCCTCTACAATTTTCAGGACGGTTTCAATTTTACTATCTAAGGAGCTCCATATTTGATCTACCTTAGCCAACACTTCTGTTGTTAATTTCTAAAGTGGCAAGGTTTTTCTATTCACCAACTCTTTGAGTGGTGACTCATCCTCTTCCTCATAGAATCTTACTCCCTTATTTTGGAGGGAAGGATCACGATTATACTCTTCCGTGCTTTCTCTTTTCTGTAGCTCCCCTTCTTCTTTAGCTACTTGCTCAAACAATCGATGAATTTCATGGGACCTAAGTTCTGATAATCTCCCTTGGGCATATGTTCCAAGGGTTCTCCTGGTTTCATGTCTTAGCCCATCTACGAGGTGACGAAGTTGATCCCATTGTGCATAACCATGGTCCGGGCAACGATGTAGCAACGCATAATATCAGCCCATGGTAGCATCCAAGGGTTCATGAGTACCCTGCTTCCATCCTTGGATTTGCTTAGGCAAGTTGGACACTCGGGAGTACATTTCATACTTATCATTAAATAGCTCTAGCATTCTACTCCACCTCCTAATGGTTTCCAGCTCTAAAGACTGGTACCAACTTTCCACTTCCTTTATAAGTATCCTTAGAAACAACTTTAACTTCTACCACTCATTTTCAATATTTTTCAAGGTTTAAGCATCGTGGAATGCTTGTAAGTGATTTTGCGGGTCAGCATTGTATCCCCCCTCAAACCGTGGGATACTTTTCATGTCTATTCTCTTGATCCGACTATCCTTTTGGTGGCTTGTAGGTTCATGAGACACAGATTGCACAAGCCGCGATATCGCGTATGCAATATCGTGGCCGACGCGATATCGCATCCCCTGCAATATCGTGTACGCGATATCGCATCCTTCCCTACGATATCGTGGTCCGCCGCCATATCTATAAATAAGAGGCGACACTCCCCTCATTCCTCATCCTAGGCGTAAAGTAGCGAAGCTCTGGCGGATTGATCACCCCAGAGATAGAATATTTTCCATGTGCCCACAGTAGGAGTCCCCCAAGTGAACGGTTCTTTATTCGAGTAGCTTTGTACCTGAACGCAAGTTGTGTATGGCAATAAAGACGAGCTTTGTGGATAAA
>MNCI01036344.1:52702-75271 GCA_015680685.1 Gnetum montanum | reverse complement strand
TTAATATTATTTTCCACTGCCTTCAGGAGTAGCTTAAGATTAGAACACATCATACACCTCATCTAGACTAAACCATACGTGACATATGCAAAACTAGTCTAGATGGGAAGACAGCGAACTGCGACCTAAGGCTAACTATCTAGGTGCCACAACTAGTCCATCTGCGGAGTTCGACCGGATCGCGCGTGCGACGCTCGTTTCGTATGGTTGAGTGTAGGGGTACCTCGCCACTCATCAGATAGTGAGTTCACAACATTGATCCTTTTCATATCTATTAATAAGAGTTCCACATCATGGAGATACTATGATTCTTTCACACGAAACTAAAAAGAACTCATAATCTCACTATCCAAAGAAAGGAAAAAGGACTAAGTGGAAATGAAAAAGGGTGTAGCCTCAAGGGGATTTGTTGAGCCTTTAGCCTTCTTCCATGAGCCTCATGATGCTATGTGGATGTATCACTATTCATCATGTAATTTTAAATTGAAGTATGTTCTTTGCTAAATGTTAATTCCCCCACCTAGAAAAAAGAAAAAAAAGAACGAGAAAGGATGAACAAAATCACATATCTTTGAAGATCTCTTAGGAAAAAAAGCACTAGTTATGGGGCTACAAAGACATGTTACGCATATCTGAAGGCACCCTTCTAAGGCCTATATTTCTTCCAATAAATTATAAAGTGTACCTACTTCCATAATTATCTTTTATTAAGTAATGGTATTCTCTCATAGTTGTGATGATCTCATGGTTTTAAGTTTGGGGTATGATAATGTAAAGCCACTGGTACTGGTATGAACTTGGTTTAAAACCCAAACAAAATTGTACACAACTCACTATAATCATATTAATCCATAAGAACCTATTACCAATATGGTAAGCTATCTCATGTCTCTATTCTTGAAATCCCTTCTAATTTTCATTAATCACCTTACTACTACTTGCCATGGTGCACCCAATAAGCTTTATTTAGTATAGTATAGGATCCTAATGGTGATAATTGTATGGGTATGATTTTTAAACTAGATTGACATTAACTTTCCAAAGTCCCTAAGGTTACCTTGTGACATCGTTCTACAACGGCATTTAAGGCATGGACATGCTTTAGAAAGATCCATGTTTATAACCCTTCAACATCTAGCTTATAATCCATCATCACATGCCTAGATTCATGTGGCTAGAATCCTCATGATATGAATCATTTGAATTTGCTTGATTTTTAAATTGATTTTTGACATGGAAACATGACATTACCAAACCCAATTGTGAGCTTCTATGTGTCAACACGCTCACATAGGACTTGATGTTTTTCGTTTGCATCTTTAGAACTCCTTTCTTGCTTTAATTTTATCCTTAGTTTACTTCAAAACTCTCAAAAACCCCTTATTTTTTCAAGTGAAAAATTTTTCTTACAACTTCATTGATGCAATCCCGTCAATGCAACTAAATACATTAATGCATCCTATCAATGTAGTGTAAAAATACTATATATATTAGTGACACGTAGCCAATTTATAACATTTTCTTCCAAATGGAAAAGGATTTTTTTGCAGTTTCTAGAGCCTAGAAGCTTCCAAAGCCATAACTTCTTCTCAAATTATTTGATTTTACTTGTTTTTCTATATGTGTGATTCAAGATATAAGCTCTACATCATTTGGGCATCAATAAGAAGCTTTCTAAGAAAAATTTTTGACACCCCACAGGTAGTTAATTTAACTAAAGCATTAAAATAATGTTAAAAATCAAAAGAATCAACATGCTTAACTAACTATAGACCTCAATATTTAAGCATCTACAACCACTTAAGAGCTTTAATGCTTAATTTTGATGATTAACATTAACCATGGGTGATCAAAAGGTGCGTAAAATTAAGAATGAAAGCTAAGACTAATCCATCATCGTCCATGTGATTATAGATGGCACCTAAGCAAGGTTCATAAGCAGGTGGACCATAGCCTAGGGAGAAGTGCCCTAGTAGAGGAAGAGGACAGTAACAACAATAGAAACAACAATAAGATCAAGTTGCTAAGGTAACGCATGCAATGAGGCCTCTAAGAGAAGAGCTTGAGGTGGAATCTGTCTATTAGATTTCCACACAAAGATGGGACAATCAAGGTAGGATGAGGCATCAAGACCCATTCTAAACTTGGAGTTACTTTGACAAATGTCTATCTAGAAAAGATTAGGAGCAAGAAAATCCAAAGTACGATTCTCCAAGAATTACACTTAGAACCTTCTTGGAGTTCACACTAAAGGACATTCATGCATAGTTATAAGTGTCATTATTATAGCCCACCATTTCCACCAATGGGGAATGGTATTTGGAAGATTTTCAAAAGTACCAGTAGGGTAGCCAAGGCCATTGAAATCTCTAAGATATGAGGAGTGATCATTAGAGCTGCAACAGCCTCCACCTCCTGGCATATTTTGAAGACTTTGTCCTAGTCATTTTTGTGCAACAATGGCTAGTACATTCTTATATTGTGTCTAATTTTATGTACTTAATTATAAACATTCAATATGGCACTCATGGTTATTAAAATGTTAGTCAGTTGTTGAGTTCCATACAAAATTTTTTAAACAACTCAATCCTATTTTGCTCACTTGAGGATCAATTTTTAATTAGTTGTAGGGGTATGATGAAATGTGAATAGGTCTATTGTATTGATGGACATGTATCAATGCAACCTCATTAATGTTTATACATCAACATATCCTATGATGCATTGACATAATCTAGTCTTTTGCCTATATAAATGCACATACCATCTCTATTTATGACATCTTTGGTCATTCTAGAAGCAAAGTTCTTGCAGTTGTTTTCATAGAACTTTGCCAAATTTCCTTTTAAGTGCTCATAGCGTCCATAAAATTGATTAAATAGAATTGTATTTGAGTGCATGATGTACTTGGATATTTCAATAATAAAATCAAGATTAATTCCCTCCATTATAGTACTTGGAATAGTTTACTTTATTTTCAAAAATTTACTTTATGATGTATTTTACTTTTTAATGCTTAGATAATTAATTTTTTATTCCATAATAATGTAAGTATGATCGCTTTGAATGTGAAATCTTAGCATTTGTTAATCCCAGTAATGGATACTTAGTACATTCAGCAATAACCATTTGGTAACCCAACAATGTTATTATAAGTTTAAGATGCAAATGGAAAGTGGGATCTAATGCTTGATGCTTAAGCTAGCTTAGGTTACTCTTAGTTCTATAGTTAATTAGAAATTAATATTTTAATCATTTTATTATCTTAAATATTTTAATTATAAAAATAATAAAAATGAAAATATCTTACACATCAATCACACTTATTCATAACCATTAAGCTACATAAGTGGTGATCAGGAAAATAATGACCAACAACATCATATTTAATTATCTATGATACTATTTTTCCACCTTTCCATAGAATTCAATTGGATTGTGTGTACAGGCTTGTGATTCATATAGTTGGGTATACGAGACTCAACGCTCATCAACAATAAAGGCTAAGATTTTTTTACTCTATTGCAACACTTTGACTTGGCATAGAATTTATTTCATTTGTTCTTTACTTTCATATGTATTTAGCCTAATGTTTATTTTTTCTTACACTTAGATAATAACTTATTTTCCATCGCATAAGTAGAAATGACATAATGAGCATGATCACTTCAAGTGTAATATATGTTCACTTGATAAGTCAGTAACTTTAATGTTTGGTATGCCTAAGATTTGTTACAAAAATAATTACAATGGACTTCACAAGTTCATTGATGTAGATTGGAACAGTGATATTGATAATCGAAAATCTACTAGTAGATATGTGTTTAATCTCTTTGGTAGTGCTATTGCTTGAAAAAGTTACAAATAATCTTGTGTTGCTTAGTCTACCATTGAATTTGAATATGTTACTCCAAACATAGCATGCAAAGAAGCTATATGGCTTCAAAGGCTAATTGCAAAACTTGGCATCCCTTAAACTCTAATAAATATTGGTTATAATAGTCAAAGTACCATAAGCATATCCAAAAACCTAATTTTTTATGCCTAAAGTTAACACTTTAAAATACAGTATCACTATATATGGAAAGAAATTATATTGCAAAGGATTCTTTGAATAAGATACTACTAAAGTAAATCCTAGGATGTACTGAGGAACTCAATACTTGCTGAAAAGTTTCTTTAGTACCGATTTGCATTTGCTCTTCTTCAAACCTGATTTCCTACAATAGTTTGGAATTTTTTTCAAAACACCTTTACATTCAAGACAGAGAATTGTAAGGTAGATGAAGGGAAGCCTGCCTTGATTTTCTCCACTACCAATATTCGTTGCAACCATTATGCTATTTCTTCTTATCTAATTCATATTTTCTTTTCTTTTCTTTTCTTTTGAATTTCTTTCCTGTACCAAAAATAAATTACAATGTCCCTTTTGTTTCGGCTTTATTTTTGTAACACATGCAATATATAATAACCATATCCTTAAAATAACCATTGCCAAGGCATAAGCTGCAATCCTCCTCCATTATATTCAGTAATTCTCTTTGTGCTTCAATCTTGAAGTTGTGCTGCTCCCAACAGTCCACCAATTTTTGCTGGGGTTTTTGCACTTTGAAGATTTCCACAGAATAACTGTCCTGGTAATTTCTGTATTATTCTTTATTTTATCTTAAACAATTATTAGTATTGTGTATCAGTGACGGATCGATAACAACACTATTTTGATTAATAAAAAAAAAATTCGGGTTCGACAGCCCTCAAAATCAAGTCGTTGGTTAACAAGTGCTTGATAAGCTTATTTGTTACAACTAACAAAAGCATAACATGAAAATATATGAGACATAAACTAAATTTTTAGTTGGATACCACACCAGTTTCAAAAAGGAACGAACTGCCAGTTGGGGTAGATGCCAACCGATAGTCATGTCATGTACAATGAATCCCTCGTGAAAGAGAAGGGGTCTGGATCTAGATCTGAGTGCAATTTGTTGTCGCCCATGGATAATGCACAGACAATGCTTATGCATTTCTTGTAGTAAGAAAACAAGCAAACAAAAACTTGCAACGAAACAGCGCGGATCAATGTCTGACCACTAAAAGGAAAACCTGAGACAAGACAGGCAACCATGATTCCTGCAAGCCCAACACAGCAAGGAACAAGCAAAATCAAAGGTCCAAAACCAGCCTGCTGCAAACCAAAATGCTATACGTAGCCTCATCCAGCTTGGCTTCATCAGCCGTGTCTCACGGCTAATTAAGGAGAGTCACTTTTCGTATATTTCTCCTTCCTGTTATTAACTAACTGTTTTATTCCTCCGACACAGATGTCAGATTTGACCGAGAATCTATGGCACTATGGAAGAGTTTCAAAAACCCAATCAGGGCAGATCATTACAGAAAACAAAAAATTATAAAAAAACAATAATGCATGAACACTTATTTGATGTGCCATCAGGTATGCCCCGGAGATTCGCGAATCCCATAAAATTTTTATGAACCATACCCGAAGCGGAAACTTTTAATTTAATTTAAATTAAAAATAATGTTTCATATGAAAATAATTTTAAAATATTTTATTTAAATTTAATTTAAATTAAAAATAATGTTTCATAGTAGTGAAATGTGAAAATAATTTTAAAATATTTTATTTAAATATTTTATTATTTTGTAATCCACATCCCCACCTGCAGCCCCGTCCCAGTCTTTGCAATGCTTGTGTACCCAAACACCAATTGAATTGCGAATCCTGGATTCCTTGCTTCCAAGAATCAGATTCATTTGATGCATAGGTCATCAGCTGTTGCAGTGACCTGAAACAAATTTTGGTGGGTAGGAATGGGGCTATCCCATACTTGAATTTTCTAAAATGTGAAATCATGTCCTGCTTTCTTTCTTTCTTGTGAGTCAACTGCTGATTGTGTTGTCTCTTAGTAGTTGGATGTTGTTATTTCGTTCTCAGGTTTGAGAATTTTTGGAGGATTGCAAGTGCTTCATTGAATGCTTTCTCAACAACTCTGTCGACGCGGTGATACTGAAAATCACAAGTTCGGCATGCAGGAGCACAAACAAATGATTGTGCCGGCTTTTGAAAGGTTTCTTGGATACAGATTTGCCGTCATTTTCATCGCAGCGACTCTAGTGGTGAGTCGAAACTTTTAAGGTGAAAAATATTTTAATGCTACTTTTGAAAATGGAAAACGATGGATTGTTATGTTTAGATTAAATAATTAATGTAACGTTTTAAAGTCAAAATTTGGGTTTCACTTTTCCCGTGCAAACAATGAGGTAACTTTAGCTTCATTAATAGTCAACTAGTTTGTCAACCAATACTGAAATGACCAAGGCACTACCATGCTTGCTTATGGTAAACTCCAATCCAAGCAAGCTGAGAAATTTAGTGCAACTGAGTCAAAATCCACCAGCCTTATAGTCTTGTACCCAAAGGTTCACACGATGAATGGTTCCATAGTAAATATGAAAGCCAAAACTGTTAGTGCAACTGAGTCAAAATCCACTAGCCTTGTAGCCTTGTACCCAAAGGTTCACACGATGAATGGTTCCATAGTAAATATGAAAGCTAAAACTGATGATGATTTTATATTTATACGTACTGTAGATTTTTGTACCGTTCAAAGGTTGCAGGCAGGAAATTTGTGTGTCGTTTGGAGATAAAGATTGAAAAGATGTTTGTCCAATTCCTGGAGTCTGTTAGAGTAGTTCAAATTGTTGATATGGTCATATTTCCAGATTTAGAAATCATGCATACCCAATTCCAAGAGTTTGTTGTAGGACTACGGAAATGTTCATGTGTGCACATTTCAAGACTAGATAAAGTCTTTTCCCGTTTCTACAGGTCTTTACACTGTAGTACATATTCATAGTTGATGGCTAATGTGAAGTTGGACCTCCAATTGATCAAATTTCAATGTTAACGGCAACGTTATAAAGTTCATGGCAATTTGGAATGCGCTGATCAATACGTGATAAACTAGAATATCTTGTAAGAAAAATAATTTGAATGATGCATTTGGATCTGACAGCCGCTTTAACTTTTGCTCCTTGTCATGAAGATATCAGCAGTGCCGATTGACTTCGTTATTTCATTGAAAACATGATTTTACAATGGTTTTCATAAAACATTAAGACAGGAATTTCGTTGCTTTTGCTTGGGATGTGTAAACAATTATTTTTGAAATTTTCAAAGCTGAAACAGCACTTTCATAACAAACCAGTAAAACGTTAGTTTCGCATTGATATATTTTTCTAAATCATTAATCATTCATACCTGTGGACCTTGTATACTCGTGCACTACTGTACTTTTCCTGTCTTGCGGGTGGAAAAAAACCGTAAGCTTACGAACTGCCATGAAAAGTCTGATTCAAATTAACCATCTTCTCCAAGTCTAAAACGGAAAACGTGCGACCGCTTTTGTTGATTTCCTTGGACAAAAATCTGAAAATGGAGATTTTGTCTACTTTTCTGTGGAAGTAAAACAGGGACGAGGAGGGTCAAGTCAATCCTAGGAAGTGGACAAATGCAGCGAGAAACCATGACAACATGTAAAAGTGTTGCTGATTTGAGTTCTCCACGCGGGTAGAATGGAAGTTTCAAAGTTGCAGTGCAGGAAAAATTTAGAAAAAGTATAACATGTGTGCAAGAAAAGAACACTGACAGGGACACACAACATTATTTCATGCACACGCTTGGCATGGGATAGAAATTCATAACTTAGGTGTCGTACATGAATTTATGTTAGACAAGAAGGCAAAAACGGCTGGGCAACTTTTTAGAGGAAGAATCGCCCCTGATTGCTGACTGAGGTAGATATTTAAGAAAAAAAAAGCTTTACCCAGTCGTACTTGTTTTTAAGGCAAAGCCAAAGGCTTTTTTTGGTGGAAACAAACACTCTGGTTTTGCATGCCGACATGGAGTGGAACGCTGAAGCTGATTTTTCGGACAAGGTTTGTTAGCGACCCACATGGTCATCCTTTTGAAAAACAAGTTTTGATGACCTCTAAAGTTGATTACGTTCGCATATACCAAAGAATAAGGAAGGTGTGCATCAAGATTAATTTTAAAGCAGCTTTGTTTTTTATTTTTCTGGTTTTTTTTCTTTCTGAGATTCTGAAACCATTAAAAAAAATTAAAGAAAAATTTTGGTTTATACACTTGCAGGTTAAAAATTTTTCCTTAAAAAAAATCAAAAATGACGTTTTTCTTAAAGAATTTTTTCATTTAAACATATTTGAATCATAGACTTTAGAAATATAACAATTGGTATCATGAAGTTGTATAAGAAAAGTCAAAGGTCATATTCGTATCATGAAATTGTATAAGAAAAGTCAAAGATACTAGCTAGTTAGCATTTCACTGAAATTGCTTTTTAATGAATTTAAAATTTATATTTTGTAGTGCTTAAATGGTATAAAATGCAATATGACAACATAATAATGTGGGGCATTGTGACCTAAAATAACTAAAATATAGGTACATCCCAAGATTTTCTAGAAGTTTATAACTTAATGTTATCTAGTAGGATTCAACCACTAAGCTAACAACTCATTGACAGAACACAATAATGTGGGGGGGGTGTCGAACCCCGAAAAGAAGTTCTATTGATATTAAAAGTGTATCAATTACAATAACCTGAATAAGTCATAGGTTTGAGGGGAAGGGAAAGTTGGGAGCACGGTGAATGAGACTCGGGAACAACCTTATAAATAAATGAGTATTAAAGGAGGAAACTCGAATTGGGGCACTATCAAATGTCCACACATCCTGACTCATTACTAGATAGAACGACATAGAATTAGATGAGGCAAACAACTCTCAATTAATGATAGAGAGAGTTCCAATGATGACTCCACTCAACAGAGAGGGGAAGCTTCCCTGCAAAGATTACTGATGATGAGTGTTACTGGAACACACACAGGTCTTTCCCACAGCTGCAAAAGATGAACCAACTGATGAGTATCCAAATCGAACTTAGATGCTTGAGATGTGAGTTGGAAATGAATGAGGCGAAAGATCTGCAACATCTCTGACCTGGTGAGCAAACATATATTAGAATAATCTGTCCTTTGAAATATAACATTGCATCATCGCTTCCAAATATAATATAAAACAATAGGCCTAATAACTTTCCACAAAAACTTGAGATTAGCAGAAGTAATGTTCAAAAAGCCGAATAGGACATCCTCTTGAGATAGCTTGTATGATGGAAAAACTATGGAAGCCCACTCCCACACATGCTGAGCAAAGGGACAATGCCAAAACACATGGACAAAGTCATCTTGTCCACCACAAAGAGGGCAATTGGGATTGGGAATCCCTAGATATTTTAAACATTTACCAATAGGTAGACCATGGTGGAGGAGACACCAGAGGAACTGCTTAATTTTAGGGAGAGTTGGAAGTTTCCAAATGTGTTGGAAGAGAGGGATCCAAAATGTTACTGACTCTTGTTTGTGCCAATACTTATTGTAGCGTTGAATAACCTCGTATGGGTTGTGCATATGATGAAAGGGGACAAATGGCCAGTAGGGAAAGAGTTTAACCCCATTAAGCCATTGAAGACTATCAAAAGGGCTTTGCACTGCAACATCTAGTTGACAATGACCATGGAGAAAGGAGTAAATATGGACTAGGCAATGGTTCATTGCCATCGACTCCCCATATAAATTGTTGAACTCAACCCCCGAAATCTAATGACCTGCCAGCCTAAGACAATTCAAGGAGATGACATCCTTCCAATACCACGAGGTAGCTACCTTAGCCTTTGTGATGGCAAGGGGAGCAGGCGATAGAGGTAACCACCACGGACACATACGAGAGAGAATATAAACTCTTTAAAATTAGAGAACAAAATGCCAAATGGTGTAGGATATTCAACTTCAATCACAACAAGCTACGTGAAGTTTAAGTAGCAACAAGTTCAAGCTATAAGTCGTTGTTGTCATCATCATTATCCTAGCCTTATCCCAACAAAATGGGGTCAAGTACATGAGGTTTTTTTTCATCATTTTCCTCTATAAAAAGGTAGATTTTTGTTTATTTGTAGTTTATTCAAATCATCTTCCATAGTTTTTTTTTCCCCATGTCTTCTTTGGCCTTCCTTTTCGATGGCTTTCCTAAAACAATGATGCAACATATAAGAAGCTATAAGTGTGTAGCAAAAATGCTGATGTGCAAAGAGAAAAAGTATTCCAAACTGAAAATTCAAGAGATGATGTATTCATAAGTATTGTTCATTTTCAATGCTATATGTATTGCATAATTAGTCACCATATTCATTCTTCACTAGCAATTTTGAGCTATTTGCCTATTTCAACTCTCAAATAATGAAATCTCATTCTTGCCTCAATAATTACGTATCACAAATGGTAAGGAATAACGGTAGATAAAAAGCTCTCCTTTGAATTAAGGCATCATTGATACTATTCAAATAGATATGTTTCTTTCCTTTTAATTTTTCCTATAGGTTTTTAAATACTATTTGTTTCACTAATTTAAGGACAATCATTTGGAGTGATGGTAACTTGCTTATTTCTCAAGTTAGAAGACATGGTTTCAAGCCTAGTTATAGCCACTTTAAAAGGTTAGGTTTTTGCTTATCCACCCACTCTCCCAAGAAACTACTTGGCAAGATCAACATTGAGGCTCACGTGATCCTTTATTTGTTTTAGCAATTTAAAAAGCTACTTACAATAAGAATAAAAGGTGCTCTTTAATATTCCATTTATTAGGCCATAAGATTATCTCATGAAACTATCCTTTATTGTATGTGGTTAGATATTTTAAAGTATATATCTAATGAGAATTAAAAAAGATTATGAGTATAGTTTTATGTATGCAAAGGGCATACATAAAAATTCAGATGGGTGGAAAACTATTAGAATGGACAAAAAAAAATTATTTCTCATTTGTAATGGCATTGCTAGATTTCCTCAGTCTTCATCATTTACTTTCCCATAACCTCAAGGACGTAACTCTTGCATTGATTTTCTTTCATGTTCTTATGAAGATATCAAACTTATTAAAAAGTTTAAAAAGTTGTAGAAGATTTAGCAGAGTATTGCCATCATCATGTAGAGTTTTTATTGCAAACTCAAATTTTTCATAGACAATAAAAAATAAGAATAGTCATCTTAGGAGTCAAGGAAAAATTTATGGATGCAGCACATAACAAATGGACTTTTGAAAAATAATGTAAGGATCTTGAACAAATTTTGCTTACATAGCTAAGTAAGCTATGCATTCACAATAACAAGGTGCTCAGAAGACTTAATTTGATGAGGATTACATGCAAACTAGATAGAATATTAAAAATGTAAATAGAAGTTATAAAGTTTTGCCAATGCATTTAAATGATTCATTAGAACCAAGAGAAGGAAATTTACAAAGAGAGGAAAGAACATTTTTCTTACATCATTAAAAATAAGCTTAGAAAGTTTTGGTAGGGTTTTCATCATAAAGCCTCTTCAACATTTAATTTTTCTTTTCAAGATATTTGCTCATTTTATGATAAACTATTTATAGGAGAAGATGATAATTCTCCTGCTATTGTACAACAAGCACCTCTACTGAGTGGCGAGGTACCCCTACACTCAACCATATGAATATGAGCGTTGCACGTGCGATCCAGTCGAACTCTGCACACTAAGTGCCTACACACCTTATGGAACACTTAAGGTTAATCGTTCGTTGTCTTCCCAAACTTACTTGTATTTGTCATGGTTGTATGGTTAAGTAAGCCTGAGGTATGCGATTTTTATGTCTTTTATGTTTTATCTCCTATGCTAATGAGGTGAAGGGTGAAGAGACTAATTAACTAACTTTAACTAACTAACTAAGCCCTAATTAACCTAGCATCAATATCCGTTCCCACTTACCATTCACACCCTGAACCAATGCAACCTTGGTTGCCAAACACTATTCGTTACTGGGATCACCAAGTGTAACGCACATGCTCGAAGCAGTCGTAGTGAATGCACTTAACTATGGGAGAAGGGTTGAGAAAGATTTAATAAAATAATAAAGCATTTAAATGATAAAAAATAAATAATAATAAATAAAGTCCTATCTAGCTTAGTCCATGCACTACAAGGTTTATCCAAGAAGTTCGTCTTTATTTCTGTACACAAACTTGTGTTCAGGTACAATATTTGCTCGAATAAAGATCCATTGACTTTGGAGCTCCTACTACGGGCACATGGAATTTATTCTATCTCTAGAGAGGTAAAACTGCCAGAGTTTCGCTACAGTCTACTCCTAGAACAAGAAACAAGGGAGAGCTGCCTCTTATTTATAGATATGACGACGCACTGCGATATCGCGTACGCGATATCGCAAGGGAAGATGCGATAGCCCGTACGTGATATCACGGCCCATGCGATATCGCGGCCTATGCAATATCATGTCCCATCATACCCCCATGACTAAATAAAGATTCGTCCTCGAGTTCCTTACAAAATATTGGGATGGTATGCGATTATTGACTCAAATGGAACTAATGGTGAATGGGATGACATGTGAACGGATCATCATTACAGAACAAGACAAAAATGGTGTTCACAAAAATAAGAGTGAACACCTCATTACATTTAACATCAGGCCTTATTTGGTAGCCGAGAAAGAGAGAGAGAGAAAGAAGTTTTGCTGCTGCCAACGCCAAGATTGTGCCTTTCGCTGTCCATCCGTAAGCGCACCATCGATCTTGCTCCTTGCATGACTACTTTAGCACAAATCCATTCCAAGTGTTCCCTCTAGATCTAATCCATTGTTGCATGATTGCCATCTACACACACAACACAGTCTTATATTAGCAAGGGTAAATAAATCATAATGCAATTGATACCTTACTTCCGTGAAAGGTTCATTGGCTGAGTTGTGGTATAACTGATAAGGATTTGGAGATATCATAGTGGTTACCGAAGGTGTATGGGTTAGGAGGAAATTGAAAAAATTTGGGTCCAGACCCCCATGACTAAGAGCGAACCTCCGGTAGTGATAGAATGGAGAAAGAATAAAGAACAAGGAAAATGGAGAAAAAGACAACTATAACATCAATGAAATGGATGTCAAGATGGAAATGAACAAATAAAGTTTATTACAAAAATGTTTAAGGGAAAGAATTTAACTGGTGTACCAAATAGGAATGCCAGTGGGTCCTCCCCAAAGCAGGCTCATGCCCTTAATGCCCCAACAAACCCACATTCAAAGAGTCCGTAGGCTCTGGGAATGTCATTTGGAACAAGAGTTAAAGTCTTAACTACAAGAATTTACCAAAAGAAAATAATGTATCAACCAAAATATACACTAATGACACAACCAACAATGAAGTGAACAATGGAGAGAAGGATGGAGAGAAGATAATGGAATGGAATCCCAAGAACAAGGTGGTGTACAGCCCCTTGTGTGTTTCATGGTTAATGTGACTTAGCAGATCCCATTCCAAGTCTGGCCTCAAACAAACCACATCCAGTGACTTCGCATTAATGCATTCGGCCGACCCATCCTCTTGAAGTAGCAAGAATGTCTCCACCAAAGAGTCACCAACACTCTGACGAAGTGAAAGATGAGATAGGAAGCAAGGAAGGGGCTTAGTTAGAGGAAACATTTGTATTTTGAGTTCCATAATGAGTGCTTGTAGCCCAAGGAATTATTTTGTCTAAGGGGTGTGCTTTGAATTCTCACATTTTTTTTGTTGTTTTATGTGCTTATACGTGAGAACCACACCATGCAAAGACTTTGTTATTTTTATTAGCTCAGCTTCCCAATAATGGAGCAATGTCAGAATGGGAAGGAAAACTCCAACACGAAAACATCCAAGCACCCAAGAGAATGGCCAACACAAATGCATCAAGTTCCCTTGAAGTCACACCCTTTTCAATCCTTGAGTCCTTCCTTAGTTTGGGAAATGCCCAGTCACGAATTCATTGATAGTTCTTATTTAGAAAGGGACTATACATTTCCAAGCCAAGAGAGACCATAAAAATTTGCGGATGTATGGATGAAGTGGACTCATTGCCTACTATATCAAAAGAACCATACCTTAGTAGCAACATCATAACTTAAAGGTAAAAGCCAAACATTAGCAATCAATGGAAAATAGTTCATACCATCTTTGGAACACTTATTGGGTGACAAAATTACAAGATGGATAACACACACAAGAAATGGAAAAGTATGAACGATGTTGTAAAACAAAAACAAGAAAAGTTAAAGAAATTTGTAAAACAAAAACGTGTAAAACAAAAACTTAAAAGAACTGAGGGCCTCAAATGATTAGCATAGGTGGCCATCTCCCCCATGACTGAATGGAAAGGGAGAGATCTGAATTAATGAACGTCTATTTGAATTTCTTAGAAGTGTCCAACTTCTCCCGATTGATGTTTTCAGGTTAAAGGGTGGAAGTTGGCAATGCTCATATTACAATGTATCTATGCCTTCATTGTGGGCGTGAGTTGTTCCCCCAGTTCATTCCATGCATGTTGGTGGGTTGCTCTTTCGATTAGCTGTCAACCACGAGGTGTCCACTTGTTGTGTGGTTGCTACATACAAGCACCTTTGTATCTAATTTTCTTGTGCACACCAATTGCATGTAGGAGATGCTAAGAATTCCTCCATGTCATCACCCTCTGAGTCACTATATGTGATGCATGGAACTTTCTTCTTCTCGATCTTTCCATAAATGTTTACCTTAGATATTTCCAAGGAAAGATCGCAGATTCCTAGGCATGTCTCTATTATACTTAGCCATGCCCTTCCCATTATAATTGGAAAGTCCCCTTTATTGCTATTGACTTCTATCACCAAGAAATCAGCTGGGTATGAACAACCACACATAGTGGTAATGATGTCCTCCACCATTCCCAAGGGAATGGTGATGGACTGGTCAACCAGCTGCAGTTGAATATTGCTCTTCTTGAGTAGAGGCAGGTTCTAGGCTTGATACATTTCTCGTGAGATTAAGTTAACTCTGGAACTTGAGTCAAAAAGAGTGTTATGAGGTTCCTTCCCAGTGACTTGGAGGTAGATTAAGGGACTTCTAGGGTCAGAGAGTTTCTTGGGAAGGTGGCCTACCTTGATCCAGTTGGTAACAGTATGTGTTAACATAACCGTGTGCGTTAAGCTTTGTTGTTGGTTTGAAGGGAGCTTCGAAGCCTTAATCGTTGGAGGAGCGTACACAAAATCAATTTCTTGTGGTTGTGAGAGCTTGTCTAGGATTTTTGTTTTGAAGAAAGGTCTTCTCTTCTTGCTTTTGTCAGAACTAGTAATGAGTTGAAGGTTTACAGCTCTCGTAGCATTACGTTGCTGCGGTTGAGTGGGGAGTTTCCTTTGCATTGTTGGAGCAGAAGGTAGTGGAACTACTGGCGTAAGAGTGGCAGATCGATTTGGAGGATGGTATGCATGTGATATGTCTCACGGAGGAGAAGGAGTCCTTCTAAAATACTCCCGAACTTGGTAGTGACATTGTGGGGTTACGTGACCCATAGAGTCACTTGGAGAAACCGGCTGTTGCACGTACTAGCCATATGGGTCTAGTTGCCAATAAGGGTATTGTTGTCTAGGTGGTGGTATCCCCCATGACTGTGGGTGTTTCCACTGCTAGTGTTGCCCGATAGGTTGTGTTGGAGTTCCATTTGCATAATACGTTAACGGTTGGTGGAACTGCCTTGGGTTACCTTGGGGATAAGGTAACCTTCGGGGTGCCTGTCATCTGTTAAGTCTTAGGTAGAGTGCATACACCCCAGACTCTTGTAGATGTGAGATTATTGGGCAACATCCCTTAGGATGGTCATATTGGCAAATCTCACATCCACCATCATTGTCTGTATCAGAATCCACAACCTCATCGGCGATAGTCATTTTTCCCTTACCCTTGTTACGTGCATGGTCCAAATCTCTCCACTTTTTCTTATCATGGTTACTACTTCATTCCCGAGACTTCTCTATGATTTTTAGGAAAATTTCAATTTTACTATCTAAGGAGCTCCATATTTCATCTACCTTAGCTAATACTTCTGTTGTTAGCTTTTGAAGTAGTAAGGTTTTTCTATTCACCAACACTTTGAGTGGTGACTCATCCTCTTCCTCACAGAATCTTACTCCCTTCTTTCAGAGGGAAGGATCACGGTTATATTCTTCCGCACTTTCTCTTTTACATAGCTCCCCTTCTTCTTTAGCTACTTACTCCAACAATCGATGAATTTCATGGGATCTAAGTTTTGATAATCTCCCTTGGGCATAAGTCCCAAGGGTTTTCCTAGTTTCATATCTTAGCCCATCTACAAGGTGGCGGAGTTTATCCCGTTGTGCATAACCATGGCCTGGGCAACGATGTAGCAATGCATAATATCAGCCCATGCCAGCATCCAAGGGTTCGTGATTACCCTGCTTCCATCCTTGGATCTGCTTATGCAAGTTGGACACTCTGGAGTACGTTTGGTATTTATTGTTGAAGAGTTCTAACATCATACTCTATCTCCTAATGGTTTCCAGCTCTAAGGACCAATACCAACTCTCTACTTCCTTTATGAGTGTCCTAGGAAACAAATTTAATTTCTACCACTCATTCTCAATATTTTGCAAGGCACAAGCATCGTGCAATGCCTGTAAATGATTTTTCGAATCAGCATTATATCCCCCTTTGAAGCGTGGGATATTATTCATATCTAATCTCTTGATCTAGTTATCTTTTTGATGCCTTGTAGATATTCTAACTACCTCCGTAATATCTAACATACTTCAAGTGGCAAGTAGCGGTTCGTCATGATCATATCTCTCATGATGTCTATGATGCCTACGTGGTTCCCTACTTTTCCTTCTTTCATGCCTTGACTCTCTTGAATGCCCTCGTCCTCACTCTCAACTCTCTCGTCGAGGTCTCTCATTTTTCTTACCCTTGTCCTCACCATTGTGCTCTTTATGACTGCGTCCTAATGTGGAAGGAGAGGGTGAATGGTGTGATGAAGGGGAAGAAGAAGGGGAACCATCCCCATGATAATGTTTCTTACCTTCTCTTCTGTGGCTACGACCCCGATCGTGATGACGATCAGAACGCTCATCCTTATCATGTGTTTTTGTTCCCTCAGTGAACAATTGGTGTTCATGGGGACCAAAACCAGGGTTTTGTATTATGGAGTGCAAGTCCTGATACCCCAGCTCCTCACTATTATTAGGAGAGGGAACATCATCTTGTGGAGAACCTATTGAGATAGGTTCACCACCCTTAACTTCTCTTATGATGGACGAAGCATTACGGGGGCCTTTGCCCTTCAACGATGTGTGGTGGCTCTCCTGTCGCAAGTCTCGTTGACGTTGCACTTCTATGGGATGATAATCCTTTGTGTTATAATCTTGTGCAATGTATTCAACATATAGCTATGTCATGTTTATCTATGCAAGCGCACGAAGAAGCATGTTGGGGACTGCCTGATCTAGGGGTAACACTATGTTACCTTCCAAATCACACCAACACAGTTGTTCATCCTGATGGAGGATAAAAGTAAAGTTGGGTATATACTCATCGAGATGAATATATACCACACTAAATTCCTGAGGAACTGGCGGATTTTGGTTATGTGTGTTAGGTCGTCGGCTGTCTCTTGTGTGATCCTTAGGTGGTGAAGTGCTTTTATGAGAAGAAGAAGACATTGTTATTTTGTTGGTGTGCTATTGACCATTGTTTGGTTATTTTTCATATGATTAACCCTAAGGGTTCGTTTAAGCTCCCAATGATGTGGATGATTTCCAATGTTCTACTTAGCGCACAAACAACTTAGTCCCCAGCAACGACGCCAATGATGAGTGGCGAGGTATCCCTACACTCAACCATACGAATACGAGCATTACACATACAATCCGGTCGAACTCCACAGACTAAGTGCCTACACACCTTATGGAATACTTAAGGTTAATCGTTCATTGTCTTCCCAGACTTACTTGTATTTGTCACGGTTGTATGGTTAAGTAAGTCTGAGGTATGTGATTTTTATGTCTTTTATGTTTTATCTCCTATGCTAATGAGGTGAAGGGTGAAGAGACTAATTAACTAACTTTAACTAACTAACTAAGCCTTAATTAACCTAGCATCAATATCCGTTCCCACTTACCATTCACACCCTAAACCAATGCAACCTTGGTTACCAAATGCTATTCGTTACTGGGATCACCAAACGTAATGCACATGCTCGAAGTGGTCGTACTGAATGCACTTAACTACGGGAGAAGGGTTGAGAAAGATTTAATCAACTAATAAAGCATTTAAATGATAAATAATAAATAACAATAAATAAAGTCCTATCTAGCTTAGTCCATGCACTGCAAGGTTTATCCAAGAAGTTCGTCTTTATTTCCGTACACAAACGTGTTTAGGTACAATATTTTCTTGGATAAAGATCTGTTCACTTTGGAGCTCCTACTGTGGGCACATGGAAATTATTCTATCTCTGGAGAGGTAAAACTACCAAAGTTTCGCTACTATCTAGGCCTAGAATGAGAAATAAGGGAGAGCTGCCTCTTATTTATAGATATGATGACCCATGCGATATCGCGTCCCATCAACCTCTCTAATTTACTTTTGAGGAAGTCATAGAGGGTATTAAAAAGTTGTAGATTCAAATAGTTTCTATGCAAAACTATTAAACTGGATAGGACCTACTATTCATAGAGAAATTTGACATAGATTAAATTTAGCAATGGATCAAGGATTAGATGAGCATTGGAAAACTTGTAAAGTTTTATATAAAAATGGGGATAAAAAATTTTGAATAATTATCAAATGCTTGTTATGAGTAATACTTTTGCTAAGTTCTTGGACACTTTGCTAAGAAAGAGAATCAATTGTTGGGCTAAAGTTCACCAAGTCAAGGTAAGATGTTATGCAAGTTTTAGACAACATCACTCCTCTAATGATCACTCAATTACTCTTAGATACTACATGAATTTTTTTAAAATGCATAATAAAAATATTTTCTTTTTTTTTAATTAGTTTTGCAAAAGCATATGATTTAGTGGTTTTGCTTGCAGAAAATTAGCATCTCCTCAAATTTGATTCTAGTAACTCAAAGACTATATAAGGAACTAATTATTAAAATTACAGATAACAATTCAAAAAAATTTTAATTTCAAAATAACATTGTAGTTAAATAAGGTTATCCTCTTTCTCCAAATCCATTAGGTATCTTTAATGATGAAATGAAAGAATGGCTATGCTATAAGCAAGATAGTTATGCTATCAAATTAGATTCCAAGCAGTGAATCTTCTTTTGTATGTGGATGATGCTACCTTGATCTCCACTACTGTAGAAGGTATGAAAAATATGTTGCAAATTTTAGAAAGTTATTGTTACTCATCTAGTCTTCAAGTGAATGTAGATAAAACCAAATTAATAATTTGGGGCACAAAAAATACCTCTTGTAACTTCCATTTTGGAGGTACCTATGTGTAAAAAAATACTTAGGTCTCATTTATATCAACAATTACATGTAAGGAAAGTGCATCAAAGAGAAAATAGCATGTAGTTTTAAATAATTACATATGAGAGAAGTGCATTAAAGAAAAAATAGTAAGAGGCTTTAAGCTCTTTATGCTTTCAAAAGTGCAAGAATTTATGACTTTAGGCTTGGAAGCTCAAAAAATAAATTTTTCAAACTATCATTTATCCTACTATATTGTATGGATATATTATTTGGGGACCTAGACTCAATGCTAAACGCTAGAAAGATATTAAAAGAGAAATAAAATGTCCTCAATGAGTTAAAGGTGAAGATACATAAAACTTACTTAATGTTATAAAGTGAATGTGATTTATTACTATTGATGCATAAATTTAGGGTTCTAAACAATACCCTTTGAAAACTCATATAGAAGACTCCCACCTAGGGCATCTCCAAAATGGGTATGAAAACCAAAATATAGTCACAACTAGTAGAACAAATGTGGTGTTGGAACTTAAATAGGAAATTAATCTGAAAATAAACTTTACAACTATACTTATGATGATAATAATAAAGTGTGATGCTAAAACATTTAAGAGAGGGCATAATCAACTTAAAATATATTCTATAATGCAAAATGACATATTCAGTTTAATATTAAAATATCAATGTACAAAAAAAATTAAGATAACTGATATGAGAATCCAAAGATTAAAATATAAAACATACTAAGGTAAACGAAAAGAATGTAAAGTGAACTTAAATAGATTCTAAAATATAATAAAACAAATATTAGAAATGATAGTAAACAAAACCTTTTAAGAACATAGAGGAAATGACAATAATTCAAAATAAAACATACAACAAGACACTAAATTGCATGATGTAGAAAAATAAAATTGACAAGTTAACAACAATTAAATAGAGATTAGTTTTTATTCACACTAATTAGGGAAATATTGAAACAATGATTAAATAGAGATTAGTTTTTATTCACACACATTAAATCATTAAAGGTAATATCTAAACAATAAAAGGCCACTTATCTTTAAATTGAGCTATGGATTTTATCCACCAAATAAGAGGTAGCTTCAAACAACTTGCCAACCTAAACCTCTAGTAGGTACTCTTCTTTTAGCAAATTAGTACATCTGCTCTTCTCTTCATTCGGAAGCTACTAATAAAGTTCCTTCTTCAAGAATAACGTCATGCTATTCTCCTCTTTGTTAGTTTCAAGGGATCAAAATTGGTCCAAAAATAAAACAAAGCAAATAGAATTGGATGGGAAAATAGGCTTTGAAAAACAAAGAAGGTGAGGAAGCTCTAGAAAGTTTCAACTTTCTATAAATGCCTCCATGGACTTCCTTGATCTTCATGATGCCAAACCTTCTTTTTCCACCAACATCTTTTGCCTTTGGAAGCTTGGCTCCTCCAAACTGTTCACATTTGCTACCCATTTGACTACTTACATCTTTTCATTTCATATCTACAACAAAAAAATGATGTAAACATGATAACTTGTTCATTAAAATAAAATGGAAAACTAATGGTTTACTAATATCATTACATAACTTCCTTTAAGGTACTTGAATATTAGAATACTAATTATTTTAAAATTCAAAACATAACAATGCCAAAAACAATTCTAAGGAATGCAAAAGGGTTATCTTGTTAATGAAAGGTAGCATTAGAAAATTTGAGTTCCCACATATGTTAATAACCTACTTAATCATGAAACTCTCTAGCTTAAATTAGTTACCTTCCTTCCACACCCTATGATCCTTGCCTTCCCATTAATTTCCTGCAACTCAAACCATCACAAAAACAACAAGAAATTGCCAACATTTGAACTCACCCAATAGCATATTTCTGCATCTAGAAACCCCTTGAAATTCCCAAAAAAAAAAAGAATGCAACAAAATTTATTAAGAGTTTTGTACCATATCAAGAATAGAAGTTGAATCTTTTCATCGATCATTTTAAAATACGTTAATACCATGATTTCTCTAAAATCCATGCCAACATCTACTTCATGAAATATCAGGTAAATTAGATAAGTATATGTCAAATAGTAGGAATGAAGAAATTTTG
Organism: Gnetum montanum; assembly: GCA_015680685.1. NCBI lineage: Eukaryota > Viridiplantae > Streptophyta > Gnetopsida > Gnetales > Gnetaceae > Gnetum > Gnetum montanum. The sequence goes on along the minus strand of MNCI01036344.1, from coordinate 53,739 downwards.
CATAATCATGGACATTCATAAAAATTACAACTAGTCATGTTAATTACTCAATTATCCTTCACGCTAATATAGTTTCATCTTTGATGATAACATGGCATCGATCTTGTTGATGTCATGGTTATGCTAACATCATCATAGGTTTTGTTGACATCACAGTTCCATTAACATCATCACAGGTTTTGCTCACATCACCACAATTTCTACTAAATCAATAGTTCCAATGACATCATCATGGATTTCACTAATATCACAGTTCTACTTACATTGTTATGAGTTTTGCTAACATCATCATGGCTTTCACTGACATCATCACACGTTTTGCTAACATCATAGTTTTTCTAACATCATCATGGCTTTCACTGACATCATCACATGTTTTGCTAACATAATCATGGGCTCTATTGACATCATCACAAGTTTTGCAAAAGGTACTTGCACAATATGGGTATCATTGGAATTATCTCAGGAAATGCTATGCAATCATGCAATCAAATTAGAGAATTTTCTTCTTAAAAAAAACTAATATTTGCCATTTGCGAAGCATTGTGTTATAATTAATTCCAACAAGTTATGAATCCTATTTTTGAATCTCACTACTAATCAAACCTAAATTTGGATCTTCTCAAATCTAGAACTAGTTACCTATGAGCTTGAGTATACCTCTAGAATTAACTCCATATTCAAACCTAAAATCAATGTGGAAATTAGTATTAAAACCAATAGGAATACTAATTTGTCTAATTACAAGTTACATCCACAAGTGCCATCTAAGAAGGCATGTCCTTGCATTTGTGTACTCTCTATAAATTGCTTCTTTTCTTCACTATTTTTGCCTCAGAGTAAGATGCTTTCTTCATTGATGAATTTGCATTTTAAATTTGGAGGGAATTTTTCTTTTAAAATCCTATCAAAATATATTTAAAGTATCATTTGCTTTATTTTACTATTGATGAGACGCAACATGCACTGTGCCGCGATATCGCATACGCGATATCGCGGCCGCCGCAATATCGCATCCCATGCAATATCGTGTATGC